>JAPDVR010000002.1:52062027-52507027 GCA_026230005.1 Gila orcuttii
CTTGCAAAGCAACGTGAGTCAGCTGCCAAATCCCATTCAAAACAATGACATCAACCTACAGTATGCAGTGTACACACTCACACACATAAAACTATTAAACACATTTAAAATGATCTTTTTTTTCAACTTTGTACTTTGATCAACTTTGTTTCCCCATCTCATCTATTACAAGAAAGTAAAACAAAATAAAGATGGCGATATTTCATGCATGTTCATGCAACACTTATTCAGCATAGATACATTAAATTAATCGTGACAGCAAATACATGTTACAAAAATATATTTCAAATAAATGCTGTTCTTTTGAAGTATATATATATATATATATATATATATATATATATATATATATATATATATATATATATATATATAATCCTGAAAATAAGGATCAGTTTCCACCCAAATATTAAGCAGCACAACTGTTTCAACATTGATAAGAAGAAATGTTTCTTGAGAAACAAATCATCATTTATTAGAATGATTTCTGAAGGATCATGTGACATGTGATCATGTGTGAAAATTCAGCAGTGTCATCACAGGAATAAATTACTTATTAAAATATATTAAATTAGAAACATCTCAATACAACTGTTAAAATTTTTGATCAAATAAATGCAGCCTCTAAAATCGTAGAGACCACAAACCTTTGACCGCTAGTGAATAAATCAAGGTTTTACAAGAAGAAATAATCAGAGTTTGATTTATGAATAAATTATACGTTAAATAACCTTTTTCACCATTTACTGATAAATGAGAGTCTGGGTGTTTTAAAGTTGATATTTAACCTCACAAACTATACTTTAACTTTTTTGGCTTAATTATTTTAAATTATCTACTAAAAATTAATAACCATTGAATAATGAAAAACAAACATAAAAATGTATTCACACCACATTACTAGATTCGGTAGGTACTACACTACACTCAGGACGATCAAATCACTTAAAAACCAGACAACAATCCCACTGTTCTGAATTCTTCATGGGAAATTCATTTTATATACGGACACAGTGATTTACTAGAACAGGGTCTTGGGAAGATGAAGATGTCATTTACAGCACAGCTATGGAAGTTTTAACAGCCTTGTTCTAAAATTGGATATTAAAACTACAAGCATGTTGAAATCCCTTTCCTGTTCTGACGGCCATATGGTCACACTGTCGGCCTGTTTGACAACTTTATAATGAACATTCTGGATCTTTCCACTGCGGTCTGACTACACTTGAAAAGACTAAGAAACATTCGCAAACAATTAGGCTACACAGCTGGCCGTTGCTTTTATGAAAGGGAGATTCTTGGACTTGAGGATTTCGGACATGTAAAATGGTTCTTCTGACAAAACAATATTGTACCATGTTACTATTTTTCATAGTTCATACATTCAGGTTGTTTCACACTTTGAGTTCAGACAAAGGAAAGAGTCCAGAGAGTGCAGCTCTGACTAGTTTTCCCTCAGTTCTACGGTTTCTTCCTTGGAGTCATGAGAGGAGGGCAGGGGAGAGGAAGGTGAAGGGAAGGATGAGAAACTGGGGCTGGAGGGGGGAGTGGATGGATGGATGGGAGGAGGACAGGAGTGATGCCTCAGGGGGCAGCAGGGTGGGGCTCAGAGGGGGAAGTGCACGACTGAAAATGATGAACTATGAACAGCGCCTGGAACACAGCCTCGGGACATTTAAACAACCATCCGATAACAGTAACTGTCCACACACACACACACACAGATGGACATTATACTCAAAATATCCTAAACCAGTCATTTAAATTTTAAATTGTACCGTTTAACTAATAACAACAATTCTAATAAATGTTATTATTATTATTATTATTTACCTTAACATAACTATTATATATTATGATATTTAATTAATATTACATAATTGCAACACATCATTTGTAATTACTATAGACTAACCCAAACATTATTATATTTAGTATTAAATGTTTATTATATTATCATATTATATTATATAAATTTAATATTAGGGTTAGTCTACAGTAGTTATAAATGACCATTTCTAATTATATTTATTATACATGATATTTAATATTACTTTATAATTACAATTAGTTATGTAGAAGTTAATTAGTTATACATGTATACACATGTATGTGTGTGCACGTGTAAAAGAGATATTATATTTTGATTGAATATATATGTTTTTTTTATTTTTTATTATTATTTATTTATTTCCCAAATAAGGACATTCGTCAAATGTCCCTAAAGGCTGATTTTGTCAAATTTGTCCTCAACTTACAGCTAAGTAAACACACCTGAATACATACGCAAATTACAAGGCGTTCACTGAAAAATAAAAAAGCACAAATTCAGGTAAAGTCACAGGATCACACAAGCACTTCAGGACAAAGCCAAACAGCAACCAAGATACGCGACGCACACACACACATCTGTCTAAACCCAGTCAGACAGGTCCATTAGTATGAAACATTAATGGGGCCGTACATCCGTGTTTGGAGAACAAAATCTGAACATGCGTGTGGACTTAACATGTTAGGAGAAGATTAGCAAAAACTTTTAACATACTCGGTGGTCTCACATTTTGACCTTATTCATTGTAGCAGAGCATAAAATAGTCCTTAGTGCCACACGATTATGAGAGAGCTCAACATCCTGCTTAAACTACAGCTCCAGGACCCGCCATCACATGCTCAACAAATACCAAGCCCTCTCTGCCTGGGGGCTGCACTATACAGGGAATAACCACTGCTATTGTGAAGGAGCTTGGCTAAGTGCTGAACACCCAGCCAATATATCCCTGCGATCTGAGGGCAGTCAGCACTGCTGTGGATAACTAGGGCTGGGAATCAGAAGGGATTTACAGATTCTGGTTCTGATAACAATCCAGTTTAGCAATTCTATGTTTGAGGACCATTTGTATAAAAACGGCTTAATTCAAGCCAACTCAACTACGCCACTAAAAATAAACATATGATTGCACAATAGCTATAGCACTGAACGATTTGGAGATAATGATTTGACTTCTGGTTTGAAACACCAAGTTGGGCTGCGCCCGAAAGCTTAGGCAGCTGGCTTGTTGCCTTATCAGGCAGTGACTTAGCAGGCAGCATTTGCATATACATAAATGTACCTAACAAAACTGATTTCAGGCATGCTTCTATGGCAGAGTAACGGTGATCACCAAAGCTCGCTCTTTAAGGTAGATCATTAAACCAAGCAAATATTTAATTATTATAATAGTAATTTCATCCTAGAAATAACATCAAAAGTGGAAAAGGTTGGTCAAAAACATACCGCAACTTTCAGACGCCATCTTTATTTTTTTGCTCAACTTGCACAGAATTGGATATCAAAGGCAGCGAATAAAACATATGCTGCCTTCAAAAATAAATAAATAAATAATAATAATAATAATAATAATCAGGAGACAGGAAGTGAAGCTTACTTGGAAAGCATCCTTCAAAGGCAGCATTTTTTAGCGGCATACTTTGTAGCGATCAAATTTGGCCCAACATTTTGTGACCAAGTATTTGTATTATTATTTTAGTCCAAATTCTATAATTTATTATGATGATTTTTAAAAAAAAAATTATTGCTACTACTAAAAATATTAAACAAAATATTTTTTTATATAACAATTTATTTAAAAAAAATTTGAACTGGGGAAGGTTTGGCTCAGGAATATCATGATCTGACACGGGATACTTAATGAAGGCTACCAAGAAGTGTGATTGAAATAATATTCATTAGCCAAGTCTTTATCATTGTAGGGGTTTGCAGAGCATAGGGAGCTCTCTCTCTCTTGAATGACAACATTAACTATGGCATCAACTAAAGGCCCGGGTATACTTCATTTTTATTTTCACTTGCACATGCGCTGTTGTACGCGCACCGACCGCGCGGTCACAAACATTTGGCTGCGTGCAGACAGGGTGTGCGGAAGTCTGCGGAGCCTCCTGGTGACGGAAATGACATCACGCAGACGATGCGTGGACTGGACGCGGATGGCAGAAATATACTTTGGGCTTAAGTGTCACACTTTATAAAGTTCCTGTAGTCCAAGTAGACCACCAACTAGTGCAAATCAAGTCAATTATGCATTTTTCCACTACTTGATGGGAACAATTTAGTTATTTCTGTAGTGGTTTCTTAAAATACACAAAATATATATGTAAAACAAAAAAAAAAAAAAGTATTTTTTTTTTTTTTTTTACAAAAAAGTTAAATAAAATTCACGTGAAGAGTCCCTTCACAAGATGGTGCTTCTCAGTCTTAAGGTACTGATGTGTCCCTCCCTAGAGATTTTACCCAAAGTGACTAACAGTACACTTAGAAATCTGGAGTTAAACGCCTTGCAGAAGTGCACAATGGTGGTTATTCAGGGATTGATCTTTTGCGAAACTTCTCTTTTACCAGCTCAGTTCTTTAACCACTACACTAAATGCATCTGAATGCAATGTTTTTAGACATAAAACTGCTACAATACAAATTCTATTGCTTAAAGATTTGCTTTCGTACATATACCCGTCCTGTACCAGCATTTCCCTTATGGTAAATACTGTTATAACCATTCAAAATTTCCAAGGTTCGATCAAATAATTTGTCGGATATACTGTCCGGTAAAAATATGTACATGTTCGCAATTGGGTAGGGATGGGTCACAATGGACAGCTGATTAAATAACTAAATTTATCTTATATATATAAATATATAATGTTGACCCATCCCTACCCATTAACAATACTAGTAAAAAATGCTGGGTTGTTTCAACCCATGTTTGGGTCAAATATGGACAAACCCAACCATAGGGTTTAAAAAAAATGAAAAAATTTAAACCAATGGTTGGGTTTGTCAATATTTGAACCAAACATGGGTTGAAACAACCAGGCATTTTTTAGAGCGTAGATTGAACATGTATATGCTCTCAAACAACAAATGCATCTGGAGGGGAAATATGAAAGTTCTGAACTGCACTACTTTGTTAGGCACTGACATCACGAGATGCCGTATTTTCAAACCTCCCGGAACAATCAGCAGGAGATTCCACATTCTCACATGCCTAACCGAAACACTGCTTTGATGTGAGAATCCACAATGTGCTTCTGTTTCAGTGTAATACTTTAATATTTAATAGGCTGAGTCTATAGAGTCCTTGCGCTGGTTGACTGCTCTTCAAACGCTGGGACTTTATGAAAGTGCTCCGAATAAGCGGGTCCCCCTCATCTCCTCCTCAGTCTCATTATTTTCCATTCCAGCCTTTCATTTCTCCTCCCTCTTTTCCTCCCTCTGACAGGCAAACCCATTTGAGGCCGCCTCTACATTCTACAACCATAGCGAGCTTGTTTCTGCCTGTGCGGAGGCCTAGGAATGGACACACACATTCTCACACACGTCTCAGTTTCAGCACTCTATATTCAGGACCTCCCAAGAGCAAACACGTCCCGTTCTGCTGTTCATATAGACGGCCAGCAGCGAGCACAAAGCTTTCAAAACGGCTCCACACACCCCAAAATATGCTTTGTTTAGTTCTAAACAGTCAGCACACACAGGATGAGATGCAGTTACCCACGGGCCCAAACACTCTTCTGTTCTGTGTGCGTGTGTGTGTGTGCTGTGTCTCTCTCACACATTTGTCAAAAACAGGAAACCGTAAGGGTTGTTGGCCTGGTTTCTTTTCTGCCACTAAGCAAAAGCATTAAAGTTTTCATGCTCATTCCCTTAGACTACATTCCCTTAGTTTCATTCGGCCATAACTCAGCCCAACACAGCCCAATCTGTCTTTTTCCACTCCCTTCATTTCGACAGCCATCCATTTCTAAGCCACTGTTCCCCTCTCTCCGTGTCCCACAGCTGGAGGTGAAATCATTAGTGCCCCCGCTCCCCCTTTCCATGCTTTCCTCTTCCTCTCTCTCTCCCTCTCTCACACACAAACACATTATCCCTTCTTCCTCTCCCGCCGCCCGCTCGCATTCCTCCCCTCCCCCTTTCCTCCCTCACAGGGTCAGGTCCGCCCCCAGAGGCCGTTGTGGCCAATCACAGAGCTTCAGTCAGCTAGCCCTCCTCCCTTTGACTGTAAACACCGTGGAGTAAAACTGGGCAGGAACTGCCTTTTGTTTTTTGCACCATCTACCCTCCCTCTCGCTCTTGATTTTAAAAGGCCAGCAATGACACAACATCACATTTCCAAACATGTACCAGAACAGTTCTTTGAATGAATGAGAAAACCAGCAACAGTCTTGGTACAAAATAAGCCACATACAGTGACCCCAAAAAGTATTTGGACACTTACAGCTGAAGTGTGTAATCTAAAATATTTTCTCTCATAATCACTTAAAATGCAGAGACTATTAGCAATCCAAGTTGATTTCATCAAAAAGTGGTTTGTGCCATCAACACAATGTTCTGTTTTTTTTTTTTACTGTAGTTTATAAAATGGTTCATTGTTCATATTCATTAATAATGATATCAATAATTATTTTTAGTACACTACTTTTCAACAGTTTGGGGTCAGTAAGATATTTAAATGTTTTGAAAGAAGTCTCACAAAACTGCATTTATTTGATCAAAAATACAGCACAAATATTCTATTTTAAAATATTCTAAAACGCAATTTTCTCCTGTGATGGACAAGCTACATTTCATTACTCCAGTCTTCAGTGTCACATGACCCTTCAGAATCATTCTAGTATGCTGATTCGGTGTTCTAGAAACATTTCTTATCAATGCTGATTTTTTTTCAAGATTTTTTGTTTAACAGAACAGCATTTACAACCTTTTGTAACTTGTACTATTAACTGCCACTTTTTTTTATCAATTTAATACCTTCATGCTGAATAAAAGTAATAATTTAATCTTACTGACCCCAAACTTTTGAATGTTATATGTAGAAATGAATGCAATCCAATAACTGACATTAAGTACATTTAATAAAACAATTCTAAACAAACATTTCATTAATTTTTTTATAAAATATTATAGGCAAACGTTTAAATGCACATTGTCATCTTAACAGTTACCAGTAAGGAACTACGCTGATTTAAAATCTCATGAGCCTAAAGTACAACACAACAAAATAAGCTAGGAGGAGTATATGTTTGAATCACTAAAATGACAAGAGTCACTAGTTCAAGAATTAGACTACACCTGGTTTTTCACAACTTGCCTTTGTCTCTGCACATTAATCAGGGTAGGAGAAAGTATTTTAACATTGAAAAAATAGTTTATATAAACAATGTTTTACCAGATAAAACTTCACAAAACCACATACTGACAAATACAAAAATTAGAACTAAATTGTTAAATTAAAATGGAGACCATTTAAATTGACAAATAGCCAAGACATTGCAGTCATGGGCATTTCATTTGTAGCACCTTGAGTACTACTGCTAAATGCTCTGCAAAAGTCAATGTTAAACATGAAGAATTCGGCTGATTGTTAGTCTACGTTAGTAACCGGCTATAAGTAGTGATGTCTTACCTTGTCAGTGGCGTCTGCACATGCATGCTCTGAATGATAGTGGTATACTCCTCCCATTGCACCTAGAGACAGCACAAGAACAGTTAACTCAACAGCCAAGTGTATTGAAGCAGCTAAAACACTATAACCATGTGATGCAGCATAATTATTTACAGCTTGTATGCAATGTTTGGCAGTCAACAGTTTCAACAGGCCCAAAAACAGACTCTTGATCCAGCAGCTTTACAGGATATCAGCAGCATGTTGAGACATCTGGGCAATTCTTTCATCTTGCCTGGTGTGTCATTACAATAAACGTAATCACAATCACCATCATATAATCACATTCACACAACCCAAATTATCTCTATACTGTTTAATGCTACAGTATAAGCTCCTGTAATACAATTGCTGTTTGTAAAGGATAAACCGTATTTACTTGGGTCAGTCTTGCTAATTAAACGATAAAAGGTGCTCCGATGACGACATGTTACTGTTGTGATGGGGGGGGGGAGAGAGAGAGAGAGAGAGAGAGAGAGAGAGAGAGAGAGAGAGAGAGAGAGAGAGAGAGAGAGAGAGAGAGAGAGAAAAAGAAAAGCATTAATCCTAGATTAGAGTATGGTGCTTTTATGACAATACATCCAAAGCCTTTTGTTTTCTTTGGGTCTTTGTTTTTGAGTTTCAATTTTTTTTTTTTTTGCCTGTCTGTGTTTGTTTGCGTGTTTCCAGTGTCTCTGTGAACGTTTCATCAGACCAGCACAGGATTACCCTTGAACAATCCATAAAATAAAAAAACCTCTCTCCAAGGACAAGGACGCTTGTGTGTATGAGCGAGGAGTGTGTGAAGTGCCCACAAAAAAGCTTTTTATTTGAACTCCTGCTTCTATTTTTTTCTGTCACCATAAGTTTTTTTTTTAGTCTCTTTTCTCTCAATGACAGAGCGAGTGAGAAGCAAGGAGTGATTGACGACGCTGAGATAACAGGGAGAGAGAGGGAGCGAGAGAGATATATACCTGGATATGAGGAGGATATTGACACCATATCATGCACTACTCAAACAACCAATTAATCCATCCAAAGTGAGACTGTCTAGTTTATCAAGAGTTTAAATTTGGAATATTTTTAGCAGTGGTGCATTAAAAGGAATGAGTTAACTACTGAAAGAGTTTTAGTGTCCTGACAGCATGATGTACACTTAAGTGTGATACAAGTCTCAAAGCAACTGGAGGCAAGCTTAAAAGTTCACTCTAAAATCCAGCCCCATTAAAACATGGCAATCATGGCTGCTTATTTGTAAGATTCACCATCTAAATAATTAAATAAAAAATAAGCTAATAATAATAATAATAAAAATTAATATAAAATATTAAAAAACATTATATAAAAGAAAACATTAATACAGTTTATATAGCATCTTTCCCAAGGTCACATTTCTTCGGAGCCCCTAAAGGGACATGTGATTAGCAAATTAGATGGGAGGAAAAAAATTATAATGTTTCAATGTTTTTGCTTTCGCCCGCAAAAACTTTGCCGCAAAAACGTTTGTGTTCCCAATGAGAAACTTTGCGATCGCACAAAGAACTTACGAGCAAACTTAAAGTTTCTCGGAGGAATGCAAAACATTTGCAAAAGAACGCAAAAGCATTGATATAATTTTTACTTCATATTTTCTTCCAATACCATGTCCCTTTAGGGGCTTAGTACATTACAGAATAATAATAATAATAATTAAAGCTGCAAGCAGCATTTAGCGGTGTTCAAGCAGTTAAGGCCTTTAAGGCCGTTAAGCACAAAAGCATCAAAAGACATTAAGTTTTATTTAGCATTAATTTAACCACTGACATAATAGATGGAAAAGACCATTTACAGCCAATACAGGCAATTTACCATAGGAAATATATGGTTTTAAAGCTTTTTAACAGTTATAGCGCCACCTATTGTCCGATCTCCATAAAATTTTGCATGCTTGTTAACGACGTTATGTCACATGTGCTCACCAATTTTTGTGAAGTTCTGAGTTTTTATTTATGATTTATAGGCTTTTGAGTGAATTTTGCCACGCCCATTTTCTAAATGACCCTGTTATAGTGAACCAAAGGGCAAAGTTCAACTTTTTTTTTGATAATTATTGATCTAGAGAGTCCAGAGAATTGTTCTAGACTGGTCTGGTTCCGATCGGGCGAAAAACCAGGGACTAGTTCGCAAAAGTAGGTTTTTAACATATTCGTGAATATTTAATGAACGATTTGATTGACAGCAATGGTTCTAGAGGCAAAGTTGTTCAGCATGAGGAGATCTATCACATGATATGCACATTGTGGGGATGTGTGCCACACCACGTGATTAAAGAGCCGTTAAACTCGTTAGCGCCAACTAGTGGCCGATTTCTTTCAAAACTCTTACAGACCTCTTAGGCCATGAGTCGAACATGCCCATCGAGTTTCGTTCCGATTGGCCTCCGTTAACCTCGTCTCATTGGTGCTCAAACTTCATTGGCCGATGGCGGCCATGTTTTTTGAGATACGCCAATGTCCTTATATACATACATGGGGCCTTGGACCAAGACACTGCATACCAATTTTCAAGTCAATCGGACTAACGGTCAGGTGGTCGTAGCCCTTCTTATGTTTTTTTCACATTATAGCGCCACCTAGTGTTCGATCGTCGTGATTTTTTTACTGTGACCTCAGACTGTCCTCATTCACATGTGTACTGAGTTTGGTGAAGCTACCTAATTTACTTCTGGAGTTATAGCCATTTTAGTAAAATAGGCTCCGCCCACAACGTTAATTTTGCGCCCCCTAGCGACCGTGAATCAAAATTTCAACTTTTTTTCGATAATTATTGATATTCAGACTCCAGAGAACATTTTGGCACTGGTTTGGTTCCGATCGGGTGAAAAACCAGGGACTAGTTCGCAAAAGTAGTTTTTCGACAAAATTCAAAATGGCGGAAAATCTATCATGGCGGAAATGAAATCGGAGATATACATTTTGTTCGTCAGGCGTCCAGCTTTCCAATGATATAAGACACTTGACTCTGCGACATACGGTCTAGGAGTTATGAGCAGTTTCGCACAATTGGTTGCTATAGCGCCACCTATGGGCCAATCGGGCTCATAATTTGATAACCTCTCCTCAATTTTTGTACTACCATCTGACAAAGTTTCAAGTCTCTAGCACTTACGGTTTGGTCTGCACGATGCGTTTTAGCGGAGAAGAAAAATAATAATAAAAATCAGGACAATTACAATAGGTTTTCAGCACTTCGTGCTTGAACACCTAATAAAAATCCTTACAAATACAATAGGTTTTCAGCACTTCGTGCTTGAACACCTAATAATAATAAAAGAATCAACTAAATTTAAAACGCAAACATTCTTAAACGAGTAGGAAAGTAGGTGTGTTTTGAAATAATGCAAAGAAGGATATAACGTAAATCTGGTTTTCACTGCCATAATCTAACTTTGTGTAAAAAAAGTTAGATGCATATTTTTAAATATGCATATATTTAAATATGCATATATTAAAAAAAGTTTATGCATATTTTTGCATAAAAATATGAGTCTCACTTAGTGAGACTCATATTTGTCCTCAGTGTGAACATTGTCTGTGTGTGCCTGAATGTTACTAATTAAACCATCATTAGTCTACCTGACAGACGAGTCTCATCAACTAGAGATGTCTTTGCACTAAAAGGTTCATTTTCATGCTGACAGAATCGTGTTTCGAGTGATAGAAACAATAAAATATCTGACAGACTAACAAATTTATTGCGGAGTAATGATGATTCCAGTTTCTCAATATTTAAAGCCCTCTGTAGTCATACATGGGCCATGGGCAACCTAAATATCAAAAAAAAAAAAAAAAAGCAGCATAAAAATGTGTTTTTTCAAAGCAATAAACTGTGCAGCATTTACAAAGTTTGTAGCACAGCATCTCACTGCTCCAGCTTGTTTCATTTTTTGTGACAATTTATGTAAATAAATAAATCATTTATTTATCATATAAACATCTAATGATTTCATTTTCTTTGCAAATACACAGCTAAAATAAATATCAATATTTTGCGCTGGCCAGTCAAAATTACACCCTAATACAAAAGGTCGCTAAATAAAACTGGAGAGATAAAGACCGTTTCAGTCAGAATCATTCATAACTTGCTTCTGAAGTCTGACTGCGCTGTTTGTGTGTAACATTTCCAGTGGTTGTTCTGTTCAACTGTAGCAACATTGACGCATTTTCAGTCCACAGTAACAGGACAAACTCATCGATGACATGTTGTGAGGATACAAGGGGTACATGATGTACGAGGCACCACTTTTGCGATGATAATGAAGGGAAAGGCAAGAAGGGGAAGCAGGGAAAGAGGAAGAGAAAGAGGCCCACAAAGGGAAAAAACAAGAATAAAATTTGCAAAAATTGCAAGACACTCTGCAGAAGACAGAGGGACACAGTCTGGGACAGAGTCAATTATTAATTTTTAAAAGGACATATCAATAGAGGGAGCAACAAACATTATGCACCTCTGACTAATACGCAGGGGTGGTAAAAGTACTCAAAAATTATACTCGAGTAAAAGTATATATACCTAAATAAAAAATGACTCCAGTAAAAGTAGAAAGTCCTCCATTCAAACATCACTTGAGTAAAAGTACAAAAGTATCCAATTTAAAACGTACTTAAGTACCGAAAGTAAAAAGTAAATATTCAAACTGTAAATATCAATAATTAAACAGATCAATTGTTTTGGGAGTGATATGCAATGTTTTAATTGAACAAATTATTAGATACTGCAATTAAGAATTTGTTAGATTTGCAATCATAAGAGACAATGAAGTACCTTGCATCAATTTTAAACAATTTCATTAAGTTTAGTGACAGCATATTATGGTGCAATGACTGGTAGGCCATTCTTTGATACAAATTTTACAATTTCAATTCAATTATTGTGGTTTGATTCCAATCTTGATTCAATATAGATTCATTTTGATAAATATTTGGTACAGTAGATACATGTTAATTTTTAAATTAAGAAAATATCACCTTATTCTGTAAACATAGGCTAGAGAGCCCTGTCAGCTGGTATTATTAAATGTTAAAAATACATGTGATTTTTATTATAACAACTTTATAATATTTTAATGATAGCTTATAAGTAAAAATATAATAAATATATAGTGCACATATTTAGCAAAATACTAATTTATACTAATATTAAATATATTATAAAATACTAATTTTTCTAGCCAACTAACGTGCTATGGTCATTAAATGTTTTTTTCCCTGAGGTAAATGTAACGTTATGTGACATTGTTCTCCAGCTGTTTTATTGACCTCTTTCCGCGGTTGAAAAACACTGATTTATTGATATTATGTATATATATATATATATATATATATATATATATATATATATATATATATATATATATATATATATATATATATATATTATGTACGATATACATTTCGGGAAGTTGTACTGTATCTTTCAACATAGGCTACCTATTATTGTTAATTTGTGTTTATTTACAATTAACTAGTAGTAAAGAGATTAACGGCACCCCATAGCAGGCGCTAGCTATCTGTCACGTCACATTTAAAAGCTCCAAAACGGTATTTATTGTTTGAATTTCGTAATAAAATGGACAGAATCTGAGAGCTGAGAATTTGTTTTATATCAAAAGTAACCTTCTCTTTCTTGTCTGTCGGTGTCAATGTCCTCTATGCTTCAAGATTTTTCTCTGCGTGAGAAAATGGATGTGTGTCGTGAGAGCTTGTGGAAAGTGTCAATTGCGTGAGTCTCACACTGAATGAGTGAGAGTTGGCAGCTCTGCAATAGACATGTCCCATAACATTAGCTGCATCAAACAGAAGATGTGCAAGAAACAAGGTAAGCGGGAATCTCGGGATCATTGCTGGGCAGAGCTGCACCTTCACCAGTTTCTGCGGTCATCTTCCACAATGGCGAACTAACTGCTATGTGAGCGTATGCTGGCAAAGAGCTCGCGCGTCCTTTTTTTCCAAATAAAACCAAGTTTTTCATTGGTTTGGAAAGCCATACTTGGAGCAGGCATGGGGAAATGTAACGGAGTAAAAAGTAAACTTTGTCTTTAATATTGTAGTGGAGTAAGAGTAAAAGTAGATGCAAATAAAATATACTCAAGTAAAGTACAGATCCCCGAAAAAAATACTTAAGTAAAGTAACGAAGTATTTTTACTTCGTTACTTACCACCACTGCTAATACGCAATAATGCAGCACTGTACCAATACAATCACGGGTCTCTATCGTGCATTTCGCCCAAATTTAATCGCAATCATTATACTGATGTATCCGGATGCACTTGAATCATGATATGTAACTTATATGAGGTAGTTGGTGGTGAGAGCCATAAAGTGAATACTAAATTATAATTTAATAAAATTACATAATATTTACATAAATATATTGCTGATTTGGTGCTCAAGAAACATTTCTCAATATTATCAATGTTGAACATTTTCATGCTACTTAATATTTTTGTGGAAAGAGACATTTTTCAGGATTATTTGATTAATAAAAAGTTCAAAAGAATAGCAGAAATGGTTGTTTTGTAAAAAAAAAAAAAAAAATTTACATTATTTTATTTATATAAAATACCTCTTTTCATTAGTTTATTTATTTGTTAAAGCCAATTTTTACCTGCATCTGGTGCACACAGATCGTTCATTCTGGACCTCATTTCGATAGGAGATCCTGGTGTCATTGTGGGGGAAGGGGCACACAAGGTGTCCTGAGTAATGTTATGGGAAGGAAAGAGATCCAGGGAAAATGAAGAGGGAGAGAGGGAGGGAGAGCGGGAGAGAGAGAGAGAGAGAGAGAGAGAGAGAGAGAGAGAGAGATACAGGGGACTGAGGCTTCCCCCTCTTGACTACTATCGATTTTTCTCTGAGCTCCAGAGTGCATCAGCTTTATCTGTCCATTCCTGCTCCTCCTTTCCCTCCTGAGCCCATCTATCCATCGTTAGCTTCTACCGTCACACGATTCCTTGCTCCTCTCTCACCCCCTAAACACTACAAAACAGGCATATCTCCAACTCTACATTATGGAGCAGTGACATTACTCTCCAGAAAACATTGACATTCATGAAGTTCCTCAGCTGAAGCACTTTGCATATGAAATTTAAAAAGGGGTACAAACAGACCAAGGAAAATGAGAGAGAGAGAGAGAGAGAGAGAGAAACTAATGTTGCCTTATTACTTGTAATTTCTGTGCTCAATTAAAAAAAATTGTTACATTGCACTGGTGTAAATAACACTGTTATTTTAGTAATATGCATAGAACTATTTAAACTATAGTATTTTTTAAAATATTGTATTACTATTTAGGTTTAATTTATTTTTTTGTTTATTCATTTAAAAACCCTCAAGTTGTTAAAAACCTGAATGAATTTCTTTCTTCTTCTGAACACAAAATAAGATATTTTGAAGAATTTGGCTAACAAAACAGTTGAAGACCCCATTGACCTCCTTGAAATTTCAGCTTTATTTCAATAAACAGAAATGTTTTAATATTCTTTAATTATTTTTAATTAAGATTTAATTATTGTTTTATTATTATTATTGGGAGGAAAGGGTCAGATGGAGAGCTATAGTTTGTCTTTTAAAACCCAACAGCCAAAAGAAAAGAAAAAAAAGAGGAAGAAAGGTCAGAGGTGGAAAAGTTGAGGGGGGGAGAGAGAGACAGAGAGAGAGAGAGAGAGAGAGAGAGAGATAGAGAGTGTTTAAATGAGCGAGAGAGAGAGTGTGACAGAACATGAGGGAGAGAGAGAGAAAGATTTGGCTAATGTTTCTCAGCTTGGTTCAGCTTTCCCTCTCACCCCTCTCAGTTCTCCAACACACAAAGAAAGGGACGCCAGAAAGACGCACACATCCACTCCCTCTCTTTCTCTCACTCTCTCTTAACATGTAGTCTACCTATCTCAACAAATCTTCCACAGCCCACTCAAACACGCTTTGCTTTAGTTTGTCTTATCCCAGTCTTTCTGTTCTTCAGACATGCATAGAGATGGCTCAAGCTTGCCCGACAGAGACAAAACTGGTATTATAAGCCCCAATCTGTTCCCCTGCACCGAGACTCTCGGTTAACCTGGGAAAAGATAGCATCTAGCAAATTTAACTCTTTGGCCGACTCAAATCCCATTTACAGTAATAGGCTCTACAGAGTAACGCTGAGCCTATGCTGGGACTAAAGTGGAGTCTTGGTGAAGACTGACGTCAGATGTGAGATTTACACATAGACGAGAGGTCAATGCGGTTTGAGGGAAGCCACACTTATGCTTTGGTCTCCAACAAACACAAAGACCCGAGCACAGGATATAGCTCCTAAAAGACAGACAATGGAATGGTGTCCCACAATGCCATTTGTTCCCGAGTGGATTCTGCTTTGATGAACACTGGGCAAGTCGAACATGGAGTCAAGTCCTGATTTGCACCCATTCAGTAATGACAATGGATCAAGAGTCTGGATTGACTTTATTTACAGACAATTGACAAACTATGCAAAGAAAAGTAAAGTAAATTGGGTGCACATATACATACACATATATACACATCAGGGTTTCTGTTGTCCGGTAATTACCGGACATTGGCCGGGGAAAAAATGAAATATCCGACAAAATTTTATCTCTCCGGTCAAATTGTCCGATTAAAATTGCCTAATAATCCCGCCCCCCTAACACAATCTGAATTTGAGAATAAGCCTAAAATGTATAAAGCAAAAATACACCGACCTTTTGCTATGTTATAAAGGAACAGGCTCTACCGTTTGAAAGTTATTAAACAACAATCGCATGCTGCATTTTAAATAAAGCGCACGCCTAAAACGGCTGTAATATAGACCTAAACAACAAACGATTGAGTGAGACGTTTCAAATATGGCCATGCCCAGGCAGACTAGCCTTAAAAGCTTTTTTCAGAGGCAAGACACGACGGACGATGGTGAATCAGGAACACCTGAAGCCTCGGATGTCCAGAGCCAGACAGCTCCACCACCACCGGACGTTCATGTTTTTTCCCGTCTATTTGAAAGTTAGGCTAGCGGCGGCTCGTCAATAGAGGGCGCTGGGGCGCCGCCGTCCCTAGTCACTGCGTCCCTGGCGAATCAGAATTTGATACATGTTATTTTATCCAATCTGATTGGTTCTCGTCACCTGTCATTCAACTTTACGCTCTTGGGCCACTACTGCGAGTGCGCAGGCGACTTCGACAAAACCTTGCTAGGCTGAACACCTTTGTAGAGATAATGGAAGCAGTTAAACCAAATTTAACCCATCATTGATTTACAAAAAAAAAACTTTCACAAGGCGTTCGCTGAAAAAAAAAAAAAAAAGGATAAAGGATCTCGGACCAGACCAACCCGATTTACAAATCCGGCAGCAGCCAGTGACAGAGGACGAGCTTCACCCGGAGCTTCACCCGCGCTTGTCATAAGAAACGTGTCGGCACTGAAGTTTTGTGGACAATAACGGGGGTAAGAGGCAGAAACAGCTATCTGAAATTTATTTGTATTTATTTTCGCCCCGCCCCCCAAAAAAATAATTATCACCAGCCGCCACTGCAAACATGTTGCATTCTATAGGACCTGATTATGTCATTTAAGTTACATAGCCTGCCTCCAGTTTTCCTCAACTTGACTAATTAAGAGGCGATATTTGACCAGCATATCATCAAAATGTCCGTAAAATGAAACCTCTGCCGGTCACTTTGACAATTTTTTTCTAGCGGAAACTCTGATACACACACATATACATATACACACACACACACACTCACCTAAAGGATTATTAGGATCACCTGTTCAATTTCTCATTAATGCAATTACCTAATCAACCAATCACATGGCAGTTGCTTCAATGCATTTAGGGGTGTGGTCCGGGTCAAGACAATCTCCTGAACTCCAAACTGAATGTCAGAATGGGAAAGAGAGGTGATTTAAATAATTTTGAGCGTGGCATGGTTGTTGGTGCCAGACGGGCCGGTCTGAGTATTTCACAATCTGCTCAGTTACTGGGATTTTCACGCACAACCATTTCTAGGGTTAACAAAGAATGGTGTGAAAAGGGAAAAACATCCAGTATGCGGCAGTCCTGTGGGCGAAAATGCCTTGTTGATGCTAGAGGTCAGAGGAGAATGGGCTGACTGATTCAAGCTGATAGAAGAGCAACTTTGACTGAAATAACCACTCGTTACAACGAGGTATGCAGCAAAGCATTTGTGAAGCCACAACACGCACAACCTTGAGGCGGATGGGCTACAACAGCAGAAGACCCCACCGGGTACCACTCATCTCCACTACAAATAGGAAAAAGAGGCTACAATTTGCAAGAGCTCACCAAAATTGGACAGTTGAAGACTGGAAAAATGTTGCCTGGTCTGATGAGTCTCGATTTCTGTTGAGACATTCAGATGGTAGAGTCAGAATTTGGCGTTACAAACAGAATGAGAACATGGATCCATCATGCCTTGTTACCACTGTGCAGGCTGGTGGTGGTGTAATGGTGTGGGGGATGTTTTCTTGGCACACTTTAGGCCCCTTAGTGCCAATTGGGCATCGTTTAAATGCCACGGCCTACCTGAGCATTGTTTCTGACCATGTCCATCCCTTTATGGCCACCATGTACCCATCCTCTGATGGCCATTTCCAGCAGGATAATGCACCATGTCACAAAGCTTGAATCATTTCAAATAGGGCTGCACGATGTTTCGTTTAAGCATCGATATCGCGGTGTGCGCATCCACGATAGTCACATCGTAGGATGTTGCGATGTAGCCTATAGGATCGTAGTTGATCCGTGATTCATGATCAGTACGGGCCAGCAGATCCCCAGCCCGTAACGCTTGCGATTCGCGGATTAATTGCAAAGTTTAACCATCATATAGTGAAAGTTTATCATTTGCATGTGTTTTTACGTCCTGTCAGTTTAAACATCAAGCGTAAGAAGACTGGAACTCGCGCATTGTTTTCTGTGAGCCGGGCAGACACAAAGATCAGTGGTCTTTCTCTTATTTCTGAGCTTGAACGAACATGACAATTCAAAATAAAGTCAGAATGCCCTTCCTGCATTGAACATTTTTTGGCGGCCGCCAAAGCGTATTTTTGTCCCGCCAAAGCCTTATTTGACCGGTGAGTGATAGACAGGGCTGGACTGATAATCTGGCATACCGGGCAAATGCCCGGTGGGCCGACGTGCTTTTTGGGCCGATACATCTCATACTTTTTTTTTTCTTTTTTTTTTTAGCAGCCCATAAAACTCGTACATCGGCGGCCCATTCGTTTTGTTTTGTTTAATTGACGGCGCTGGGTTAGTGCAGGTGTAATGCATTGGTCAAAAAAAGTTAAGCGTCAGTTTTTTTTTTCCACTGACAGACCGGCCCATGAAACGCGTAGATCAGTGGCCCATTGGTTGTTTTCTTGATTGAGACTGGGCTGGCCCAATCACATCTTTAAACACCTCCCCCTTTGGGCTTTGAGTGAGCGTCCAGTGTCAAGTGTGTATCTGTCAAAATAGTCTGAGAGATGGAGAAGAAACGCAGGGAATGTGCAGAGAAATAGCGTGTAATAGAAATAGCAGACAATGTAAAATGTGTCAAAATATGTTTTCTGCAGCAACAGGACCAGCTGCAGAAAACATCCAGTGGCTGATGAGGAGGATAGTAAGGAGGATCAGGAGAGAGATGAGAAAGTGTAGAGTCCGCGGTAAGCAGAACTACTTTCAAAACACTTTGGCTATGAGTGTAGGAACTCATAACCCAGTTACGCATTATTTCCACATCTGCATAGTTGACGATTACAGAAATTTACTAGAAGACGCGTTTTTATCCATGTTTTCCGCCAAAATAAAAGCTTGATGCAGTTTCCGTCAAAATAAAAGATCATGTGCTTATCTCTTTCAAGTTTAGAAATTAGTACAAAACTAATTATGAAAGTTTTCTTTATTTTTCAGTGCATTTGTTTTACAATATATGGCTATTAGGCTACTGTCATGAGATTAATGTTATAAATATTATTATGTAGTAGTGTAATATAGACAGACACTGTTACTAAAATAGGTTTAATTTTTTCTTTGTTATATTTGCACACTGAATATGGGTTGGAGCTTTTAATTTTGAACCCTCAAACTGCACCAAATTGATGAATTTAACATTAAAATGCACAAAATTTTCTTAGGGGGGGGGGGGTATGCCCCCAAAAATTCCTGTGAGAAACACTTGTATTTCTATGCCAATGCATAGCCTATTATAGCTTGTTTTTTGGATGCATCACTGTGGGGTATAGTTCACTTGTATTAATAAAGTACAATTTTGTACTTATTTCATCTGTTAACTCTCACTCGTTTATACTCACTCATTACATGGCATTAGTGGTTTTAATGAATAGGAGTTGAACAAAAACATATTCAAGGGCGTGCAAAGATGGGTGGTGTTTATTATCATATGTAGTGGGCCAGTCTGGACCAAAATGCCAGGGCCGATTTTCTGTCCCAGTCCAGCCCTGGTGATAGATGACTGACTGCTACGCTTGTTAAACTGAGAGAACGAGCAGAGAGAGAGAGCCCCGGTCGCGCGCGCGCGCACTCTCACCGTTTTCAATGTTTCAAACTGTCTTGCGCTCTCTCCCTCCCTCGCGCATATTAATGAATTAAGTTGACTGAAGATCTTTGAGAATACACAATGGTAAAAGGTCGGAAGACCGAAGTTTCACGTGTAGCATTCGGATATATTTTTTTTCTGAACTACCGCTGGATTGTGCTAAAAAAAAAAATATCTGAAAAGCTTTCCCACACATTCAGATAAACCACACTTTCAATAAACAAAACAAACAAATAAAATATATCCAGTGATGAAATGTTTTCTTTGTTGACACAAATCTTGTGCGATGTCCTAACTGCCGGGATAATTACACAACGTGTACCGTGGTCCATTAAAACACGTCCGATTCGTGAACTAATGACTTCTTTGAACCGACTCACTTTAATGAATGGTTAAAACAACTGATCTGTCCAACACTGAACTCAGGAGACATAACAAATCGGTAACACTTTACAATAAGGTTCCATTTATTAAACTGTAGTTAACTACATTAGTTAACTATAATAGTTTCTATGCAGATTTACTCCATTACAAAATCACCAGTCATTCAGATGATTCATTCTTTCCAAAGAGAGCTATTCAAGTCATCTGGTGAAATTTTCATATTGCGATATATATCGCAGAAAAATAAAATATCGCAATGTATTTTTTTTCCCAATATCGTGCAGCCCTAATTTCAAATTGGTTTCTTGAACATGACAATGAGTTCACTGTACTAAAATGGCCCCCACAGTCAACAGATCTCAACCCAATAGAGCATCTTTGGGATGTGGTGGAACGGGAGCTTCGTGCCCTGGATGTGCATCCCACAAATCTCCATCAACTGCAAGATGCTATCCTATCAATATGGGCCAACATTTCTAAAGAATGCTTTCAGCACCTTGTTGAATCAATGCCACGTAGAATTAAGGCAGTTCTGAAGGCGAAAGGGGGTCAAACACAGTATTAGTATGGTGTTCCTAATAATCCTTTAGGTGAGTGTATATAAACTGCAGTTAATGACCATAAGAATATGCCGCATAAGAGGAAAAATTGGTTGATCATTGGGCAAACTTCAGTTAAGTCCAGTCTGATCAGTTTATGACTAAGCTGAATTTGGCTCATGATTCGAATCAAGCAGATGTTTACTTTTGGTGAATTTTCTTCCAAAAAAATTATAATAAACAAATAAATCAGAATTCAGTCCACTTTACAGGGTTTCTGCAGGTTTCAGTAAGTCAAATTTAAGACCTTTTTAAGACATTTTAAGACCATTAAGATTGAAATTTAAGACCTACACGACGCATTATCCAAGTTAGATAGTTACCTCGGGATCATTAGAGTATCTATCTATCTATCTATCTATCTATCTATGTGTGTGTGTGAGAGAGAAGGAGAGGTAGATATTTTTTTAATATAAAATTGTACTTTTTGCATATTATACTGTAAAAACACAATTATTGTTGATTTTAGTTGATCATAGTTGATCATAACTAGAGAGGAAATGATGAGATGATTAAAGTGACCAAAATTATCAAGGTTATCACAGAATCCTGTTCAAAAAGTACTAATACTACAGAATGAAGTCAATTCAACTAGTTTTATGTCGAAAAACAGCAAATAAATTGATTAGCATCAATATGCACTTTTTGTTTACATAAACATTAAAATACCATTAAAAATCATGGCTAGATTTTAAAAGAGTGTCTTGCAACATGTCATCTACTAACATGTACAAGTTCAAATAAAGTTGACAAAAAAGGTTTTACACAAAGATAAACCTCATATTTCAGCCTTTAAATATTTTTTTATAAAAAGAATGAGTCAAAAAGATAAATTACTGACATTTACACATTAGCTTATATTTATTAGTAGTGTTTGGGTGAACCCCCCATCCTTCATGTTGACGGAGCTTTCAATGTTGTTATGGAAAGGGGTGATTGGTTGGTTCCTGTCACATGACCTGCGGTGCTTGCATTTGCGGCATTCTGAAAAGTTTAGATTTTTTCCATCTCGTTGCGCCTGGTAAAAAAAATTTACGCGTCGCTTCAATTATGAGCGTGCTTGCCGCGCGCCTACACTTGAACAAACTTGAGCGCGGAAAAGACGCGATATGTGAACGGCCTCTGGCGAGCTAGCTCATATCAAGCCACGAGCTACTGGAGCACGCGAGCGACGTGTTGGAGACCCCTGCTCTAGAGCTCCGCTTTGTAGGCTACAACTCGATACTTTTTTGCTACTTTGTAATAACTTTATGCGGCCAGCGTTTTTGGAAATGAACGAGGGTAAACACTTTTTTAGACCTGACTAAATTAAATTTAAGACCTAGGATGAAAATCTGGCCGTTTTTAAGACTTTTTAAGGCCTTAAATTTAAAGTCCAGAATTTTAGACTTTTTAAGACCCCGCGGAAACCCTGACTTTAAGTGACAATATTTTTTTAATAGAGTCCACTAAGTAAAATGTAAAAAACGTAAAGTTTTTTAAGAGACATTTCCAAGAAAAATGTTGGCAGTCCAGAAAAAGTCGTAATTAAGTTTGAGACCATTTTAGAAACAATTTGATCAGAAGAATCGTGAACAGAATCATTAAGTAAAGTCAATATTCATATTTCTAGCATTACGGACTAGGCTTATAGGTTTGCTGACAGGCCTGCTGGTCGATACTCGCGTCCAGATACAAAGTGGCGAGTAGAGTACTCAAAACGGAACTGTTGAAGAGGTTGCCTGGAGACAGACAAAAGCAGCCAAAACAAACAGACTCTTTTGTTATGAAAATGGAGTGTGAGAGTAAGTTTTTCAGAGAGTAACACAATAAGAGTGTATATGAGAGCTTTACTGCCCTGAACACCACATACATGGATGAGATTTAGTCATTCATCGTTCCCTACCCCATGGTTTCCCTCATATCCATCTGACAACACGTCAGATAAGAAAAAAACACAACTCCTGTCTATCTGTAACTCAAGGCCTGAGACACTACTGATTGTATGAACAGACAGAAGTACTAATACTAGAGACTGTGCAATATTATTTTTTTCTACAAAAATGTCATTTTACTTTGACTATAATATGCTAAAATGTAAAAACATCAAACTGTAAAAACATTAAGTAACAGAGCAAATTTTAAACCAATTTTCCAATATTTTGAAATACATTTCTAGCAAAAAAAACAAAAAGACTTCACCTTTTACAGGATTTTTAAGAAACTTAAGAAAAAAGTGTTCAAGAAACTTGTACTAAAAACATTAATTAATTGTTAATGTCTTACTTTTTTTTCTCACCTTATCTCAAAAAAGGTTTAGGCTATTTTGGTTTAGGCTTTCTATAAAACAGGTGTCATGGTGGTACACTAACTGTATTTTCGCGCAACTGGAACCCTGTATTGATCCATCCCCATTTAGTACCAGTTTTATACCATCTAGTTGAGTTTAGACTTCAAGAAAATAAGTGAATGCTTTCACATACAAAATGCTTGGCTTTCTGACAGCTGGCTGTCTGTACAACATGAATCCAGCCAAATTCCAGCTGAATTCACACCCTTATTTCACTGGAGTGATGAAACAAGCTTCTTACTGCTGTGGTGAGGACAGTGTGTGTGTGTATGTACAGTATATATATATATATATATATATATATATATATATATATATATATATATATATAGATATAGTCACACACATCATCATAAAGGCTAATATCATAAATGAGTCTAAAAGGAGCTTATAATACTCAATCATGTAATTTATTTCAACCGCAAACCCATCCTCCCTCGTTCCACCTTCATTCTTTTCTTTCAACACACCTGGCACCTGTAAGCACTTCTGAGCGTCTGTTCTGCTTTTTTGTCCACGCTCACTTCTCTCTGAAGATGATGCCAGGTCAGTGCAGTAGAGGAGAAAACCTCCAGCCTTCCTTTTAACACTCGTCCCTGTTCCTCTGTTCCTGGGCTGAAAGGAAACGGCCGTGCTTTCTGAATGGTTTATTGAGAGGTAGGGATGAGGGCTTGTGCTAATGCTCAAACTGCACTACTGGTTTAAATAATGATCGGGAGCGTAGTCCAATTAAAACAGCTTACTGACACTACAAAGCCCAGCGCTCATCTCCTGCGCTGCACCTTGCCTGCTAAACAGCCCGCCTCGCAAATGTGTGTGCGCGTGCGACGCAGATCTACTCAAGGTGAAAACGGAAGAGTCCTTCAGGGACACCGGCTTGATTTTGAGCCCGCAGCAACAGTTGTCTTCATGTTAAGTGGAGTTCTGCAATGTTCTGATTTGGGCCCAAGTGTATCATAGAGCTGAGTGCGCTAAAATAGAGCTGTTGTTCTACTACAGATCGGACCACAATACTAAAACTGGGAATGGACTCACAAAACAACCCATGGTTGCCAATAGGACAGCAAATAAAATAAGTTCAGGCCTCCCCACTTAGCTCTCTCCAGCACTGGAAATCTTTTCTAATATTAATGCGGATCCTAAAGCTCTTTCCTGATCATAACCCTTCATTTTCCCGTAATATTCTTATGAGCAGTTCTCCTTTGTAATGTCTCTCAGCGATCCTTTCTACAGTCTTTCTTCAAATCTCCCTCCTCCACCTAATGCTGATTGGCTACACGTTTGTTGTTGTGTCTGGTTGTGTCAGTACGACCAACTTTCAAACAGCGTTTTTCGAATATTGCTTAGTTCATTTGGAGCACTTGATTCAAAAGCTGGTGCATTTTCTTTTTACGTTTGTCATGTTCATATATGTATACATGAATCAATTGCACTCGGATCTGCATTAAAACAACCAGAACGAGACCACCTTGAAGGCTGAAATATGAGGTTAAAATATGCTGATAAGCGATAGGCATGTTAAAAAGTTGATGGACATTTGGAGACTAAATCTGTGGGGCAGCACAGTTTCACCGTGAGGTAGTCCCCGTTTCAGGGTATCTGCACACTTTTTAAAGTCAAATTTAAGGCTTTTTAAGACCTTTTTAAGACCTGAAGAAATCAAAATTAATACCTTACATTAGGGGTGCGCAATATTGACAAAAATATGTCTCAATATGATCTAAGTTTTGTTGATAATAATTAGATGATATTTTACTGATTGTGTTTTTGTACTGGTACCATGGCTGGTTTAGGCCTGTTGTTGACAGCTGACTCACGAAGATATTCATATTTTTCATATTCTATGCAGTGGTCAGTTCACAGCAGTGACAGAAATTAACATTTTTTTATTAACGGGCAATATTTGCAACCTTAAATTGAGTTCCGGGGGCATTTTCACCTATTATGGACTTTTTTTTTTTAAACTTAGAGGTATGCATCACCTTTTATGTCAAATTCTAACATTCAAATTAAATTATATTAGAATAATAACACACTACCACTGTTACCAGTTAAATTAAATCATTAAATCAAAATCCATCTTTGCAGTGCAGAGGAGAATCAGAGCATCAGGAGCATCAGAACTGGCAATAATATATTTACACTCCATTTACATTTGCATAAATAAAGCTATGAGATATTCAATTCTTTCAATTCTTCAATTCTTAATTCAATATTTAAATATGAACTAATTTCTAATTGTAACATTTTAATTAAAGGGTACTTTAAATGTGAAACTAAACCGCCAGTAGGCGGCGGCAAATCACTGTCTCAGGGAGTCATTCATTCAACCGATTTGTTCAAACGGCTGATTCATTCAGGAAGTGCAAGTGATTGTTCATTGAATCGTTAAAATGATTCGTTCAAAACGCGGATTTCAGTCAAGAAATCATCGCTGTCTTTTGCATTGAGACTCTGCAACGGTTTCATTTTGAAATTCTCGTCAGCGAAATAAAGGGAAAACTAACAATATTTACAAAATTGTTTATAAAATGTAACTCACAATGTTCATTTAACTGTTATATAAAATAAATATCATATTTGCTATTGTGCACGGGAAAACAGCCATCTTGCTGATGTAATATTGTATTATAACAACATATGATATATAAAATACAAAAACTTTGTACGTCTATTAGGGAACATACAACTGCACTGACACATCACGCAGTGAAAACAAGCATGAGAGACATGTCAGCTCGCAGTGCGCCCTTTTACATAGTTAAAGTAAAACAATTATTACAATATCATAATAGACAATACACATCGCACACCACTACGCACATAAAGAATGAACTTACAATTGAACTGAAATTAACCAGCTTTCTTCTCCTCTCCTGCTGTTTCGCGTGCAGGAGACAGACGTAATGCTGGCGCGAATGTGACGCGAAATGTCACGTGAACGAGCAAATCCACAAAGAAAGAATAATAAATAAAAAAGTACGCTAATTAGATAGTTTTAATTAGATATGTATAAGTCAAATTGCCATCGAAAATTTAAGACCTTTCATAAGTAAAAATAAGACTTTAAGACTTTTTATGGCCTTAAATTTTTAAAATCTAATTTAAGACTTCAAGACTTTAAGGACCCGCGGACACCCTGCCGTTTTGAAAGAGCACTGAAAGGACTGAAAACGCCCTAATTCACCAAATATGTTTTTTTGCCAGATTCATTTTCCTACCTGTTTGAAAAGATTGAGTCAAATGCTGTGTTATGACTCAAATGTCACATCACACTTTCCCACCCTTTTGAATAATTTACAAAAGACTTTGATCATGTTGCCTGTACATGTGAATACACAACTCTGACCAACAACAGAAAGCTGCTTAATTTGAAAGAGACTTCTGTGTGCTTCATACATCTCTTCACTATGCAAGTTTTTTTTTTTTTTTTTTTTTTTTCACAATTTTGCCAAATTCTTGCTATTGTGACCACACTAAGAAAAAAAAGAACCGTTCACTAAAAGGCTATTTTGGGGAACCCAAAATGATGGTTCTATGGCAGCGCTCAACATTTGAAAATAGGAAACATTAATCTTTGATTGGAAGAGGTAGAAAGAGCAGCTTTAGGGTTTTCATGACAACCATATACTAAAATTACCCATTTTTTCACATGCCTAGACGATAACATTGTTAAAAACGCTGTATTATGCATGCCAGGCCAGTAGTTGGCGATGTTACTTTGTAAAGAAACACCACGCGCCTATAGACTGAACATGTTATAAGCATGCGCTAGGGATTTGACTGAGGAAATTTTCCCGCTTAATAAATGTGTGACAACACCGGTAATAACAGTATCACTGGGGGGAGGGACCTCTTTTGCACCTCGCTTTTAAATCGCTAATTCTAAAGTAAAACGTGCACGGCCGCTCGAATTATCGCCAATTTGGATGCGGCAATTACTTGAATGTTATTATTGAATGAATGAATGAATTAATATTCTTAATGAAAAACAACAAAACCGTGCACTGAGAAACTTGTGTGCTTTTACATTTCGCTTTGAAACCAAACCTTCTGCCATCGTCTTGTCAGTCAAGAGTGAGGCGAAATGGGCGAAGTGAGGTGAAATCTGACTCTTGCTGCTGATCGGTGCTGCGACACTCGTTCGGCTCACGCTCCATTGAGCATTCTCTAA
The DNA here is from genome assembly GCA_026230005.1 of Gila orcuttii. NCBI lineage: Eukaryota > Metazoa > Chordata > Actinopteri > Cypriniformes > Leuciscidae > Gila > Gila orcuttii. Next base: position 52,089,583 of record JAPDVR010000002.1, read on the forward strand.
CTGAACTAAATTATTTTTATAACTATAAAAAAAATCTAAACGACGGTGGGGGCGGTGCCATGGTGGGCAAGTGAACACAGACTAATCGCAGCAAGCCTAGCATGCGCATATTCGCATGGCGCTACCGTCTTCACAATTACCCAAATTTTGTCGTTTACCATGGAGATGAAAACGTTGTCGTTTTCAAAAACTTGCACTTTGAAACCTGTTTTCCAAAGTTTGCGTTTTCAGGCCCCTCAAAACGCCATTGTCGTGTAAATAAACAGCCAAAACGCAAAAAGATTTCCGTTTGAAACCGGTGTTGTGTAAATGGCCCCTTAGATCCTTAATCCGTTTGATCACCTCTAACACATTCTCTGAATTTCTGTTAAGAGTCAGCAGAACTGAGCTCGGTCTGGACCGGCCCCAGGGGGGATTCTACACCCTTCAAATGATCTTGAACTGTCCACATGTACACACACACGAGTGCATTCTCAAACACAGACACTCACGAGCACACAAGCCCACTAGAAATCCGTTTCTCTATTGATTTTATGGGACCTGATAGTCCCTTTTCTCCCTCTCCGCTGAGGATAATACCAAACACCTACAGCAGAAAAAGCCTCAGGAGGTCTAACATGGTTCCTCCTTCCATGCATACATGTGCATTTGCAGGCAAATAGGAGTTCGATGAGAGGATGAAATATGCAGGAGGGTAAATGGACAAGGAAAGTCAGTGTGAGAAAATGAAAGGGGGAATCGGGTGGACAAAAGAGATAAAGGGATGAGGAATGAGAGCGGGAGAGGCAAAGAGAGAGAGGGCGCTTCTGTATTGAGAGCAGATGGTGTTGAACTCAGGGGATTTCAGTGTGCCGAGCTTCTCTCATTATCAAAGCGGCCTATCTGATCTCAGTCAATATCACACACACACACACACGGCTACTGTATATCCAACTAGTCAATATCACATATACACTCTAAGGTAAAGTAGGCCTACCTCTTATTATCCATCCAGTTAATATTACATGCTCACCCTGAGATGCATTTAAATATCAGGACAAATCATAGGACAGAAAAAGAGTGAGGTCTTACTTAATGACAAACGGCCCCAAACAAAGCTTAGACACACATGTGCTAGACTAGCTGCTGGTGCAGTTGCGGCAGCAGGCAGGCAAAGCAGGTTGCTTGACGCTCACTCCATCAGACAGGTATTTCCAGTCTGGGCTTTTTAGTAAAGTGTGTGTGCAGCGCAGCTCAGCCACAAAAAGCAACTGCCAGTAGGCAAACACACCTGAGCTTAAAGCCCAACACCTGAGATACTACAGTCCACCCCCTCCGCACATGCATGCATGCATGGTCATAGTGGCCATGAGGTCTCTTTATTTTTATCAAAAAAATTTTTTTGTTACATGCGTATGTCATCAAAGCCCTGCTCCTGTATCGTAACAGTATACAAGCGGTGGCTACATTAACTCTAGGTGCATTTGCTCCCACCAGCTTGTTGTCCATGTCAAAAAGGAAGTGCTGTGGCAGATTAAGCCCATCATGTAGGAGGAAATAAGGATGCCAGAGGCTTGAACACTTTATATTTTGGGATTTCCATTCGGCTACACAGAAATCGTAAAGCACCGTGATGCCGTTGGACAGACGGGGCAATCAGGTCAATTATTAACTTAAACCCTAAAGTCAGAGGGAACAATTGTCCTATACTGTGAAGGAAAGCGCTGTGCTATTTTGGACCAGGAAATAACAACATTAGGCATCTAAAACAGAGGAGAATAGTCACAGCTTGTGTAATTGAATGAATGCATGTCTTTCTAATTGCACGCCCTAATACGACAGAGTATCAAATCTGCCGCTTAAGATGGACCATGAAGTGCTAAGAGTCAATAGGAATGCTTAGATCGGTGTGAGGCTCATCAAAACTTGTGCAAACATTAACGAGGAAATAAGGAGTGCAATTTGGTCTGTCTTCAGGAAAGACGCCCAATCGTGACTCTTAATAGCACAAAGTCTGCAGAGTTCTTCACATACTTGCTGACAAAGCTTTAACTCTTTTTATTAAAAGATGTTGAAACACAACACCTAGTTAAAAGACTGAAATGCCCTGCCTTACTGTATTAAGTAAAGGAGATCCATTTCATTTTCAACCCATTGACTTGCAGCTGTTTTAATTTTTTTTATGAAAACATTGAATTGTTTTATTTTAAAAAGTGTTGATTATCATCACAACAAAAATTGGAAATAATAATGATCACATAAATAAAATTACATTTATAAGGTTTGCTACATCCCTGATAAAAAAAAATATACCAGTAATTTTGTGAGATAGTGTTGAGTGGGTGTCATACAAGGTTGCATGGATGTGCACATAATGTACATTTGATATAAAATGCCATTTTGAAAACCCAATAAATATAGTGTTCAATCAGTCCAACAGAATTCCATACAACAACACTACACTAATTAAATGTAGTAAAGCCCATACCTTGATATCTTCACCCCCTATCCTGTCAGATGTGGTCAAATTCAACTACAGTTGGATAGTTGGCCCCCGTAAACCATGTTACAACCAAATATGGGACATGATAGTGTTAGAAAAAAACTCACGTTTATTGTCCACCCTCAAGATGAAATGAGATCCATAACCCAAAATTAGACTGGAGGTTTAAAACCCATCTTACCTGCTCCGGAGTTTCTGTGCATTCCAGGCCCTGCGTGTCTGTGGGCGCCTGGGGAAAGCATGCTCCCGGGTGGGCGCAGGTTTTCCATGTGTCCATGAGCAGCTCCGAACTGCTGCTGCTGCTGCTGCTGCTGCTGGTGGTGGTGGTGGCTTATTCCTCCAGCTGGACTTAACGCACCACCGCCACTCCCAGCATTACCGTTCGAGTTAGATAATCCACCGTGGTAAAATCCAGACCGCGAGCGTGATCGAGTCCTGGGTGGCTCCATAGTCACTGGATAGGAGTGATGATGATGATGATGATGATGATGGTGGTGGAAAGGGGAATTGGGAGGGGAATAAGACGCCGCAGAGGAGCTCTCAAGCGCTCCAGAAAGTCTAATGCTGCCCAGGCTGTGGCCCCCCTCCGAACCCCCGTATTCCGCTGGCTGGGCCCCTGCGTCCTCGCATAAATCAGCACGCTTGGGAACGGGGTCCGGGGAACAGACGCGGGGCTCTCGAGACGCTGAATGACCAGTAGTGGCGATTGGCATTTCCTTTCGGCTTATACGATTCCCCCTCTTCCTCCTCTCCAATTCCACGCCAGAAAACACAGATTAAAAACACTGTTTAAAAAAAAAAAAAAACACAGTTCAGTCATTAAAATGCTTACAAACATTAAGTTCAAAAACACTGTTTAAATATAGTCATTAAAACGTTTACAAAACTAAAACATTTTATTACTACAACACTCTGAAACACCAGAGTTGCTAAAACATTTGAATTTCACAGTAAAACAATAGTGACATCACTAGAGTGTATTAGTCACCGTATATTTATAGTTTCTAGCTACATGCGTGATTAAATTTTATAAATCAATATGTCGATTTGAGCTATTAAATAATTATATAAACATTACGCCAAAAAAAATACTACAATACTAACTGATAAAAAACAAGTATTAAGTTACGAATAACAAACAAAAGTTAATTAGTTCATTCGATATTTAACTTTAAAACCTTAATACATTACAGAAACATTACATGTATTAAGTATTATAAATCAATAGTTTTTCATCGTTTATAGTAAAGTAATGGGACGATGCCATACTGAAGAACTGGAGATTATTAAAACTGGTAACGTTAGATTAATACAATTTATGCGGTTTAAAAGCCTCACTTTGTATTGGTAACTTAATTCCACCTAGACGTGTCCTACTAACTACATGCAAAACTATTATAAAAATATCAATAAAATGCCTTGTTGTCCCTTTAATGATATTTAAAGCATTTTAAATACATTTTAGACGCCAAACTTCCAAACCCACGCCAAGTCATACCAAAGGAAAAATAAGAACTAAAAACAACACAAAAATATAGCTTTCATGCGCTACACAACACAGCGCGCACGTGCGTTATGTTTATGCTAAATAAAGTAAGTAAATAAAAGTATACAAGTAAGAGGGAGCAGCTGGTTATCAGACACTTCCGTGAAGCGCTAGCGTTAGCTCCCAGCTACACAAAAACACACAAATAAACATAATATTGCCTGTCTACCGCTCTTTTAACACACCTAACAGACAAATATACTCCATCACAACACGCCTTGCTCATCCACACAGTGTTTAATAACTGATTTGGATCACATTTAGAGTGAAGCCATGTAACGTTAGATGTATTAGCTTATGTTAGCTGTGAACGTCGCGCTGGCTTTAGTCCACCATCTGCCTTTAGTCTCACAAAACTACAACAAATAAAGCCCTTGTCGTCCTTTAAAACCTCAGGGCCACATGTCCCATCCTGAACATTGGCTCATCGCTAATGAATCTACTTGGGTTGAGACAAACATTGATATTTATAAACTGTTTTGAGGCGATCCGTGAGAGGCGAAGCGTTTTAAAGTCCCTAATTATATTTACATCAGTGGAAAAAACGGTTAAAAGGGCTCTTCTTTCGACTCCTCCCACTCAAACAAACGCATGTATATACTATCTATAAAATGAAAAGCGGAACTCACCCGGAGCTGAGTGGAGCTGTGCGTTATGAAGTGTTTTTTGAGCTGATCTTTTGGCGTGGTGCTCCTCCGCTCAGACGGTGTCAGTGAGAAATAATGTGACAGACCATCAGCGCGATTTCACAGCTCCAGCACAGCAGACCTGAGAAGCTGAGCACAGAGCGTCGGTCCACGCACAAGATGATGTGGAAACAGAATGGCACTTACTGCTCTCTAACCCAAATTGTTCACAAACGAGGCCCATTTTACAATCCACAATTTTCAACTGAAAACAAAGAAAAACTTCCATGCTTATAAAAGGGAAACCATTTTTAAAACAATGAGAAGACATAACTGCACTCTCACTTAAATGTATTATAGCCTATCCGACATTTCGGCAGACAAACAGCCTTTGTAAAGGTACAAAATGGTGTGCGTTTGCTTCAGCTATTGCTATATTTATGAATCATTCGATCTAACATATTTTTAGCAATGTGTGTTTAAGACTTGAATAATATAGGCCTACTCCAATATGTAGGCCTTTATGCTACGAATTAAAGTGGTTCAGAAAAAATATTAGGCTACTTATTTATTCTTAACCCGTTTAATCCCACCGGTCACAATTGTGGCTGCATTTTTTTCTTATTTCTGGAAGCTCTAAAATGTTGTTATTGGCTTTGGGCAAGAAATTCAATTTTTAAATGAAAATATAGATTGTCTTTGATTAAAATCTCTTAATGTCATGTGACTAGTGTGAAAGGTCACATGACCAGATCAGTTTACCTCCTGCTTGCACATCTAGAAGACGTCTTCCTCAGACTACTACAAAAAGTAGTATCTAAAACATCTTAATTAACAGATAGAACTATCATATTTTGTACATATATTCTTTAAAGGGTCTACTGATATATTTTGAGAATTATACTCCTGCATAAAAATTTTGCTCGTAAGACGTGTAAATTTGTTAACGGTCACAAATGTGACCGGTAGTATAACACAGTGCTTCAATTGAAAACACAGGTTTTGGCTGTTAATCCTACACTGAACAAAATTATAAACGCAACACTTTTGTTTTTGCCCCCATTTTTCATGAGCTGAACATGAGAAGTGCTCACTAACACAGATTTACAGATTTGTCAACAATATTTGAGAGAAATAGGCCATTTTGTGTACATAGAAAATGTCATAGATCTTTGAGTTCAGCTCATGAAAAATGGGGGCAAAAACTAAAGTGTTGCGTTTATAATTTTGTTCAGTGTAGTTATCAGTATCTCTGAAACTATCAATGTGTTGGACCTTCTAGACGTACGTGAACCCCCACCCCCCTCCCCAGAATTTGGGATTAAACGGGTTAAAGGGATAGTTCACCCAAAAATGAAAATTCTGTCAGTAATTACTCACCCTCATGTTGTTCCAACCCCGTAAGACCTTCGTTCATCTTCGGAACACGAATTAAGATATTTTTGATTAAATCTGAGAGCTGGATCACTCCTCCATAGGCTTCTTAAGGGATTGAAACTTGCCAGCCCCGAAAAGTTATTAAAGACATCGTTAAAATAGTCCAAGTGACTACAGTGGCTCAATCTTAAGTTTATACAAGCGACGAGAATACTTTTTGTGTGCAAAAACAAACAAAAATAACGACTTTATTTCAACTATTCATTTCCTTCTCTATGGGCCTCTAGTCAGTTAATGTAGTGTGATTGCGTAGAGCTACGTCACACGTAGGCTCACTATTGGCCGACGCTGGTCATGTGGGTGATGCGTATGACGTACAACAACAGAAGCTTACGCTATTGCACTAGTGAACTGACTCTAGGCCCACAGAGAAGGAAATGAATAGTTGAAATAAAGTCATTATTTTTGTTTTATTTTTGCGAACAAAAAGTATTCTCGTCGTTTGATAAACTTAAGATTGAGCCACTGTAGTCACTTGGACTGTTTTAACGATGTCTTTAATAACTTTTCGGGAAACAAGTTTCAATCCCTTAAGAAGCCTATAGAGGAGTGATCCAGCTCTCAGATTTCATCAAAAATATCTTAATTCGTGTTCCGAAGATGAACGAAGGTCTTACGGGGTTGGAACAACATGAGGGTGAGCACTTACTGACAGAATTTTCATTTTTGGGTGAACTATCCCTTTAAACAGTGTAAGCAATGTACAAAGAGAAATGTCACAACATTTTATTGAAAACTAATAGTGATTTCTAATTAAGTAAACATGGCGTTATTATTCATATAGCCTACTTATTGATTTGCTTGATTATTTATTAAAGCAGGAAATATGTCAATCAAATCGCCTACTCATCGTCTTCAAATTTCCCTATATTTAGACTGAAATTTCTTTAGTCTTTAAGTGTAGCCTACCTTTTTGTCCAACCGTAGACCATATTTTTTATATTATTATTTATATTATTATCCTGTGCTGTTTTTGTTTCTTATTATTGCCAACTTTAATGGCATGAAGTTCATATTAAAATAAAGTTCTGAAATCAATTTACAAATAAAAAAAATATTATTTTTATTATTTATTAATTAATTATTTATTTTAATTATTATTATATTTTTGTATTGTTCATACATTTATTTCAATACTAATTGTTATTACTATTAAATTGCTAGGTGATGCCTATTAAATCGATCGTTTTTCAATTGCTCTGGTCTAGATGGAGCACTGAAGGGAATGCAAAATAGAGAGATGCGCCGCTGAAGGGGAAACGCGTGAATAATTTACAAATGTTAGATGCTTCTCCAATTTATCTTGACAACACGTGTAAACTGCCTCTATTCACTTAAATATCCCCTGCACTTTTTCGATTTATGCAAACGTTTGATTTGCTTCGACTATAGTGGTTAACATGGGCCATTCTCTAGGCTAGGGCTTGTTGTTGGACATTTAAACCTGATCACGCCTCTTTTTGTCCAGTAACAAAAGTGTGGACATAGAAGTCGACCAAGGCAAAAATAAGATTTAATGAAACTGACAAAAGTGTGATGTTTACTTTTAAGTGACATGATTCTAGATTAACTTCCCTTGGTCTTGGATTACTATTTTAGTTTAAGTATCAAATGTATGTGAACATGTAGTAGCAGGCTAATTAGCCTGTGTCCTGAGATAGTAGCCTATATAGAGGGGCTGGGTTTTAACCTAGCTCCTTCTTCTTCCTTTCATTTAGATGAACTGATTTAACCGTGAAATAGATGTGTTCTGGGTTAAACAAGACATTTAATTAGTTAACAGATCTGCATTTTTCAATTTCTTCAAGAAGTCTTCAATGAGTCACATAGGAGCTGTGTTGTGTGGGGGTGTGAGTCACATTTTATAAACCCACCTTGACACAGTTTTTTTTCTCACTTTCTTTTGAAAATCACATGCACATCATATGCTTCCCAGAATGCGTTTATGATGCACTATTTAATCATGTCCTGTTATCTCTTTATTTGTAAGCCCTGAGCCCAAAGTAAGATCTTTCCTGGTTTCATTGAAACGCATAGAATAGATACTACACATATAGTAGGCGTGTTCTGTAGTGATAATTTAAAGATTGGGCGAGAGATGGCAGCAAGAGGGGCTGCTTTGAAAGGAAATATGGGGGAGTGATAGAGAGAGGGATAGGGGGATGGGGAGAGAGAGGATGGGGGTAGGGAGGTGTGTGAGAGTGTGTGTAAGGGGGGATCGGCTGATATGCCCTCTTATTGGTTTGTTCAAATGGTGGGGGAGGGGCACCCTGCATACACCAGATGTATGAGGAGAGAGAGGAGAAACAAAGGGTGAGATGGCGAGGGGGGGCATAGCGTGCATTTCCTCACTAATATTCAGGGATAATTAAAATTCAGGCACAGATGACTTAAAATCCTGATAACGCTCAAATTAAAAATTAACATGCACCCAGAGTCTGATCTGTTTCAATATTAAACACACACACAAAAAAAAAATTGTGAAAAACTTGCTTTTAAGTATAGAACTCTTTTAGTAATGCTTGAGGAATATTTTACAGTAACTTCATGTTTTCAATTGTTACATGGTTTTTATCCAGTGTCCATTCCCAGCACTTTTTTCCCTTAAGCTTGACCAGGCAGATTTTATTCATCAAGAGATCTTTGTAATGCGGTGAAATGTGCATACGTACATAAGCCAGAGGAAGCTGTGCTTTGCATTATTTATTTAAAGGACAAAGGAATTACTGGAACCCTCTAAAACCAGTCTAAAAAAAAGAGAGAGCGAGCAAGGAGGAAGAGAGCAGACTGGGTGAGAATGAGCGAGAGCAAGAGGGGGGGAAAAAACACAGGAAATGAGAGAGGGAGAAGGGAGGAGAGCGCCCGGCCTCTTTGCGTTTTAAGCCAAACTAAATCGGAGGGAATTGGCATTGGCTGCTTCGCATGAGAACCGAGAGGAAAAAACTATAAGACAGAAAAGGGTTGAAGAGAAATGCCAAGAATGCAAAGGCAAGAATCAACACATTTAAGAGTCTTTCGTTCTGCTGGTTGACTTGCTCTTTTTTCTGAATGCAATTATAAACTACCACATTTTCACACTGTAAGCTGAAAGCCGGTTTTCATTAAGACACGTCGACTTGGGTGTTGGTAGTCAGCCTTAATTAGTGGAAGACCTGGTGGGCCTGTAAACATAAAACATGCCTACTAAACCTAAAAGTTCTTCCAAAATGGTGCTTTATGGTACAAGCAGCTGGGATGTCTTTAAGCATGTTTTTGAAAAGTTAGACATAAAATTGAAAGATGGCTGGTCGGGATTGCTGTGATGTTTTTTGGAGTAGAAATAGTGGGATCCTGGTCTAGGCGTCCCATGACGCGTCTTCCCCGTTAACATCAGAGGTTGTGTGTGTTTGCCAAGTTGTCTATTGTGCGTCGGGCGTAGATTTGCTGTCTGCTTTCAAGTCACATGGCCCATGGATGTCATGCCAAAACCTACTGAGACTTAAACCCGGGACACACCAAGCCGACGATCGGCCATTGGGCAACGTGCGTCGGACCGTTTTTGAGCGTAGGCTGGCATAGTTTTCCCGGTGTGTTCCGCACCGTTGGCTCTAGTCTGACGCCGTCGTGTTTTTTTGGGCCGATTCACGTCGGGCCGTCAATGAAAGAGGGAACTCTGATTGGGTGTTCAGCTTAGTGAACGAGTCAGTACACGAGAATAATAGCAAAACAGCAAGCAAAGAAGTCAAAACGGTACAGATAGAAGGCTGTTCTAATGTTACGTCATCTTACCTGAGTGTTCCTTGGAGAATAGTTCAATATTAACAAGAGCGGAGTGGAATAAAGTCGTCAAGTCACCTTTATTTATATAGCGCTTTTTACAATGCAGATTGTTTCAAAGCAGCTTAACAAAGATAACAAGAAAATAATGTTGTAATAATATTGTTAAATATAAAATTAAATGTCCCCAACTAAGCAAGCCAAAAGCCAATGGCGATAAAGGCGAAAAGGCGACAGTGGCAAGGAACTAGGCACAGATCCACCATCTGATCTGGATATGTCCCGGATCCGGCTGATTACATCATGCGTTGTGGTCGTGTCTAGGTGCAGGTCCACCATCTGATCTGGATACGGCCCGGATCCAGCTGATTACAGTAAACCTCGGAATAAACAGAAAGACTAAAATTAGCATAGATGCCATTCTTTTTATGATGTAGCGAGTACATCAGGTGTTATAGGAAGTGTTCCCGGTTCCAGCTGACCTAATAGCCTAATAATCATTTAACTGATTTGAATAATATGAATGTATAGTGTTCTATGTGTATCCCAGGTTGAAGAGATTGCTTTGTAAGTAATCAGCAATATCTTACTAATTTATACAATGTTTAATAGGGAGCCAATGCAGTGTTGACAGAACCAGGCTAATATGGTAATACTTCCTGGTTCTGGTAAAAACTCTAGCTGCTGTGTTTTTGACCAGCTGTAGTTTGTTTATTAAGCGTGCAGGGCAACCACCCATAATAGCATTACAATAATCTAGCCTTTATGTATGATTACTTCATGCATGAACTAATTGTTCTGCATTTGTCATTGAGAGCATATGACGTAATTTAGATATATTTTTAAAATGGAAAAATGCGGTTTTACAGATACTAGACACGTGACTTTCAAATGAAAGATTGGTATCAAAGAGCACACTCAGCTTCCTAACCGACTGCGAAGACTTTACAGAGCAGCCATCAAGTGTTAGACAGTATTCTAGGTTAGTATGTGAGGACGTTTTTTGTTCAATAAAGAAGATATTCAAAACGGTAAGTACGCACTGCTTTGTTTATGGTTTGTGTATCTGCAGCCTGCAGCGTCAGTTTCCCTTTTTGAATGACGAATATAGATGAATATATCTGCAGAAATAGACAGTTGTCTCATTTACACGCAGGCGCAGAACGTGCATTCTAGCTGACAGTCGCCTGTAGTTCTCTCGGTGTGTTTAAGTTCAGCTTTTTCCCCCGACGCAGGCGACGCAAGGCGACAACACAGTTGGCTTTCATCAGTGCTAGTTCTTTGGCGTTGGTTGTGTCCCGGGCTTTACACAACACACACATTATAACATACAGTCATATACATACATGCCAGCTTGTCTCAGGCCTGTGGCTCTGTAAGTTAAGATGCCGTATAGGCCTACTGTTCACATAAACATGCTTGTGTTACTAATGCATGTCACTATCATATGCACTGTTTTAAACATAAAGTCCCATAAAAGCCAAAGCTGCATAATCACGAATCGTGACTTTCTCAGATTTGCTAACAAATAACTCTGAGTCGGCTATTTTAATGAAACATAGAAATTCAAAACCCATGGAATTAACATGTTGAATAAGTCTGATGAATTCCTCATTGAATGAACCCACCAAATCGGTTAAAGTGGCTATAATAAACTAATATAGTTATAATTATATTATATATATAACTATATTAAATATAATATAGGTGTTAAATATAATATAGGTGTCATGACAAAAGAGTGTTGCAGGGAAGATTTTTGTAGGTTAAAATCCAGAAACAAGTTAACATTTTTGCACATTTTAGCTGGTTCCATCGTCCTGAAGTCGATGGGTTTATTTGAATGGTTAAATGTCTGAGATAAGATCTGTGTTTAACACAAAAAGATATGTTTTATTCTATGACAAAATAAATTCTCCTTCCCCACTTATGATTGTTTAGCATGTGGCTAAATAGGACTACAGCAGTTGTAGGGAACATTAAACGTCATCACTCTGAACAGGAAAGCTCACTAGTCTGCTTTCACAGACTTTCTGTGTTTATAATCAAACAATTTTTAAACTATCAGAGAAAATGTATTTTTAAATAAAGATTGAAAGAGTTGTCAGGAGCTTAGTGATGGTGACGTCAAAGTAAATTGAGCGTGGTGTAGTTTTTTTATAGCCTATGTTTAGCTTTTTAATTCTGTCATCTGTTTTTAGGCTTCTAAGTTCATAAAAGTTGTGTTAATTTTAATGATGAACAAAACGTGTAAGAATCATTAACTTTTGTTGGTCACAGACACAGACACAGATCATATTTTCAGCAATAATCCAAAAGCCAATGGAAAAATCCTGTTGGGTTTTTGTTGAGGGAACCAGGTTTGGCCTACAAACGACTCGGTTACTAACATAACCTCGGTTCCCTGAGAGGAGGGAACGAGTATTGCGTAAGTAGCTTACGCTATGGGAAAACTCCTTTTCTCGAGAATATTGAAGTCTTTACGTAAAATGCATTGCAGCTGCACAGCTGACAGCAATGAACGAAGGAGCTCGGTCATTGGCTGTGCTGCGGCAACTTGAATGCGCGACCAATGAGCGTGCTTCGAGCCCGCCATGATGGGCGTGGCCAAGAGCTATATACTGGGCGCCCCGTCATGAGAGTTCTTTAGGTTAAAACGACTGAAGCGAACTAACCAAGCACAAACACGGCAGCTTACGCAATACTCGTTCCCTCCTCTCAGGGAACCGAGGTTACATTAGTAACCGAGTCGTTCCCTTTCGAGAGGTCTCTCCTATTGCGTAAATAGCTTACGCTATGGGAACACCATGCAAAACGCCGTGCGTGCTGAACTTCGCCTTATGATAGCCAGAGGCAGGTGCCTGAGCTGAAAAGCAAAGTTATCATCCAACTAGCCGGCAGAGGCGAGCTTTATATGTGGGAAAAAATACAGAGCGGCTAGAAGGCGCTCAGTGTGACACAAGCACATACATAATCTTGATACGAACTCGTAGTTCAACTAGCATCATGCTGATAGTACATTGGAATGCAATGTCGGGACCTGTAGGTTGTAGAACCTGATAAATGTGGACGGTGAGGCCCAGCCTGCCGCCGCACAAATATCCTCGATCGGTATCCCGCTCGACCATGCCCAGGAAGAAGCCACACTCCTGGTGGAGTGTGCTTTGACTCCCCAGGGGCATTAAAGCCCCTTAGCTTCATAAGCCAGTGCTATAGCTTCAACTATCCAGTGAGAGATTCTCTGCTTTGAAACGGCGGAACCTTTCGTACGGCCGCCAAAGCATACAAACAGTTGTTCTGTCCGTCTGAATAGGGCAGAACGCTCCAAATACACTCTGAGAGCTCTAACGGGGCAGAGTATATTAGCGTCGTGTTCGTCTGCTGGAGACGATAGCGCAGTTAGGGAGATAACCTGTGCTCTGAAGGGAGTGGTGAGCACTTTAGGAATATACCCATGTTTCGGTCTAAGGACGACCCTGCAGTCGTTAGGTCCGAATTCTAGGCAGGCAGCGCTTGTCGAAAGCGCGTGCAGGTCGCCCACTCTCTTGACCGAGGCGAGTGCCAGCAAGAGCGCAGTCTTGAGCGAGAGCTGTTTAAGGTGCACGGTTCGGAGTGGTTCGAATGGGGGCCCTTTAAGAGCGTCTAGGACAGTAGCTAGGTCCCAGATCGGCACTGAGGGGGGGGCGTGAAGGGTTCATCCTCCTAGCGCCCCTTAGGAAACGAATAATTAGGTCGTTTCTTCCCAATGGACGTTCCATTACAGGGTCGTGTGACGCTGTGATGGCCGCCACATATACTTTGAGCATGGAGGGGGTGCGGCCCGCCTCCAGAAGCCCTTGTAGAAAAGCGAGTACGTTCGTAATCTCGCATGTTTCAGGGTTCAGGCCCTTGGCATTACACCAGTCACTGAACACTTTCCATTTCTGGGCATATAAGCTTCTCGTGGAGGGCGCCCGCGCCTCAGCGATGGTATTTAGTGCTCCGCTCGTGAGGTTTCTGGGAACCCGTTGAGGGGCCATGCATGAAGGGCCCACAGATCGGGGCGGGGATGAAATACCATCCCGCTGGCCTGACTGAGGAGGTCTGGCCTCAGTGGAATCGGCCGTGGTGTAGATTGCATTTGCATCAGATCTGGAAACCATGTTTGGTTCTTCCAGAGTGGGGCTATCAGCAGCACTGCGTTTTTCTCCTCTCTGACCCGACTGATGACCTGTGGCAGCATCGCGATCGGGGGAAAGGCATATAAGGGGCGGCTCGGCCAGCTCTGGGCGAGCGCGTCCGTGCTTTTCGTGAAGAAAAGAGAGCAGTGCACGTTCTCCTTGGAGGCGAAGAGGTCGATCTCCGCTTTGCCAAAGGTTTTCCATAACCACTGAATCGTCAGCGGGTTGAGAGCCCATTCTCCTGGGAGAATCTTGTCTCTGGATAGCATGTCTGCCCCCTGGTTCAGGGCGCCTGGCACATGCGCTGCTTTCAGCGAGCGCAAGTTGTGTTGGGACCATAAGATGAGTCTCCTGGCCATTGAATGCATGGAGCTCGACCTGAGTCCACCCTGGCGATTTATGTACGACACTACCGTCATGTTGTCCGTTCGGACCAGGACGTGTTCGTTTTTTAGATGTGGGAGCAGGGCTCTGAGAGCCAAAGCGACCGCTTTCATTTCCAGACAGTTTATGTGTAGGCGCTTCTCCGGGTTTGACCAAAAGCCGGAGACAGGCCTGCCCTCGTAAAGGGCCCCCCAACCTATTTTGGAGGCATCTGTCGTTATCATTTTTCTCCTTGTGTTCACACCCAGACTCACGCCTGACTGGTACCAGTCGGCGGCTTTCCAGTGCGTCAGGGCTTTTATACAGCCGTGGTTCGCTCTGATTAAAAAGTGGCCCGAACGCCACGCGTGAGTAGGGACGCGGCTCTTGAGCCAGCGTTGGAGAGGGCGCATATGCAACAATCCTAGCTGGAGTACGGCCGATGCTGAGGCCATGAGACCGAGCATCCTCTGAAACCGCTTGACGGGGCGCGCAGCGAGACGCGCTGTCATTTGCATCGAGTCTAGAACTATTCCCAGGAAAGAAATCCTCTGGCTGGGAGATAGTATGCTTTTTGCAAAATTGATTCTTAGACCCAGGCATTCTAAATGGCTGATAATCCAAGATCTGTGTGTTATTAACTGACTTTCTGATTGAGCTAGAACCAGCCAATCGTCGAGATAATTCAGTATTCGCACTCCCCTTCGCCTTAGGGGGGAAAGTGCTGCATCCATACATTTCGTGAATGTACGGGGAGCCAGGGACAGGCCGAACGGAAGTACTGTGTACTGGTATGACTGTCCCTCGAAAGCGAATCTCAGAAACGGCCTGTGATGAGGCGCTATTGGAATGTGAAAGTAAGCATTTTTCAGATCCACTGAGAGAAACCAATCTCCTGGGCGTACTTGCGCGAGGATATGCTTGGTTGTTAACATTCTGAACGAGTGAATCATTAGTGCTTTGTTCAGGTGTCTGAGATCTAGGATGGGGCGGAGACCGCCATCCTTTTTCGGGACGAGAAAATAGCGGCTGTAAAAACCTGCCTCGCTCAGAGAGGGGGAAACAGTTTCCATAGCTCCCTTTTCTATTAGTTTGCGCACCTCGGTGCGTAGAACATGTGAACACTCCTTTCTCACTTTCGTCTCGACCACAGTCGTAAAACGTGGTGGTCTGCGAGCGAACTGGAGCGAGTATCCGTGCTTTACTATATTCAATACCCATTTCAGCATATCTGGAATGTTTTCCCATACCGCTGCGTGTACAGATATGGGGTGAATACAGGCTAGGGGCGGGCCGCTGTGACGTAGGGACCCGGCCAGCGAATCGCCTGAGCTCGTAGCTCTCAGAGGCGCGGGCGCGCGCTGAGCAGATGAGTGAATGGGCGCGTGTGTGATTACTACAGCGCGCGCTAGGTGTCTGTAAAACTCGCAGCCTGAGCTGGGGTTGTGTTTGACACTGTAAGGACAGTGTTTATAAGTGGGGGTGCATAAACAGTGGTAGGCACACGCGTTACTTTTATAATGTTTCCCGCTTTTACTGGTGATGAAATTATAACTGTGTGAACAGTGCTTGTGTGTAGTGGTGCGTACATGACCGTAGGCACGTGATCTACATTCATGGGGAGCGCAGCCTGAGCTGGGAATGAATTTGGCACTGTTTTGACAGTATCTGGGAATGCACACTTTGTGGACATGTGAACCCTTAGTGACAGAGGCAGAAAAAGACTCTTTTTGTGTTTTCTGTGCGTCGCCGTAAAAACGGCGTTTGTTTGCAGGTGAGCAAGCTCTGTGACTGGCCCATTGACTGCTGTATGGACATATCCAGCCGCCTGTAAGGGGACTGGGTAATGTTTGAGCTTTTGCAGAGAGAGTGGTCCGGCTTTTGCGAGACACGCACTCTCTCTTCTCATTCTTGTGGCTAGGACGGCTTTCGAGGCTCAGGGTTCAGCACAATCTTGGGCCGAGGACCCCGTCGCTCAGAAGGCGGCTTGCGGTTGTGATAGCGCGAGCGGCGTCGAGCGTCAGCCTGAGGCGTGGGCTGAGAGGCGGTGGGAGCTGTTCTAGCCCGCTGCGGCTGTGGCGGTCTCTGTCTGCTCTGCGATGAGCTGGAGCGCTTGGGCAAGAAATGACGCATAGCTTGTGAAGCGTTCTGGGCCTCAGTGAAGCGTTCGGCGAAACCCTTAACCGCCGGTCCAAACAGCCCGCTGGTGGAGATAGGCGCGTCGAGAAATGGCGCCTTATCCGCGTCCTTCATCTCAGTCAGAGTTAACCACAGATGCCGCTCGAGAACAGTCAAATTAGCCATAGCACGGCCAATAGACTGGGCGGTGGCCTTCGTGGCTCGCAGAGCTATATCAGTTGCGCTGCGTAGGTCCCTAAAGGCTTCGGGTTCGGGGCCAGACTCGTCCATAGAGCGGAGAAGCTTGGCTTAGAACACTTGAAGTACCGCCATTGAGTGAAGCACTGATGCAGCTTGGCCGGCGGCGGCGTAGGCGAGACCAGCGAGAGCAGAAGTAGTGCGGCAGGGCTTCGAGGGGTGGGAAGCTTTGGCTTTCCATCCGGTGGTGGAGGGCGGGCAGAGATGATTGGCCACGGCCTCCTCGAGGGGCGGCGTTCCCTCGTAGCCTCTTTCCTTCGCGCCGTCCACAGAGGAGAGCGAAGAAGAAAAAGAAGGCTTTAGGCGCGCAGAGTGGGGGGCTTTCCAAGACTTGGTGAGTTCGTCGTGAACTTCCGGGAAGAAGGGAGAAGGCCTTTGCCGAGGGGCCTGCTGGCGCCCCTGCAGAAACCACTCATCCAGTCGGCTCCGGGTTGGTTCTTCGGGAGAAGACCAATCGAGCCCGAGGTCTTCCACGGCCTTAGAGAGGACACGGATAATCTCGGTATCCATGGTGGAGCCCCCGCTCGTGCTAGCTAGCGTCGACGGGGCGGGGTCGAGAGTGGAGCCCGGCCAGTCGTCCGATGCAGCGTCGATGGACAAGCTGTCATCCATTCCCCCGTCGTCCTCGGACGCGCCGAAAATCACAAGCCCCACCGCTCTGCTAGAGGGGTGTGGTTCCGGCTGGGTGAACTGAACCGGCGGTGGGGAAGGCAAGAGCGGCGGTGAAGCACGCGGAGACTGGCTCGGCGTGACGTCACTAAGCTCAGGTTCAGGAAGCCTCTGTGAGCGGTGCTTTTTCTTAGTGCGCGGCTCAAACAGAGGGGCGGCGGCGATGGGCTCGCTCACGGCGAAAGCGGCGAGGCGAGCCCGTAGTGTGGAGAGACCCAGGTCATCACATTCCGGGCATCCGCCCTTGGTCAATGCAGCTTCTGCGTGGTCCCGGCCCAGGCAGCGAGCGCAGATGATGTGACGATCCCCGTCATGGAGAAGGTCTCTGCACGACGCGCAGGAAGGCATTTGAAACAACGCCTCAGAAAATGGCTCTTTTACAAGTGTCGCGGGGCGAACAGATGTAAAATACTTGCGTGTGTAGCACGCCGGATGGCTCAGTAGGATGGCGTTCGAAGGCGGCTGAAGGTGCCGACGTCCTCGTAGCAATCCCGCTGGTATGCTTTTCGACGGCGGCGAAGCTTCAATAATCCGGAGGATCCAGCGAAGAAGGTGTTCACTGAAGGAGATTAAATCTAAAGAACTCTCATGACGGGGCGCCCAGTATATAGCTCTTGGCCACGCCCATCTTGGCGGGCTCTGACGCGCGCGGGCGCGAAGCGCGCTCATTGGTCGCGCATTCAGAGTCGCCCCGTCATTGGTTCGAGCAAGTTGCCGCAGCACAGCCAATGACGAGCTCCTTCGTTCATTGTTGTCAGCTGTGCAGCTGCAATGCGTTTTACATAAAGACTTCAATATTCTCGAGAAAAGGAGTTTTCCCATTTTGTAATAATTTCTCCTACATTTGAAACATAGCTTTCACTACACTGAGACACTGACACAACTTACCCCAAAGCATCGGACTCACTTTATCCCACAGCTACCATTAGGATGCTTCATTTAATAATTCATGGATAATCTTTAGCCAAATAATTTACATGTTCATTGGCAATTCACCAACATGTATAATGTATATTTTCAGACTTGAATAAATTCGCTTTGACCTCAAATTAATTGTATGTGCCATGTTGTACTTTGAAATGCAAACAACAATTTTGAATAAAAAATGATTGCCACTTTTCTTGTGTTCATCTCACCGGCAGCCGTATATGGTGAGTACTTTCTAAATATGTATTATGTATGTATGTATGTATGTATATATATATATATATATATATATATATATACATAGGCTATATATATATATACATATACAGTTGCCTTGATTAAGAGGGTGACACAGCTTACCCCACT
Source organism: Gila orcuttii (assembly GCA_026230005.1). Lineage (NCBI taxonomy): Eukaryota > Metazoa > Chordata > Actinopteri > Cypriniformes > Leuciscidae > Gila > Gila orcuttii. The sequence continues at coordinate 52,108,291 of JAPDVR010000002.1, forward strand.
CTCCCCTACTCTTATTCTATCCCCTCTCCTCCATTTCTCAGCCAGAAAGAAGAGGATTTAGGCTAGTTTTTCTGAGCCAAACCAAACCAGCATGAAAAAAGGACAGAAAGAGAAGCCCTCCCTTCCTCTAACCCTGTTTTGCTCCTCTCTGTGTAGTTTGGCAGTAGACGTGTGTGTGTGTGTGTGTGTGTGTGTGTGTGTGTGTGTGTGTGTGTGTGTGTGTGTGTGTGTGTGTGTGTGTGTGTGTGTGTGTGTGTGCGCGGGCTGTGTGAACAAGCGCTCATGTGGACAGGGCTCTGACTCTGCTGTTTGGTGAAGTTCCCATGTTAGGCTTGATGGGAAATGCTTTTTTATCCCTCACTGAATGAAGTTGGTTCAGCATGCACAAGACTGTGTAGAGTAACCATTGGACCAAATGCTGAGAAGAAACTCATGCCTGATGCTTACCTGCCCAACAGAAACCCACAATATTTAACCCTCTATGGTACGTGTCATGTTATTAATATGAAATAAATTACTATTCAGCAGTTTGGGGGTGGTAGGTTTTTTTTATGTTTTTTTAAGTATCTTATGCTCACCAAGGCTGTATTTATTTGATCAGAAATCCCCAAAAAATGTATTGTGAAAACAATTACAATTTAAAGTAACTGTTTTCTATTAAAAAAAAATTCTAATGTAATTTATTCCTGTGATGGCAAAGCTGAATTTTCAACATCATTACTCCAGTCTTCAGTGTCACAAGATCCTTCAGAAATCATACAACAGTAATCATTCAGAAATCTACAATTCAGTTGCAGCTAAACACCCAGGTGAGCATTTACAATTTATTATATAGAAGAAATCATTAGCAGGAATTACAGATTGAACTGTTAACCATAACAAAGCTATTCAAATGAAGTGTTTTCCCTTCCAATGCACACATTGTGGAGGAGTTGTGTTTATGTGTATAAATCATGCTAAACTGAGGGCAATAGTGCATTGCAACTTAAGCCAGACTCTTATTCATCCTTTATATCTCAACACACACATACACAAAACACAGCCTCAGTCTCGGCTTCAATGATTCTCCTTCTCAGGACTTTCTGTGCTCATCCAATCAAGCGCCTTTTGGTGATGTCATCACTCTGTATATGTGTGTGTGTGTTTGTGTGTGTGTGCACGGAAGCAGTTTTGGGTTTCTCCTAAACTCCCGTTCTCCCACACTGGAGCTTTTTAATCTCTCGGATGGAGAGAAAGAGGATGAAAAAGCCAGAGCGGACAGATCGAGAGGTTGAGAAGCGGCGACCATGACAACACATGAAATCTGAGCGGCTGACATCTGTGTCTCTCTCGTTCTCTCTGTCCCTCTCAATCTCCCTCTCTGTTGTTTCTTTGACTCGCATCCAGCAAACAACCCACAATCTTTCATTTCATAACAGACTCCGACAAGTCTGATGACCTCACACGGCCCTAGACATCATCTTTGATTTCAAACCGCAATGACTGGCCACAGCAGAAGTGTGAACGAAGTCTCTTTATAACATCAAGACTAACTTAAGTCCAACCCTGCTATGACAGACTCATCATATCACAGCACCCACACACACACTTCTGACCAACATTTTCCTTCTCTCTGTCTTCTGACTGTTCAAATTGTTGATCATATTTTCTTTTGAAATCAATTCTTGCTTCCTGTCACTGCACCTCTTGCCACATCCTATGCTGTACCGAGAGGCTGTCACAGTTGAGATGCTCACACATTTCCTGCATCTCAACATCTTGTGCATCAAAACTACTACAGATCCGCTACAACCATGGTGAGCTTCTGTCCTATATGTGGGAAACCTGTTTATTTTGGTGAGTGGCATCTGGGGGTTGGAGGGATCCCTTTTTAACATGCTTAAAACATACTGATTAAGATGATATTGAGGTATTATGTAGTTATCAACAGTGAGAAACGTCAATATAAAGTGTTGAGGTGCTGCATGTAATGTGTTTAGATGCAAACATTTCACATTAGCTTCTGTTTTGAAAAATGCTCATTATTTTGACTTGCTGTTGAGGTATTTCAATAGTATATGGATTATATTGTGCCCAAGTTTGGGGTTTTCATGTCTAATTGTGTGTTAACGTTTATGTGAACAGTAGAGCGTTGTAAAAAGGTAATCGCAGAGCATGCTAAGTTCTGAGTAGCTATAGATTCTGCCTTTATGCTAGATGAAACAAACTAGTTGTTGTGTAACTAAGTGTGTGTAGGGCTTTATCTGTATGCATTTGTGTAGAGTTAATCAGCCTGCAGTCTCTTAACCGCCATCAGCGCCTCACGACATGCGTCACGCGAGCACAGGAAGTGTCTGCCTGTGGTAGGAAGTGGAATATGCCAGAGCGAAAGAGGCTTGGCTGCTTAAATTGGCAGATAGCAAAGCAGAAACCTATGGACACTTGAAGAAAGAGGAGAATTTGGACAGAAAAATCCTGTAGCTGCCAGTCAGCTTTCAGCGTCAAGTCTGAAGAATAAAGCTCATTCAGTTATTGAGGTGGACTGCAGGCGGTTTTTGATTCTGCCAGGAAGAGAAAAGCTGACCAAGATGTTGGTAGCTGAGGTTCAGTTTCAGTCTGATCCTGGTTCAGCCTAGAGGTTTCATGTCCTATGGTTAAGGTCAGGGTTTCAGTAGGAGGGCTCGTTCTAGGCCCACATGAAAGGGTAATAAAAGGGTATATCTACATAGAACTCAGAATGTGAATGCAATCCAAAATGAATGTGAAATCAGTCCAAGATGGAAGAATTCACAGAGTGGAATAAGTTCAGATTCACACTCTGAATCCCCTAACTAATAGAATCATTATTATTTATAACAGGCAATCATTTTGACTCATTCGTCAGTATGTAAAAAAAAAGAAAGAAAGATGTATTTATAATATTGCACTTTTCAATACACATCTATTAGGCAAGTCTATATCACTATAAACAAATGAACTTTATAACCACACTAAAGGGCAAGTTTAAATTATTCTTCTTTGAGCCGTTTTAAGAGGATGAGCAAGAATAATTTAACTCAAAATTACTAACACAAAACATTTCTTATCTTCAGAATCAGAACAACATACACCAACATGAGCCATGTACAATAAGATCAGGAAAATGCATTAATGATGTAAAGGATGTCAATTTTGATGTCATGTTGACTGAATATAAATTATTGTTTTCATATATGTTGGTATCACAGTAAAAAACATTTTCAAATCAGTGTTGTTAATGTTAAAACTATTAAAAACCCTTTTCTGTAAGGGCTAAAAAATATATATATATATATATATATAAAAAATATATATATATATATATTAGATATAAAAACGTAAACAAAGTTTAAGTTGAAGTACTAAAATAATTACTAAAACTAAAATAAAATAAAGTTTAATAGATAAAAATAATAATAACGACAAAAGCACAATACAATTACTAAAATTGAAAATATAAAAATACAAACTAATTCAAAATATTAATCAATACTAATAATCAATAGCATATGAATAATACTAAAATAACACTGATTTTAATTTACTAATTTATTAGGTTGAATGAAAACATGTGTGATTTTTGGGTGAAATATCCCTTTAAACTTTGACCTTTGATTCATACAGGTGAGAAAAAGAGGTCATTGGGACGGGATTATCACCCATTATGCTTGAAGTGTCACAAGTGTAAAAGACAGCTAACACCTGGTCAGCATGCAGAGGTATACACGTTCACTTTATCATACGCTGGAATGTCTTTTAATGCATAAATAATACCAAACACTGTAAACTGATGATAATGACATGCAGGCATGCATTGAGGTGTTACATTGATAATATACATAATGCAATAAAGCTCCAGATTTTGATTGTCACTGTTTTTTACATCTCTATACAGCATGATGAGAAGCCATACTGCACTAACTGCTACTTGAGAGATTTTGGACCCAGAGGTGAGAGCAAATGACTGTATTTATTGTGTTTTAATAATATAATATAATATAATATAATATAATATAATATAATATAATATAATATAATATAAAAAGAATCAACTATGTTTCTTTGTGCAGGTAGCCGAAAACCTGTTGCTCGGACCTTTAACACAGCTACTTCTTAAAAGAGATCTTGCAATCTTGAGAAACACAGCATCTAGATCTACAACCAACACCACATCTACTGTATCTGCTTTACACTGCCACAGTTAACCATTGGAAAATACCGCCAAGTCGATCTCTCCTTACCACCGAATAAAACATAACTCCGCCCTTATGTTTCCATTCCTCATAAAAACAGCCAGAACCAAATCAACAGCCATCCACGTTGGCATTCCCTCAGGGAACTGAGCTACTTCATTGAACATTACTCTAGAATTAAGTTTTGTCTTTCCTGTTTCATCATTTCCTGGTCTTTAGAATGGGAGATGTGAAAATATCAGACCATTAAAACTAGTTATGAATAGTGTTGGCTTATACAAACATCATGTGTTTTTGGTTTAAAAATACAAAGTCAAGACTCTGTATACCATTAATTAATTAATGAACTTAAAACACAATGTAATTTTACTGTGCTCTATTATTGTTTGTTCTTTTTTTCTGTGATTTTGAGGATCAGAGGGTATAAAACAAAGGTTTTTTTTTTTCATGAAGCAAATGTATCTACAAAGCAAAAATGACAATAATTAATCATTGTGTCTTTTTAATTAGAAGCAGAAGCTTGCGTCCCAAACCTCATGGCGCATATGGGATGGCTTTATCATTTTTGTTATTCAGGAAAAACACATATTTGATTTTATCTTTTTATCTGGGGGTTTTTCTCATTAGTTCATTGAAAAGACGTGTCACTCAGAGAGCTGCCAGCTAGTGCACTGTCAACTCATTCAATCAGAAGTATAATTTCTTATACTCTCTTATCCTCAAAACCATAAAACAAACTTTAAAAAAATGAATAATTTAATAATTAATAATTATTGTTTGTATTGATCACGTTTTTTTTTAATGAAAATTGGATTTGAATAATTAAAGATTTATACCTCAAATAACTGCCTACAACTGGAATATAAATAATTTATTGTTGCATATTTTATTAAAGTATATATATATATATTTACATACATATAGGCATATAATTATATCTACTTATTAATATATTTGTTTAAATAAATAAATATATAAATTATATACATATAATTTTTTATTACTTCTAATTATATATATATATATATATATTTAAATATATATACTTGAATATATATATATATATATATATATATAATTATATCAATTTATTAATATGTTTGTTTATATAAATATGTAAATAATATAAATATAATTTTTATTACTTCTAATTATATATATAGCTGCCTGCTAGCGTATTGTCAACTCACTGAATCACAAGAAAAAGTTCATGCCTCTTATCCTCAAATAAACTGTAAAAAGTATATAATTTAACCTTTTTTTAAGTCTTTTTTGTGATGAAAATCATATTTGAATAATTAAAGATTTATAACTCAAAATGTAACTGCCAACAATTGAAATATAGATGATTTAATAGTTGCATATTTGAAAAAGATAAATTATTTAAACATACTAATAATTATATAATTATTATTAATTATTAACATTAATTATAATGAACTTTTCTATGTATTGCTGCCTGCTCATATTCATAAGCATCCACATGCATTCATACTAGGTACGATTTACAAAAACACCCATCATCTGTAGTCAGAGTCAGAGAGAGAAAGAAGCCTGGCAAAAGGCTATTTTCACAAAGCCAGGGCAGTCTGCTGGAATGTGTCAGTGTGAGTGTGAGTGAACAGGCAGCCTTTCTGGAGCAGACCTACTGCTGGATACCTGCTGTTGATCCTGTCAAACTCACACACACACACACACACACACACACACACACACACACACACACACACACACACACACACACACACACACACACACACACAGGGTCTGTTTGTGCAGGCATATGTGCATGTGTGAGCACGGCCACATGTGTGATTAGCTTCATGCATGAGCAAACATTTGCACTAAGGAAGAACATAAATCAGGTGAAGATCCCAGACTTAGTTCGGTTATCATCACCGCTCCTTTTTTTCTTTCAGATTAAGAAAAAAATGAAAGCACAAAAAGGTGGCATGGAGGAGGTAGAGGGATTATTCCAGGGAGTGAGTGAGGGAGGGTGTGTGTGCATTTGTGTAAAGAGGGTTCCCTGCTGCAGCGTGTCTTTGAACCCACCCCCACCTTGACAGGTCACATGGTTCGTGTGATGCCAGCTGTCTCATTTGCATGTGTTTTAACTACACCGCAAATCCATCAATTGGGAGAGAAAGGGAGAGAGAAAGAGAGTATGGGCGGAGATACAAAAAGGGGCTGCAGACACAGTAGAAGAACTGATTGATGAAGAAAGAGAGAGATGTCTTCATTCCTATGGGCTTCAGAGATGTGGAGGTTGTTAGATGCCCACCACACCCTCTGAAGGCTCATTTGATATGTGCATGGTGAAGTAGGGATCGTTTATGTTATTGCATGCAATGGGTATGTCGCTAGTATGCTAGGGCTCGTTCTATAAATGGGGTACTTTTCACATCAAGACAAAATACAAAAACAATATGCTTACTCAAATAAAATTACTATTGGTTTCAGTTTATATATTTCATCAGTAACATCTGCTTGCTGCCAAGCTTTATCATTAAACAACATTTGGATGTAAAGAGAAAGGATGTTTTATTAAATGTAACTATGGGCATTTAACTGCTGTACTTCAAGTAACATGTATCTGTTTTGCCATATATATAGTGATTATTTTTTAAAATCACATTTTTTTGCGAATATCCATGTGTTTTTCTTATTATAAATCTGGCTTTTTGCATAACATCTCATAAAATTACCAAAATTATCTTTAAAGGGATAGTCCACAAAATTTTTAATTCTGTCATAATTTACTCATGTCCTTCTAAAAATGTATGACATTCTTTCTGATGTGGAATGTAAACAAAAATATTTTGAAGACTGTTGGTAACCGAACAGTCACGGTTCCTCCTTGACTTCCACTGTATACTGACAAAAAAATACAATGGAATTCAATGGGAATCTGTTTTGTTATCAACATTCTTCAAAATATCTTATTTTGTGTTCCCCAGAAGAAATAAAGTCATTCTGAAGACCCACTCAATTGGGACACTACAAAAACTGTAATTTTATGAGACATCAAAGCAATTTCAAACAAATGGAAACATATTTGTGAGATTATAATATGATTTTCCTTAATGGATCAAATAAATATTTTTCTCTGGAAAATAGAAAAAATATATAATTATCATCAATGGACATGAAATGTACCCTAAATTGTAGAATGACTCATACCATTTGCGTGAGAGTGGGGACAGAATAATGCATATGCATTCATAATATGTATAAATGGAACATTTTTCATTCATTTTATTCTGCATTGTGAACCATATTCTTCATTGTTCTCGTTGGCTATTAGTAGCAGTAGCATTGTGCTTAATTATTGTCTTAACCAACTGTTATTGTCTTGCATTCACAAATGTGTTAATAAGCACCTTGAAGGACTTCATAATTCTCGGTTTGTGCTTCTGTGGTGGAGGTTTCACATTCACCCACTCGTATCAGTGACAATGTGGATGTAGGAGGCTAATGTCATTGTAGGCTACTAATCAAAGCCTGGGCTAATAGCTAATGCTATCAAAGAGTGATGAAGCAGTCCATTCATCTTTACAGAGACAGCAGCCCTGCAGACCACACTGTCTGCATGAGAACTGTGCACTTCAAACAATGTATTGTGAGATCCTCAAACACAAAGACGTGTGGGTATTTTCAACCCTGCAATGTGAACGTGGATGTTTTTGTTTGATATGAGAATTTCATTGATAGGTACTGTGATAAAGGGGAGTGTGGGTCTATGTGTGAGGACGGTAGGCCTATCATAACAATTGGCAATGTGATAACTGCATGGGAATATCAGGTAACGCATAGATTATGATGACAAAGTAAAGTACAAATCATTTTTATTAAATGTGAGTACGTGGACACTTTTTACGAGTTGAAATCTTGTAATTAAAACATGGCGTGAACGTAACGCACATTTGGGTCCCAATGAAACAAGCAATGTTTTCATAGCGCCACAAAACGAAAACAGTGTTTAGTTTCTAGGCAATTCAACATTTGCATTGTCGCAGCATATAAGATCGAAAAGAACGACACTTTTCATCTTTAAAATAAAAATAACTGGTTCACACGGGACGATTTTAAAATTGTTGGCCGAATTTCCAAACCTGAGAGTCAAAGAGAGCCTCGAGATCAGATGTGACTTCAGAGTAAACAATCATGGCGGACGAAGAGGATGCAGTGGCGATAGTTTGTTTTTAACCGAATCCATCTCCGACGTCCACCGGACTTTCTGGTGCGCCATGCCGCCGGCTGTTTTGAGTTTGTTTCCCGGTGCTTCCTCTGCGCCTCGTCACCTCGCTTTCTGATTGGCTGCACGCCACAGTCCACAGGCTGCGTGCTCGTTTCCCATATAGCATACGAGGAGAAATCGGACCAAAATAATCCAACATGTTGGATATCCCCGATTTGAGATCGGAGCGGTCCCGACGTCCTTCCGAGCAGACGAGAGCACTCTTAACACACCACACACGGCAGGAATATCTGATCAGATTATTTTACGATAATCGGAGCATCCTTAAAATTGTCCGAAGGGGTAAATCGGGGTTAAAATCGGCCTAATTATCCTGCCGTGCAGGCACGTGCACAGGTAGGGCTCAAAGTGCCCTTTTTTTTTGGTGGTGGTGGTGTTTTTTTTCTTCTTCAATAAATCAATGCTATTGCTATTGGTCACCCTTTACGTCTGTCTGTCTGTCTGTTTTAAAAATATTTAGCCAATAAAAGTTCTTAAAAGAGCTTGTGTAAATCTTGTTCGATCCTCAAACTGTCAGTAAACCTGATAACTCCGCCCCCTCTATCGTGACTGAATGAACTGAAGCTCCGCAGCAGCCGCACAGCAGACAGAAGCTGAACGAAGTTTTGCAGGGGTAAATAAAGATCTTGTTGTTTGAATAAGTACTAAACACTTTGTCTATAAAAGCTCATATTTTATTTACTTGATGTCTGACTGAGACATGTGGGACCTGAGAGAGAGGTCTAGGCTAGAAGTTGCCATCTAGTCATATAGCCAATACATAGTCTACACTTAAATAGCCTGTGCATACAGTAGCATTTCATCTTTTATAAAATGCGATTTTGGCCAAATCTATTTTACAACAGGAAAAACTGAGCGCCTATATAGCTACAACAAACTTAACCCGTTGATGAAAATGTAACTTAATGTGATGCCGCCGGCGCCGTTTTAATGACGGACAAAATACACATTTGCACACATTCGCTGGTCAAAAACCCCGTAACTGTATTTGAGTTTGACTTTTGTAAAATGTTAACAATATATTCATAAGTAATACAACAACATATCATTTGTTTTTACCATCGGAAAATCATATGCACAGGCGCGCCCCCGTGCTGTTTCATACTGAAACTACACAAAGCGACTGAGTAATCCTCGTCGTCACCTAGGTAACATATATTTCTAAGAAATTTTCTTCTTTGATTTATGATTGCTGATACACTTAATTTATTAACATTTTATCTTGTTATTGTAATAATATCAAATTATGGTTAATTCAAGGCTGTTGATATGCACGTATTCGCTATATAGTTTTTTTAATCTATAGTATTCTATACTCTCCGCTCGTCCTCACATGTATAAATGTAGTAATGTTGTAGTAGTAACTAAAAAAAACAAAAAAATTACAGAAGATCACTGTGAAATCTTTATATTTTATCATGCAGAATGTAATTTATGATTTAATTCATTCCAATGCTTAATTTATTTGATCCAAAATACAGCAAAAACAGTAATATTGTGAAATATTTTTTACAATCTAAAATAACTGTTTTCTATTTAAATATTTTAAAAAGTAATTTATATCTGTGATCAAAGCTGAATTTTCAGGATCATTACTCTTCAGTGTCATGTGGTCCTTCGGAAATGCTTTTCACTGCAACTGTATTATTTATTTATTTATTTATTATTATTTTCACACTATTTTATTTATTTATTTTCATTGCTGGCTTATTTTAGGGAAAGTGTAGTGAACAAGGGACCTTCAAGAGACCAACATTCCTGGTCCTCCACGGTATCAAGTTTTTGCCAGGTAGGCGGATACATGTTGGATATGCTATAGTTGTATGCTACCATTGAATGGCTATAGTTTCTTATAATCTGGAATTGAGTTGGACATAATTATTTAAATTATATTTCAAAATAGTTTCTCAAAAATACTTGACTCATGTTTATGTGTGACATTGAGAAGAGGGGAAGGTAGAGCAATGTTAACCAAATAATACAAATTAGCTTATGAAACCAAACAGAATAGCTAAACAAATATATTTTATTGAACTTTGTGTGTGCAAAGCAGAGAAAAAAATTATATACATACATACATATATATATATATATATACACGTTTTTTTATAACTATAACATTTATTTTAAAAAATTATAACTGATATAACTATTTTTTGTACTTATATGAATTTTGATTACTTGGTGGGGGAAAAAAAGGGAGGGGGGTGCCCTTTTTCAGTTTCAGCACATGCCCCTCAAAAGGTCTGTGCACGGCCCTGCTGCCGTGTGAACCAGGCTTTACCTTGTAGCTCATCGTGCGTGTGGGAGCTGTTTCAGACATGCTTTCGTCGACCCCTGTTGGAGACTGTTGTTGGTGCACTCTCCATCAAAACAAGGGTTAATTCAGCACACTGCAAAATGCAAACAGCCCAGAGAACTTCATACAAGAATCAACTATAACGAAGACGAATGAAACGAAATGCTATAAATGTCTGGTACACATAGTACTGACTAAAGTGAAAAGAAAAAGAATGGTCTTTAAACTAATAAGCATTTGTGTACTTGCTGGACTTATTTAATATGTAAAATTCTGAAGAAATAATGTCACATGCAAAAATGGATGTCCTTTTATGTAACGTAAGGGCATTATATACCTCACATCTCTCTTTGAGCATATCAATAAACTGTTACAACTAGGGTGAAATTATTTAAAATGTAAAACATCTTAATTACAGAATAACATTGGATGATCAGAATAAGTTAGCATTCATTTCATTCAATAAGTTATGATAAAATTACATTTTAAAAGTTTTTTCTTCATTAAAAACACACAAAAAACAATACAAAGTCTTTGCTTAACACTTGTCACACACAAAAATTTGCAGTAAACAGATTTACATTTAGAATAAGATGACAATATCAGACAAACAAACTGAGGTCAGAAGATACATGAGAAAAGCTTAAAACATGTTCAATCGTAAACGTAAGTAAAATAAAGTTATCAACCATTGTAAACAGTCTGACACGAACAACATTTGATCTACTTAGAATATCTATATCTATAAATGTACTTGACTTAAAGGGATAGTTGCAATAATGTTCGCTGTATTTAACCTCCTAAGTGGTATAAAAGAGGTAGGCTAAATACTAATGTTTATAAAGATTTTATCTCTCAGTTCTCATGCAGTTATTTTATTCAGTGTATTTTGAGTTCAAGTTCAAGATTAAATATTATTTTATTCTCATTTTTTTCTTTTTATATCAGTTATGTCTTCTTAACTGAATTGTTTAATAATCTAAATATGTGCTCAATAAGTTTTGCCTTGCATAGTGTGACCAGGTGTTTGCTATTTGATTAATTAATTGCTACTTAAAATGTACCTGTGACTGTTTGTTACACACACCCTGACGAAGGCACATAGCCGCAACGCGTAGGTGTATCTATCACCAATTTTAATGTTAAAAGCCATGATTCAATAAAGGCTTTTTATACTTTTTTCTACACAAAGTCGAGTGCCTTGGAATATTTTCTGTTTATGTGCTCAATAAGTATTTTAAACTTGAATGACATAGAACAAGATGATGTGAAGTGTTCTTTTATGTTGATGTTTAGTTTGTGAGGTTAAACTGATATTTTGATTCTCTGTTTCCCTATATTAATTTGCAGGTCAGAGTTCATGGAATGCAGGAAAGGTTCTGTATTCATTATCACACATTTGAATACAATTCAAAAGTATGGGGTCAATATTCTCTTTTCGTTTTTGACATAAATTAATATTTTGATAAATTAATATTCAGCAACAAATTAATTTGATAAAAATGTTCATAATGTCACAAAAGATGTCTATATCAAAAATAATGCTGTTCTTTTGAGCTTTCTATTTATCAATAAATCATGAAAAACACTTAAAAGTTTTCAAAGATTGAGAAAGGAGGAGGACAAGCAAGCTCAGTTTGTGAAGGACCCATATACATTCACTAAATCTTTGTTGGGAGAAGCAAGATCCAGGGGTTTGACCAGCTTTAAGGTAAGGTAAGGTAATTTATTTATAAAGCACAATTAAAAACAACGGGTAGTTGACCAATGTGCTGTACAATTTTTGAAAACATGCCAAGGGCAAATGTACAGAACATTTATACAAAGCAATACATATTTCTAACAACTCTCACAAAACAAACAAGCTACCAACATATCAGCAATTAGATTTCGACAGAAAAGCCAGAGAAAAGAGATGAGTTTTTAAAAGGGATTTAAAAGATACCACAGTGGAGGCAGTTCTAATATCCAAAGGCAGACTATTCCAGAGTTTAGGAGCCAACACTGAAAAGGAACGATCACCCCAAAGTTTACGTCTAGATTTCCAGAATCCACAGTTATTAAAACATCATTAAGAACCTTTAAAAGTGCAGATTCTGTACTGTGATGTTTCCTAAAACCCGACTCGAATTTTTCAAAAAGTAAATTTTCATTCAAAAAAGACTGCAGCTGAATGAGAACTGCTTTCTCTAATATCTTTGAGAGGAATGACAATTTTGAAATAGGTCTATAATTATTTAACTCACTTGAGTTCAAATTAGTATTTTTAATTAAAGGCTGCACCACAGCGTGTTTAAAAATAGCAGGCACAGACCCTGATACAAGACAGCTATTTATTATATTTTAGGGGGCTTTTACACTGGGCTCGTTTGCTGCGGTCCGAGCCCGGGCGCGATTGTTCCCGGCGCCCCCCGCAACGTTGGTCTGGTTTAACACAACTTGATTCTATCGAACTCTGGTGCATTTGCGTGCATCTTACGTCATTGCAAACGTGCACGGCGCATGATAGAAAACACGACGCGGGTCAATATATTGTGTTTTTTATTAATTTGGTGCTATTATTCATAGCTGAGTAAACAACGCAGGTTAACTGTGTGTATGTTTCGCATAAGCTGTCTTTCCGCTGCTTGCAAATGGACTCTTTTGAAGAGAGTGGATTTCCATTAATTTGTTGCCCTGATTGCACGCACTATGCGCGAATACACTGCAGACTCACTCTTGCTCGTATCCAGGGTAAATCTTCATCCCTTACGTGTGTTTTATTTAACTAAATACATCATACTCGGCTAAAACGCATGCGCAGGATACTTTACTTCCTGAACAAGTGCGCACCCGAGTCCGTGTTGCTTTCACATACACGCGAATCGCAGCACGGTTCGGGAGCAACCGAACTCAGACCACCTCCTCCAGGTAGTCTCGGGTTCGGTACCCCAGTGCGCACCCGGGTCCCATGACAGCGTTCACATTAGCGATTTTTCATGGGAACCGTGCCCCGTTCCGAACTAAACTGCCAGTGTGAAAGCCCCCTAAAACACTAGGCCCAACTGTATCAAAAGCCTGTTTGATTATCTTTGATGAGACTATATCAAGTGGTGAGTCTGATGGCCTCAACTGGTCTACTATTTTTTCCAAACTAGAAAGTTGAAGAACTTCAAAGTGGTCAAACACCATAAGACAACATGATATAGCTGGGACACTACAAACAGCAGGAGGAATTTGAGACCTAATTTTTTCGATTTTTGAAACAAAAAATTATTTAAAATTATCACACGTATCCATCGACATAACAGGCACAATTACATTAGGTGGATTTACGATAGAGTTTATAGTACTAAATAGTACTCTAGGTCTATGATAGTTTCTCTCAATAATATCAGAGAAATATTGTGCCTTCGCTGTTTTAACAGCACCTTGATATGTCTGCAAAGAGTCCCTTAATATATCATAGGACACTTGGAGTCTGTCCTTTCGCCATTTACGCTCTGCTCTCCTGCAGACTTGCCTAAGTGCGCGTGTAGTGTCATTTATCCAAGGCTCTACCTTAGTTTTTACACGCCTCACCTTCAGGGGTGCAATATCATCTAAAATAGTTGTGCATACAGAATTAAAAGAAAAGAGCAAAGACTCATGGTCTGAATAGGATAAAAGATGAGCATCAGCCACATTATAATTGTTCTCAAATATCGTAGCGAACTCGTTAATGACACTAGTATTTATCCTACGACAAAGGCGTGCACTTGGCTGAGGTTTCTCAATCTGGCACGGAAAAGAAACCCCAAAAATAACTGGTTTATGGTCAGAAAAGACAGCATCACAAACATCTACATAAGATACAGAAATGCCATATGACAGAACTAAGTCCAATGTGTGTCCATGCTCATGTGTAGGACCACTTACGGATTGCACAAGATTAAAAGAGTCAATGAGATTCAAAAAGTCTTTCAAAGTCTTAAGAAAGTTGTGGAAGGGTTCCTTAAAGAGAGTCACAGTGACACTTTTGGGGGCCAGGCGTTATGCGCACACCCATAGGTCACCAGAACTGAAGGAAGAGTTTGAAAACCAATTAACCAAAATGGAGAGAAGTCCAGAAAAATGTACATGCATCTGCTATAGGACCAAGTGGTATACCTTATAAAGTATACAAGAGATGTCTGATGTTACTCCGCAGGTTATGGAAACTATTGCGTAGGATATGGGCAATAGGAATCATCCTGTTGTCCTGGAAAAGAGCGGAGGACTGCTTCATACCAAAGGAAGCAGACTCCCCTGAGAATAACTATTTCTCTCTTGAGCATTGAAGGATTTTTTTTTTCTCTGTCTTGGCCAGAAAGATGACAACCTATGGTGAAGATAAAGTATGTTGATACATCAATTCAGAAGGGAAGCATTCCAGGCTTCTCTGGGTGTTTGGACCATACGGGTGCCAAGTCAGATAATTTGTGAGGCCAAGGAGATCAGAGGCAATTTTACAGTAGTCCGGCTCGATTTTGTCTAATGCATATGGATCAATCCCCCATGATCTTATTAACACAGCCATGGGAACGCAGCACCGGGGAAGGAATCCAGAGGGCCATTAATGGAGTCCGGCATTCGTCAACCTCCAATAAGAGGTTTTATGGATGACCTAACTATAACAACTTCAAACCATGTACAAGCTAGATGAGTCCTAAAGAACCTTGGTGATGTGGCAGCATGGGCAAGAATGAAGTTCAAACCGAGGAAGTCAAGAAGTATGGTGATTAGAAATGGGAAAGTGACTAGCAAGTTAAAAATTCAAGTCCAGGGGGAGGTTATACCATTAATTGAGGAAGACCCAGTAAAATGTCTATGGAATTGGTATGATACCTCTCTTAATGACAGAAGCAGCATATGGACAGAGAGACAGGCGAAAGAATGGTTGAGAAAGACCAGGCAAGTTCAAGGCCTCGCTCTTTCAGCATGGTTTGCTACCAAGACTTATGTGACAACTGACAATTTATGAAGTTCCCATGACATTAGTAGAAGGACTCAAGAGGCGAGTAAATAAACACCTTGCAGCTGGCTCGGAATTCCACCAAGTTTCACGTCAGTAGAGCGTTACATCCGATCCCGACAGTGGTTGAGTTCAAAGTGGCAAAGTGAAGGGCTGTGCTGATGTACAGAGATTCCGGCGATGAAAGATCAGAGGTGCAGACATCACCACAAGATCAAGACACAAGTAGGCAGTGGATGCAGCAGTAGCACAGGCAGAAAGAAGCAAGAGCCTTATGCAGGAAACACAATCATGGGAGATGAGGGTAGACCTGGGAAGGAAACTATATTTCCCCTGGCCGTCCAAACATCCCTAAGGCCAGACGTGGCCATCTGGTCTGAGGAGGAAAGGAGGATCATAATGATTGAGCTGATAATCCCATGGGAAGATGGATGCAAGGATGCCTTGGAGAGGAAAGCAACCAAGTATCAGGACCAGGCCCAGCGATGCAGGGACAAAGGGAGGAAGGCCTGGCTATTTCCAATTGAGGTTGGTTGCAGGGGTTTCCCTGCATAACCTGTGTGAAAGATACTCAAAGATTTGGGAATAGCAGAAAAAGGAGATGAAGACAGCTACACGTAGGTTGGGGGAGGCAGCAGAAAGATCCTCTTTTTGACTTTGGAATAGGCGGGAAGAGTTGATTTTGGAAGCCAGGAGAAGATGGGCAGTGACTGGCAACTGCCGATTGAAACGTCCAAAGAAAGTTGGATGCCGCCTGATGACATCTTCTCGGCTGAAAGTTACAGTCATAAGTAAGTAACTGCAGGAGTTTGCATTTTTATGTTTTTAATAGTATGCAGCACAACGGTTTTCAACATTGATGATAACGAGAAATGTTATCTGAGCACCAATCAGCATATTAGAATGATTTCTGATGGATTGTGCGACACTGAAAACACTGAGTAATGGCTGCTGAAAATTCAGCGTTATCACAGGAATAAATTACAAATTTTAAAATGTATGAAAACAGAAAAGAGTATTACTATTTATTTTAAAATATGAGATTATGATTATCTAGAATATGAGACTTATAACAAAAATAAAAAAAAAATAAAAAAATTAATGACCCCAAATTTTTGAACAGTAGTGTAAATGTAAGTGAATAATGCACAGAATCTACTGCAACTGGCCCTTTACAAAACCAAGCCAGTTACACTGCTGTTTACACCAGAACTGATGACAACACAGTGTGTGAAAATTGATAGGCGAATCTTAATTCCACAAAACTGCACCGAATTGCATTTACAGCACAGCCAATTTCATCTAAATTGCACCATAGCACTTTGCCATTGTCAACTGGGCTTTGTGGTCTTACCTTCTTAAAATCCAAACAGATTTGGGAGTGATTCAAAGAAGCTTTTAGTGCATCAAGGAACACAAACCAAACATGGCCAAATCATTGCTTATGTCATTGAAATAACCTATTATAGTTTCAATGGGCGCTAAAAGCATGAAGAATACTGGCTCAGATGGAATGATTCTGTTACCACATGAAAGCTACAGCGACCACAAACACCAAACTGACTTGGTGACAAGTCCACAGCATTTGGCGTCACCAAAGCTAACTCAGCAAAACTATATATAAAGCTGGCGGCAAAAAAATGCCCTCATTCCCGCCCTGTTAATGACAGTGATTTGAATACTTTGTGGTTAAGAGACCACACTACAGTCAGTTTAGAAAAAAGAATGCTGGGAGCTTATTACAGGAGAATCTGAGTGAGTTGAGGTCAACAATTTCTCTCTCAACACTCACTTCTCATGTTTTGATCCAATCTGATCTTTACTCAAGTCATAAAACTGGATGAGGCAAAAGATGAATTCTGGCCACTCTTTACAATATAATGAAAGTGAATTAAGACTGGGCTGTCGAGCTCCAAAATGAAAACATACAGAAAAAATATAATATAAAATATAAAAGTATTATAAAAAGACATTATTCACTGAATATCCACCATTTTATGAGCACTCATGAAACAGATGTTTGGTTCATGAATGAGCTGTTCTTTTAAGTCTGTCAATTAATCAATTGATCCAGTTCACAAAATCAGTCTGATTCGATGTCATGCAAGTTCCTTCTGAGGTGAAATTCTATTTCTCTTTTCTATTTTCTCTTTTCCTTAATAAAACCATTCCATGGCTAAGAACAACTTTTATAGGTACTGCCTGATTAGAAATAATGAAAAAGCACTTTTTCTGTGCAGTTAACCTTGGAAATATGTCAAATAAGGTCTTTTAAATTACATACCCCACTATTTGAAAGTTAAAGGTTTTTTTTAAAGAAAATTTATATTTTTATTTAGCAAGGATGCACTAAATTGATCAAAAGGGGCAGTAAATGCATGTATATTGTTACAAAATTTTTCTATTTCAAATAAATTCTGTTCTTTTGAACTTCATATCTACCAAAGAATACTGATCATGGTTTCCACAAAAATATTTAAAAGAAAAACTGTTTTCAGCATTGATAATAATAATAATAAATATTTATTGAGCATCAAATCAGCATATTAGAATGATTAATGAAGGCACTGAAGATTGGAGTAATGACTGTTGAAAAGTCAGCTTAAAAAATACATTTTATAATGTATTTCAAATTTTAATAATATTTCACAATATTATTGTTTTTACTATATTTTTGTTAAAATAAACGCAGCCTTAGATTGCATGAGACTCCTTTTACTATAAACATAAAAAAAAATCTTGCCAACCCCAACTTTTAAACAATAATGCTGACAGATACTTAAACAGATATTTAAGGAAACATGTTTTTCTTTTAATTAAAAATCATAAATAGCTAAAAATTATCAAAAAATCCCCTTTCTCTGTCTTGTGGATGCCTTTCACTTGAGTTCCCCCTTTGTTCTTTCTCACCTCAATCAGACCATTTTCAATAATAGTTCATATGCAGCATTTATGATTCCCCATGAGAAAACAGATCTCTGGAAGTTCAAATGCACACCTCGGAACAGACGGCTCACCTTCCCACCCCTCTCTCTCAAAACAGTCGCCAATATCACCCTGCAGGACTGAAACTCCCCTCCAATCTTTACTTGTGCGTGAGACTTAACTACATTCAGAGGGTAAAAAAACACCCCAAGAGCCGCTCCCAGAATCCCCCCACATACAAAGTCATTAACCAAATGCCCTGCCTTTGACTCGGCCTCGGGGAGCAGTTCCTTAATTGGTCCACGCAAACCGAAGAAAAAAACATTGCTAGGACCATTTCTGAGTAGGATCGGGACAAGGCCACGGTAAAGTTCTCGGATGCCATGTTGCTGAAGCAAAGCACGAAAAATATGTGCAGTGTTCTGAAAATTTCCATGATGACGTGGATCCTGAAGTAAAGTTTGGACCCTCTCGAACGGGGTCAAGACTGCTTCAGCGGTTCCCGCCAAGACTGCTGCAATACTGTCCGTTAACAGGATGGGGGCATGAGGAGCGTTTAGCCGCAGCAACCTGGAGAAGTCCTCATAGAGTCCAAACATAATTGCAATAGTGCTGCTTTTCTGGAGTAACGGCGGGAGGATGCCTCGGTACAGCGTGCGAAAACCGTCTCTCTGGAGCTGTCGCACAGCTTCCCACGCCGGCACTCCGAACAACTGCTGGCGGAACAGCGCCTTGTGTATGGGAAACGTGATGACGATGTTGGCGAACGCCGCTACAGAACCACACAAGTAGTGGTTCTGATTCTGCTGTGACTCCTGGTCTTGGTCGGCGGAGGCCATGGTCCTCGTTGATACCCAATCAAAGGTTGAAAATGAGGATCAGATATGACATCATCGGATGCATAAACTATAATGTGCTTCTGAGGGGGGAAAAAGGAAAAAATGTGTCATCAAAAATTGGTAAAACAACTATATTTCCAACATAAAAGTAACAATTTAAACAGTATGTTGCATTGCATGAGCTATGAATTTCAATACAATAATGCATATGAAAAAATATAAAATGCATATAAAAATATTTTATAAAATTGGATAATTCAAGCCATTCCTTCATTTTATATTTCACACACTGGAGTTTTATTACCAAATTGTGTGCTTGCCTGTCTGTATTGTGAGCATATGAAAGGACATAAGCTGACTATACATACGAAAAACAAAATGTGATTCATATGCCTTAAAGATAAGCTGAGGATTATTCTTCATCATTTGACCCCGTTTTGCTTTTTATCCTGCATAGACCTTTTTTCCTCAGGTCACACTTTTTGTTTAAAAGTTTGTTTGTTTAAAAAAAATAAATTAATACTTTTATTCTGCAATGCACTTTTGAATTGATCAAGTGACCGTGAACACAAAATAATCTATTTCACAATATTACTGTTATTGTTGTATTTTTGGTCAGATAAATGCAGCCATGTGAGCAGATAAAAGACTTATTTCAAAAACATTAAAAAAATTATCGACCCCAAACTTTTGAACGGTTGTGTATATTTCTGACTCTCAAAGTGGATTTGAAATAACATCCTTCAAAAAAATAAATTAGAGAACTTATAAATAAACATACAAAAATAAAATAAATTTAAACAGCTTTATGTACACTTAATTTATTTGGCTCATGGGATTTTTTTTTCTCAAATCATGCAGCCCCTTTGGAAGCTTGCTGAGGCCCCCTAATGGGCTCCAGCCCTCTAGTTGACAACCACTGGACTAGTATGTTGATGTAATACCGACATCAGGGGCCTATACCATGAAGCCGGTTTAGGTGGCTAGCAGGTATGTTTCAGTTTAGTTTGCGCCAACCCTGGGTTTTAGGCACCATGAAATTGGTTTGGCTTTTTGCAGTGTTCATCACCATAACTTAACACCATAACTGGTGCGGGGCAGGTTATGTTCCAGGTAAGAGGTTGCAAACCGAACTTGGACCAATCAGCTGTGAGCAAAGTGACTCCAACTGTTTCTACTCCAAATTAAAGGTCACTACACAGCAAATGATTTTTAAAGACAAAATTGTCTGGCTTTTACTAATGCTTATTTAGAATACATTTTTTGTATGATTTAGATATTATTTATGTAATTATTATACCTTTAATCGATCTCACATGTACAATTTTAGTTTATCAATTATTATTACGCACAGTTTATGTTTGTGTAAATTTGTTTAAATTCTTAATATTTGAATACTTTTATTTAATAAATGAATTGCGCTGCTTCTCTCGCGAGAAATGAATCGCAGTTTCACTCTTTCTCAGCATGTGATTGGCTGTTCGCTACTGATGTCACACCTAAACTCAGGATCAAATCTTGAGTTGACAGTGAAAGTTGATGATCAGCATCATGGTACCAACAAAGCCTGGTTGGATTGGTTTGGTCAACTCGAAACTAATCCAGTGTGGTACGTCATGGTACGGGCCCCAGATCCCTGGTTGATTTTAATATGAGTTTTTTCATCCAGGTTATTCACTCAATGGTTATAGTCTAAAATTAAACACAGTAAATCCAGTATAACATTAATTCCACATTTTGAGAGAGAAAGAGGAAACCAGTTGACATTTACACAGGTGTAGACCTACAGATTAAAATTTACCATGGTGATCTTCATCACAACACCATACTTAGTACAATTATTGCTGTTACTGTAAAATCAGAATTAATTAATATTGGGTTGCATTCCAACAGCTTTCATAGTATTTCTGCCATTTTGTTTTATTATTTTTCGTTTGGTGCATCGGTGACTAATATACTAAGTCATAGCAGTTTTGTTTAGAAACTATGGCATTTTGGCAGAAATTATGGTTGTCATGGAAATTCATATAAAGGCGTGACCTGTAATGTTTATGACAAGGAAAGACCAATTAAATTATCCACCACCGTTCATTTCAGCGATGCAGAACAGATATAAGATTTAACAGATATAACATTTCATAACTCATCATTTCATGACTATAAAGATCATGAAGCATCTTCAGTCGTTGACAACAAGCTACATCACGTTCAAATAGGCAGCAATTGATCATATTATTATTGTTTTACCCGCTATGAATGACCTCTGGGTGAAGAGATGATAAAATATCCGTGATATAGACAATCTGATGATTAAGTGTCTATTATAAATATAGAAACATCGCCTCATGTCATTCGTGCAAATACACGCGCTTCCGTCGCCCACATGTATCACATCACGCTCGCGCGCATCTCGCGCTCTGATTGGCTCGATAATGCCATCGCTTTATGCGCTGATCTGAGATCTGCTGTGCCTGACAATGCCATCGACGCCTTGTCTGAGATTAGCTGTGCCTGTGTGCTTGGATCTGTTCCTTTTAAGAACTTTATTTCAACCAGAACAGAATTACACAGTGGTCTATATGACAACATAGAGCAAAATAATAATTGAAGGCTACTTGATATTGTGGCATCATCATAAATAAATAAAATTATACATTTTCATGGTTATAACTTTTTTCTTTTCTTTTTATGCCTAACAAAAAGAAAAATACAATTATTATAGTATAAATTCAAGATATTTATTTTTAATCTGTTTTTAGGGGAAAGTGTACTGACAGAGAGAACTTATCAGTCAATTGATCAATTAACCAATGAAAATAAAGGAGCAAAATTGTCAACAAGTTGCACCTGCAACATTAATTTAATTCAGCCGCAGTTATCTAAGTCAGATAGAAGCCTATTGTTTAAATCCAATATAAGAGTCAAATCAGGAGCCCTGTTTTGTATCTCCTTGTTTGTTGTTCTTCTCCAGTAAAGTGAGAGGTTTGGGATTTCATTTTGTTACATGTTTTGTCTTAGATAAATGCACTTAATTGTTTATGGCATGCCTTATACATTTATTTGTAGTTTATTTCATTAATTTCCCCATAGATAAACAAAAGTAAAACAATGGCTGACAAACCAAATATCAGTGAGATCTCTCAGTTTGACAAGACCAAGCTGAAGAAGACTGAGACCCAGGAGAAAAACACACTTCCCACCAAAGAGAGTAAGTTTGAGTTTTTCAGTGCACTCGTTGCTTTCTGATATTTTTGTTCCTGGTTGCAACATTCTTTGTCACTACTTGCTAGTTTATTTTGTTGGTCTCAAACATGATATATTTGCTTCAATGGGTTTTTGTTTTTCCTTCCTGCAGCCATTGAACAGGAGAAAAAATGTGAGGCGTGAGTTATCGACTTCAGATCTTCACCAAGGGCAAGATGTAGAGGACTCTGAGATGGCAAGTCACTTCACTTTAGTCAGAGGATGTCGTCTCCCAACCACCAGTCATTACAGCCATAGGCTGGAGTGGGATATTCAGTTTTAACCATTCTGAAGGATGTCTGGCTTTTCATGATGATCATTTCTACAGTACTATCATGTTTTGTGAAGAGGCAGTCAACTTTGCACTGAGGATGTCTAACTCTCAGAAAGCTCTATGTAAATCCATCTGTAAGAAAATGAGTTTTATCTGCCCTCATTTTGAACTTTGGTGAAATAAACCTTTAAAATGAATTGATGTGTCTTGCTTTGGGATTTTATAAAAGTTTTTAACCTAGTCATTTTAAATTTGGGTTAATTTAATCTGGCCTGGATACTAATTCAATTCTGGTTTGCAGGCCTTTGATCTCATAGGCCTACTAAAGGTTTGCAAGAGCGTTAGCTCATTGTTTCCATCTTTAAGGGCTTAATGACTTCGATCGGCCGCAGCATTTGAATTTGTTTGATCAACTGTTTAATTGTTCCTATATATAAACTAATGTCTTGACTAGCATTAGGATGCAGTGGCTGTATCAGAATATGCACACTTCCCAGCAAGCAGTATGTCTACATTCATTGTACCTTCTGGTGAGATTCTAAAGCATGCATCTGGACACTTTATTCCATAAGGCCATGGGAGAAGATTTATCCAATGACTACAGGAAAAAAAAAAAAGGTACATCTGGACTATACTCCCATTGCACCTATTCTTACCATTTTAAAAGTACAACGTACTCAGTGTATGCCATTTCGGATGCAGCCAGTGTCAAGCTCCAGCAGCGTGGTGCCTCTGCAGTTGAATACTATTGTGCAGCGTCTTGCATTTTATGTGAACGGCCCCCTAATCTTAAATCAACACCTTCACTATATGCGTAGTACGCAGCCTGCATAAGGCACCAGAGCGAAAGAATATTTTTCGAGTAGGACAGTATGGGAATAATAATCTGGCAGTGGTCGGAAGTCGACACAACAGCGGTTCACATAACATGTTCTTTGCTCCCTATCTAGTTACCTTTTCATGTTGCGCATTAGTGATATGTAAACTTTAAAGAACTTCTAATTTCAAGACACTGCATCCCTTTCCCTTAACGCTGCATCTCGTGTTTTAAAACGCAATAACATGTTCTGTGCAAACTCTTTCATCTCTTTCCTCGCATTCCTGACATGCTTATTCCAATGTGTTGTACTTTTCGGTCTTTCTCGCAGCTGTCCTCAGCACTGGTCTCTCACTTTAATTTTAAACAGATCCTGTTTTGTAGACACAACACAATTACAACTGAATATCTTTGAAGTCAAGTTTGATACCAGCAAGATGGCCGACACTGTCATTGTCATGAGGAAGATACAGTAAAGAAAATACTGGACATGGATGCCTGTAAAAATCTTCATGGGTCCTCTGACCCAGGACAACAAGGGGGTGCTAGAGGGCAGTGCAGAAAATTTCCGAGAAAAACTTTGACATTTACTGAATTTGACATGGTTATTGCTTCATTCAGCGTTCTAAAGGCAGGCCAGAAATCAATTCATTAATTGATTCTTTTATTTTATTGATAATTATAGTTTTTTACATCAGGACTGAACATTAAAGGAAAATCTAGGGATTTCTTTTTCAAGTTTATACATATAAAATAACTATACTATAAACAATATATTATGAACTATTAATATGTATATATAACTCGAAAAAAACAAGAACAAATAAAAAACTTTAGTTTTAAGATAATTTTGTGAAATCCAAATAAGCTTTGCAAACCTTTATTGGAAAGAGTTTAAACAAACTTTTTCAAAGAACCATAAACAATTATTGCACATGCTGTGGATCGGTCATTAAGCCACTAGTTTAAAGGCGGTAGACAATTAAGGTCACAATTAAAATAACTAAAGAGTCCTTTCTATTGACTGAAAAACACTAGGAGAAAGATGCCCAGGGTCCCTGATCACCTGCGTTAAACATGCCATAGACCTGCTACAGGGAGGCATGAGGACTGCAGATGTGGACAGCTGGGACAGGAAGGGCAGCTGATCATCCTTGCAGTGCCAAACATGGTGTCGCCCCAGACCTGTTCGAAAAAAGCAGATGAAAGCGAGAGGATGTTTCTTTTTTTGCTGAGTTTGTATACCGCCACTGTAAGTGGTGCTGCTGACACACCAGTACAGTGCCTGGCCTGCAGTAGTTGCATAACTAAGAAACAGGCTGGATAAATGTGTGACAGACATAGCTTTTGTGTGGGTGACAGCGATGGAGCAGTGTCACTTACATAGAGAACAAAAACATTACAACCCCAAAATGCAGTTGGAATAAATATTTCCACTGAACAAAAGGGCCATATGTTTATTAGGGCTTTAACAAATAACATTAAGCGATACTTTCTGCATTATTTGATTTCACATTTTTCCTATTATCATAAATAAATCATTGCTTTGAAACAATCTGTAGGCCTATTGTAAAAAGCGCCAAATAAATAAGGGTGACTTGACTTTCAATTAATTCAATATTGACCTTAACCTGTGTATATATCTTCATTCTTTGCATTCCTCACAAAGTCCTAGCATTCCACACTTATTTACAGTTTCCAGTGAAACTGGCACAGTAATACCACTAAACTATTTCTCATATAAAGCAGAGATCTATTAGAAGTCAGTGCTAATTTTACCATCTGATTCTCTAAGTGTTACCTGGTGTCCATATTAAATGTTTTATAATATATATATATATATATATATAAGATCTATATGTAATTAACTACAAACATGTGTATTTCACACACTGAATGTTGTTTGTGAAATTATCAAATTTATTGTAAGTGCGAGAAAACTTCTCATGATTTTGATACTTCGTATTCAGTCTGTATTCAGTCACTTAGAGTCTGTAATCTACCACATATATTCTGAAATCTGAAATTCTATTCATGTTTCTAACAAATACCAAATAATTTTATACAGATAGGCTACATTTAGCTTTATTACTTGCAGCACATCAGTTTGATGATGTTTCTCATATTGAAACGACTTCAGTGTTAATGTCACTACTAGCAGTAGTTTTGAGTTTTTAGAAATAATATGCAGGTAGGCTACAGCTTTGGATTTTATTTTGAACACTTTCAATAGGCCTACATGTTTTACACAGGCTATTTGTTTTATTTCAGCATTAAATGTGGAACACAGAACTGTCTTCAATAATAGGCTACATTTACTGATATTTTTTTGCATACACCTTGTTAATTTTTTGAAGGAAATTGTAAGTTGACTGTTTATAGTTTTTTCCTCCACTAAACCCACTTGACCTGACGTGAGCTGAACTGTGACTATCGACCAGCACGTAGCACGGCATTCCCAATAATCCCAATAACTATGGTTTGCCATGATTCTCATCCCAACTCACAGGATGATGCAGCAACCAATGATTTTATTTTAAGAAAACATGAGAAAAATGTAAATAAAGAGTCTATGTTGGAAAATTATTAATTATTATTATGATTTGAACTATGCTGTATAGCTATGTTTTCAGGTGTGTTTGTTGTCAAACTCAATTTTTTTTTTATTTTTAATGATTAAAAATGGCATTATTTTATATGTTAAAAGTTAATAATTTTATTTTATTGAGAAAATATTTTAGTTTGTCTTGTACATTTTTTTATTAGATCAGATAACATTTTAAACTGTCATATTACGTCATGTTACAATGCGCTCACCCTCACATGTTACAATGGACCCCACCTATGGGGCATGTTGTCACATTTCACTTCCATTCTTTCGGGGTATATTAAGAAAAAAGTATACACAGTAAAACAAAACCACATAATTGTACTAGACATGTGGGGAAATTATTGTGGGAAAAATAAATACTCTAAACCCTAAGTAGATTTTCACAAACTGAGAAATCAAAAAAAGTTACGTTGTGCCCCGCTCTCCCCTAGGAATAAATAAGACAAGCAAATAGGTGACATTTTATTAAAACACATTTGATCACACCTGCACGGAAAACTCAGTTACCACGTTTAAAAGCAAAGAGCACATGAGCATACTTGATTACATGAATTATATATGATTGATTCACAAATAGCTAGTCTAGTCATGCCGTTTGTCACAGAAACAATGCGAAAAAAGTTAAAGATAAGGCAATATAAGACAATGGTTATGCCAGCATCTTTCTTTGACCTAATCTCTGCGCATCAACAATAATACAAAAAATGTCCCCATTAAAATTTCGATCTGACGAAGAGCTTCATTACGTTAATAGCCACTAGGTGGCGAAATGAGTGGCGCTTACGTGCTGGCTCCTCCTTGCTGGAGCGCTCAAACGACGAGGAGCAGTCGGAGCCATAGACATCATTGCTGCGTCCCAATTCGCCTACTTATACTACGCCCTAAAAGTATGTACTCTTTTTGAGAAGAAAAGGTACATACTTTTGAGTGTGTAGCAAAAGAGTAGGCAAGCTTTGGGACATACTACTTCGTCATCTTTAACGGACAGCTCAATCGCCCAATAATAACCAACTGCAGACCCGCAGAAGCATCTGTCACCGTGAACTGCCGCCCTGTCAATCATCTTGTCACAGTTAAAATCCTCCATTCAATCTAATTTAATTTCTTACCGTTTCGGAGAGAAATGTTGTCGCACTTTCATCTGCCAGTCGTGAGTCTTTCATGTGGAGACTCTCCTCATGTGTTTGCAATTTGAATATAATGATGCATTTAAAAGTTAATGGCTAAACGCTTTACAAACGTTCACAATGCTGCTGCAGATGCAATATAATGTAGCCAACATTGAATAAATACATTTCCGTCAGGTTAGATACTGATAATTAATCACTCAAACCCTTTATCTAAACCACTCTACATAACCGCCGGACTCGCGCGTCCTCCATGTCTGTAGTTTTTTAACACTTTTCACTCGTGTTTGTAGTTCTAACCGAATCCTCGTCCAACGCGCGATGGGTTGTGGTCAATAACAGCCGTTAGAGTGTGCATCGATCTGCACTTCGGATTCTGACCGGATATAGTAGACCATCCGGGTCTCTTTGGAACACTCATTTCAACATACTACGATTTGGGACGTACTAATTCTATTTTCGAATACTATTTAGGACGGATAGTATGCGAATTGGGACGCAGCTCATGTCTATGGTCGGAGCTAGGCGTAAACTCCACCCATTTGCTCTGCGGTAAACTTGGGGGACAGGTTGATATTAACCACGAGTGCTCTACCATAGGCTACGCAACAGCTCTGGGCTTACGCAATGGCATGAGCGAATCACGTCTCCCGCCCCTTTGAAAACCCCGCCCACTTCATTTCATTCAATCAGCAATACGGACATAGCCTACTACACATTATTTATAATCCGATAGTAACAGTCACTGGTCACGCTATAGTTAAATTCACCCAGAGCGACAACATTCATATGCCAGTGTAATAGAGCAGAAGTTGAATCTCTTAATTGTTTGAATTACAATTTAGTTCCGAAGTAGATCAACATGGAGAACGGCCTGGAAAGCACAGGAGACAGTCGCCTGGACCAGGCTGTCACGCAATGGTTACAGTATGACAAGGTAAGACCAAACACATGCTGATATGTAGCTTTAAGTATGTGAGATCTGACATCTTTAGTGCTGAAACTAAAGTTCAGTAGCATGTTGCCAAACCCCCGAGTGGCGACATAACAGCTCAGCTAGGAAACAGCAAAGAGGAACATCCATAATGTGGCAGTTATCCACAGACACTTTTCAGTAGTAGCCTAAACATGCTTTTTATAGGAAGCTTTTTTTTTTCTTACTAACTGGCTTCCTCAAAATGATGTCATCTGAATTGTGAATCGGTCAGTTTCTTATTGATATGCCACGAATATGGATTCTATTAAAATACTTTGCTCAGAGGTTGTTCAGGAGACTTTGATCAGCTTTTGTCCAAGACGTTTCTCCTAAAATTCCTTTGAAGAAATTAAAAAAAGACAAATCAGAGTATAGAGCTAACTATTAATATAGGCTACAGTACACTACTGTTCAAAAGTTTGTTAAAATTTGTACTATGAAATAAGTCTATTATGTTCACCAAGCCTCAATTAACGATTTGAATGTATTTTAAAATGTAATTTAGTCCTGTAATGCCAAACCTGAATTTTCAGCATTATTACTCCAGTCTTCAGTGTCACATGATCCTTCAGAAATAATTTTAAATATACTGATTTGGTGCTCAAGAAACTTTTCTTATTATTATCAATACTGAAAGCAGTTGTGATGCTTAATATTTTTGTGAAAACCATGATACTTTTTTTTTTGATGAATAGAAACTACAAAAGACCAGATAGAAATCTTTTGTAACCTTATAAATGTCTTTACTGTCACTTTTGATCAATTTAATGCATCATTGCTGAATAAAAGTATTATTTCTTTAAAAAAAAACGTACTGACCCCAAACCATTGAATGGTGATATATATTTTAATTTGGTTTGAGTTTTTCTTTTCATATTGAAATCTGTCTTTTGATTGCAAACCTTGGTATCTTGGCAAATCTGAGCAGTTCACAGATTGTTCTAACAGTCTGAAGGAGACAAATGAGATAAACTGAGGTCTAGGCCTTTCTCAGAAGAAAAATCTGAGATTCATAATATAATCCATTTTACCCCAAGAGAAACATTTTTAGATAATAAAGATTTAATCTGTAATTTCTCATCAGGAATGTTTTGGAATTGGGCAAATGTGTCTGATTCATTTAGTACAAAAAACACATGACCTGCCTGAACTGAAAGCGAATGAGCACTATACTTCAAAAACAATAAAACTTTTTGTTTTTGAAGCGCAAATTTTTCTAGATTGTTTGGTTACACTGAAAAGGTCAGAGTATTCTCTAATACACTAATATTATGTAGGTTTAACTAATATGAACACATCATGTTGTTAATGTGTTCATTATGAGGTAAATACTTTTCTTTTTCCTGATATTAAATAGGCCTAGAATGTAAAATATTGTCAATGGACAGTTCCATAAATGCAGTTTAATGTCATTACAGTAATTGGA
Source organism: Gila orcuttii (assembly GCA_026230005.1). Taxonomy (NCBI): domain Eukaryota; kingdom Metazoa; phylum Chordata; class Actinopteri; order Cypriniformes; family Leuciscidae; genus Gila; species Gila orcuttii. The sequence continues at coordinate 52,138,248 of JAPDVR010000002.1, forward strand.
GTCGTGTGCTTAACTGGGTCACATGAAACGTGGTTAAAGGTTTTACTCAAAAGTTTATGGTCATGGATTAGGTCAAATTGGATTTTCAGATTTCATTCTCTTTTTCAGTGCAAAAAAGGTAACAGAGCTTTTTGAATCTATAATAGGTATGCTATCACTATATGATTAATTTAAGTATATTGGCAGTGTAGTCATCAAAATGATTGTATTGGCCTGTGTGCTGCTCAGAGAGGTCATCATTAGTGTGTTTGCAGTCAGGAATGGTTCACAGCCCTTCACTTTGCATCCTCACATGGTCTCACTTATCAGGAGCGTGAAAGCATATTGTACCTCACACACACACACACACACACACACACACACACACACACACACACACACACACACACACACACACACACACACACACACACACACACACTGCACTAATCAAAATCATAAGGACAAAGTGCCTAGAGACAAAGACGCTCCTTTCTTCCCCCTATTCCTTTTTTATTGTCACTTCTAGATAATATGCAAAGTCGACATAAAACCCAAATTGACCTCATTTACTTTCTTCATACAGAAGATGAAGAAAGTAATTTTCGTCTTACTGGAACGATTTCATGAGTGCACATTATTTTTAAAAATTGATAGATTATATTTTGTGTGTGTGTTTACAGAATCCAAAGACGGCTGCTGCCGTGCGGTCTATGGTTAAAGATAAAGCAATGTCAGAGCTGCAGAGGTGTTTCGGGGCCCGCATGGAGTTTGGCACAGCGGGACTGAGAGCCGCCATGGGACCTGGTGTGTCCTGCATGAATGACCTCACCATCATACAGACCACTCAGGTGACGTAGCTTCCCATGTCATCTTCCCACCGATTATCTTGTCACTCAGAATCATTAAAACTATACAGGAGATCCTAAGCTATGACATCACATCAATAAGATTGAAGTGCTCTTGGTTCCACACAGAACGACAGACTTCTTTCTGGTGACGTATGCAAGACTTCTCCAATCATTTACTCCACTTAATCCCAACTGCCCATCTGCCTCTACTTTTCAGAGCAACAGCTTAGATTAGATCTCAAGATCTAATCAACAGCTTATGCATAGAACCAAGTCCCTACCCTACTTTTACCCTACACTCTCCTAGTGTTTTTCAATAAACCGTAAAACTCTGATGTACTTCACAATATGGAAGAAAAGATTGGTCATTACTTCAGTTTCATTATGACCTTAAGGTGTGAAATTATGTGAAATTTTGTATGAAGCACATCTGACACCGAAGTCACTTTCAAACCAAGTAGCTTTCTGTTGAGACGAATCCCATTGGCCCAATGTAACCTATTGCGAAAGCTGTGTGAAAATTACAAAATTCCTGATCACTTGAATTGCTATTGAAATGGCCGAATTTCACCCATGAAAATTTGCCAAATAACTATGGAAGCTTGTTTTTCCGCCACGGAATAAAACATTTTAAAAGGTAATTGTGACTTTTTATTTCATAATTACGAGTTTAAATCTCAGAATTCAGACTTTTTTTCTCAGATTTGCGAGATATAAAGTCAGAATTGAAGATTCATTCTCTGACAGAAGATGGCACTAAAAAAACCCTTCAGTTTCTGACATCACTTGTCACAATCATGAAGAAGAAATTCAATCAGATTTGTGTATGCACTTTGCTATTCTGTCACATAGCAAAATAGTCTGTTTGTTAGTGCAACCAAGTTGTAGTTTTATGTATTGGCTCTGGGGAATGTGACCAAGATTGTGAATTTCATTGGTTTGGCAGTTTTCTTTGCAGTATAATGGAAAAGAGATTAGAGAACCTCTTCTGCCATTCCATAAAAAATAGTCACATCGTCAGTATGCGAATGTTCTTTCAGGCAAATTACTCGTCTTGGTGTGAACAGGATTTAAACTTTTATTTTAACCAGTGGAACAAAGCACCTTTAAAGTATACAGTACAATTTATTAAGAAGTTTTTCTTAATCTCTTAAAAAATGTAAACCCTTTCAGAACGCTGGTAAATATTCTGCAAAGCATAGTCAAGGTAATGGACAAATATTAATATCAATTCCTCTCTTTTGCTTCTGGTAGGGTTTTTGTGCGTACCTGGAGCAGTGTTTTACAGATCTGAAGCAGAGGGGGGTGGTGATTGGGTTCGATGCTCGCGCTCACCCCCCTAGTGGCGGCAGCAGTAAAAGATTCGCCTGCCTTGCTGCTTCTGTCTTCATCAGTCGAGGGGTCCCAGTCTACCTCTTCAATGACATCACACCCACTCCATACGTGGTACGTATGAACCTGCTACACTGACTTACACTGTGGCATAGCATGACACATTAGCACCCATGGCCTTAGCACCCACTCACTTTCAAAGAAATGAATAGCTTTGATTAATATGGCGCTCTGCAATGTGCCTTTTAGGGGTGCAACGGCTTGTCATTGGGGCAGTACCCTTAAAAGGACATCTTTGTACCCTTTTTTCCCCCTTAAAAGTAGCATATTATTCTTAGAGTAGCAATACTTAACTCAAGGTACTACTATGAACCTTTATAGGGGTTGATAAGGTATAAAGTTGTCCTGTAAGGGTACTGCCCCAATGACAAGCTGTTGTACCCTTAAAGATACATTTTTTGCGCATTTTTTCTGAGAGTGAACAATACCCCTTAGCTGTTCTAAAATCGCTGTAAACCACAGCTTCTTGGGGTTTATTGCTTTAATCAAGCATTACAACAATTTTTAACCTTGGTAATAAGAAGAAATGTTTCTTGAGGACCAAATCAGCATAATAGCATATTGACTGCGACATGTACCATTTACCACAGTAATAAAGGCAGAAAAAAATTGTATATACAAAAATCTACTACTTTCCTTTACTTGCTGGTGCCATGGTACAGTAATGGTATCACCGTGGCGTGGTACTTATGCCATGGTACTGAACGATTACCATACTAATTTGCATTGTATTCCAAGATGCTTCTATGGAACATATTCAAAAATATGAAGTAGTAACACTGTAACTTTGTCCATTTTTTTCTTCTTCATTATTTAGAAGTGTTGTCAATTGTAGTTTGTTTGTTCAGATATCTTTTTGAAAATTTGCTACATCCAGCTACAAACAACTAATTACAAATTAAAAGCCAAACGCATGAGAAAGAAGACAGATACACACAATTGCACGTGAAAACACTGTGAGATTGTTGCACAAGAGACGGGAAGGGTTCATGAAGATTCTTCACCAATCATCAACTTTTCTGTTCCCATGAGCACACGGACACACTCTCACTCATTCTCTTATCACTCTCTAAACCTTTCACTTTGAGCCCTCAAACAGCTTTCTCTCACTCTGTGTCCTCTAGCCCAAAAACATTTCGGTTCCTGTTATGTAAAATGGAGTATTAGTCTACAAAACACTGATTTAAACAATCAAATGTGTCATATTTCTTAAACTCAAGAGGGAAACCGTTATGTCATCCACTGTAGTTTGACATATTCTTCGTCTTTTGGTGGCCACGGGGAATCTAAATGTCATATTCTCAATTATCAGCCTAGCGTGGGTCTGTGTACAAATTTTGGCACTGTCAAAGATCGGCCACACCATGATCATGTGAGCCTTGCATGCTCAGAGCACATGTTTGTTCTACAATTTTAGGGAACTACCTTTTAAGTTAGTGTTACTTTTAAAAGTTACATGATACATAGTTGTGTTACTATAGAAATAAGAAATTCAGCCCCTGTGGTGAAAATCAAGTTTCTAATGTTTATTATATGTCTATGTGGTGTTTTTAATGTGCTTTAAGACAAACCACATGCAAATTCTTAAGTCAACACCATTGCTGAGTATTTTCTCCTTAAAACTCCTTAAAAACACGGTTTAAAATCGCCGGCGTTTCTGACATCACAAACTATACCTTGTAACCAATCACGTCAACGTGCGGCAGCCTTTAGCGTGTCGTTAACCGGGTCTTGAAAGAAGCCAGGTTATCCTGGTATATTTTTCTGTTGATATGAAAAATCAGGTATATTTAGCAATATAGTTGGTGAATTATGTACATGATGTATATTACAACGATATGATGTATTATATGCCTTTCTCCACTGACGTTCTGAGTTGTTTAAAGCGTTTCTAAGGATTTTGATTTTTAAAAGGCAGCTGTCTGAATCACATTATTAGCTGTTCCATAACGTAGTCAAGCCAAACGTGAATCATATTAATTACCGTTGTGTCCGAGAGAGTTTTAGAGAACGATGCATTACCATTCTGATACAACGACTTGTAAACGAGTTGAACGACTGGATTTCTGAGCTGGTGTGAGTGATTGGAGGCGGGGATAATTTGCATGTTCATGGATCTGTGTATATTAAATGAAGAAAGGGTGTAGTTACATTCAAGCCATTTTAAGGCATTTTGGTGTTCAAAGATGAGTTTTAAGTGATAAAATTATTGACTACAGGGGGAATTTAACTGTTCTAAAATCATTGTAATCCACAGCTTCTTGGGGGCTTATTGCTTTAATCGAGCAGCACAATTGTTTTTAACTTTGTAATTTGTTCATAATTTCTTATTATTATCATTTTATTACAAAATATTAAAATGCATATTAAAATAGAAAACAGCTATTTTAAATGGTAATACTATTTCACAACATTACCCATTTTACTGTATTTTTTTAATCCAATAAATACAGGCTTGGTGAGCATAAGAGACTACCGTTCAAAAGATTTATTAATGTCTTTGAAAGACAATAAAAAAATTAACACCTTTTCTTCCTTTTCCTTCTCAGCCTTTTACTGTGTCACATCTAAAACTGTGTGCTGGTGTCATGGTAACAGCCTCCCACAATCCAAAACAAGATAATGGATACAAGGTATCATATATCCCTCCAGCTAAATATGCTAGATGTTTGATTTAGAAGAATATATTTTGAGCATGTTTTGATTAGACTTCTAGGTATGATCCATTTTTCCATATGTGTGTGTGTATGTTTGTTTGTTTAAGGTGTACTGGGCAAATGGAGCTCAAATCATTCCTCCCCATGATAAGGGCATTGCTGCAGCTATAGAACAAAACCTTGAGCCGTGGCCTGAATCATGGGACACAGATGGAGCTCTTCAGAGTTCCCTTCTCAATGACCCATACCAGGACATACACAGAGAATACTGCCAAACTATACAGCAGCACTGCTATCACAGGTACACTCACAAAGACATGTCTGAAGAATTTGGACTGGGTCAAAAAGTTGATTTATTCAATTTCATTAGAACCATCTGATATAAATTTTCATAAATTACCAGATTAATATGTAAGAATTAAGAAATGGCGGGCAGTCTGCTTGAGGAACGACCACTCCCGAGAAGACAAAGGACAATCACCTCCATCATGTTGTCTCTCTCACGCTGAGATCACCAGATATTCACCTAAAAATCTATATGGTTTAGTGTGAATAATTATCATACAGTATTATACATGTTTGGTATCATTTGAAATGTCTCAGTGCGACTGGTGCAGATGTCTCATTCCCAAATAAGTAAACCAAAAGGTAATAAAGTTCTTAAGGATACAGAGATAACTTGCACATAGAGGAGGGGTGGGTGGGTCCTCCAGGCAAATGGCATTCTGCTCCCAAAAAGTTGTAAACTCTGAAAGCAAATTCCCATTGTTAGCAAATGTTTACATTTGAAAAGAGGTTTCTGCCTTGGTCTGAGTATTTAGGAAGATGCTGACGAAGGCTCGTGGCAATTTGTAACTCAAATTAGCTCGTGATGCGGAGTTTATGCAGGCACTCCGCATGTATTTTATAATGTGAGGTTCGCATCTTCTCTCTTTATTCCAGAGTATTTGATGTTTTGTATTTATTATCTTTGAACTGATTATAAAATTGTCATGATGCATTTACCTGACATAATAAATTGTTAAATTAGATTTTTTTACGACAGACACTGAAATTGTTTTCCCAAGTAGATTAAACGGATTCGTATGTTACCGCAGGTTTTGCGTCAGATTAGTGACGACTAATATTTGGCACTAATTCAAGTGTACGTGTTTTGTAAAAGACAAGAAGTGAATTTCTGTTTAGGGCAGCAAAAGTGCCTAAATCTGGGTGTGTCTTACCTCTGTTTTAATTAAATGTTACTTTAGATAGTGTACGTGGGAAACCACGGCATGGCTAATCCAAAGCTATATTGAGTAAAGTTGGTTGACTTATATCTATAGTAGTGGCCATACCTCTACTGAAGTAAACGTTACTTTAATTTCAAGTGTATGCAATCACGGGGGCTATACCAAAGTATCTTTGGTTGTGTGAATTCACGCTTACCTCTGTTTGGGGACCGAAGCTGTCGAGAGGACCTCTGAGCAATATAGCTTCCTTATATGAACAGGTAAAATATAAGTAAAGAGTTAAATAGAACAATCAAATGTATTGCTAAACTATTATACAAATGACCAATAACCAATTTGGCAATCTAACTTAAATTCGAGGTCGTGATAAAATGGAGTCAAATATAAAATGGAATCAGATAAAAGCTTAAATAGAATTAAATTACTTAGCCACACGGAAAGACAGTAACACGCAGAGACCTTCACCCATCAGATGCCGCCTTTGGACCGATCTAGATGGGCTTACAAATACTTTAAACTTTGCTTTTATCAATGAATGTGTAAAGTAAATTGTATTTATGATTATGAAATTATGCCTTTAAACATGCCTTTTATTTTTAATAATGAACTATATATATTTTTTGTACATTTAAAAAAAACCCATTTTATATATATTTTTTCTGAAAAATGAAAGTGCATAGATTAAATATCAATCATTACAACTCTCTGAATAGTTTTAGCATGTTATTGAATATGGCTATGTTAATGTATTTGGTCTTGGTGGACAAGTTCTGCTACGCTGCTGCTTCTGCAGAGCAACTATGGACTTGCTACTGCTAATAAATGCACTGACACGCTGCTGTGAGCATGTAAGATATCCTGCTGCTGCTGCATAAGTAGTCATACATAAATCCCGTAGCAGATCTAGACAGGTGGAGCTGGAGGAGGTGGAAGGTTTCAGATTAACTCTGATAGCGCTGCAGGACTAGCATACAGCAAACAATGAACCAGGCTATTTAAATGTTGAGCAAGCAATCTCATTGGCTGCAGGATCAGCAGAGGCCAATCAGTTTGTGTCATGCGGTAATGATTTGATCGCTTGCAAATTGCATGTAAAGGACTAATCAGCCTGTGCCCTATACAGTTTCATTAGTGCCAGTACCCAGCCCTAATAATTAATCAGTCTGGTTTTTACACCTCTGTTGTCCTCACAGGGAGCTGAATAAGAATACAGAAGTGAAGATTGTCCATACATCAGTTCATGGAGTGGGACATTTTTTTGTCCAGGCTGCTTTTAAGGCTTTTGACCTTCAACCTCCATATGCTGTTGAAGAGCAGAAAGATCCTGACCCGGAGTTCCCCACTGTCAAATACCCCAACCCTGAGGAGGGAGAGGGAGTCCTGGTAACACACACACACACCACACCACACCACACACACTCACACTCACACTCTTGTGCTGTGGAAAATGTGCTCTTAACATGCAATGCCAGATGGGCAGTAATCTATATGTTTTTTGTGTATGTAGACGCTGTCCTTCGCACTTGCTGATAAAGAGGGAGCAACTGTTATTCTGGCAAATGACCCTGATGCTGACCGACTAGCTATTGCAGAGAAACAGAAGAGGTCCGTGTTATTTGGCATTTCACGTTGATTTTCATTTAGTGTGTCATTTTATGAACCGCAATCATTCTTTTTGTAGTGGGCAGTGGAGGGTATTCTCTGGTAATGAGTTGGGTGCTTTGCTCGGCTGGTGGATTTTCCAATGCTGGAAGCAGCAGAAAGGAGAGGGAAAAGCCTCCATTAAGGATGTATACATGCTATCCAGCACTGTCTCCTCAAAAATCCTCCGTGCCATTGCCGTGAAAGAGGGCTTCCACTTTGAGGTACCTCTGCTTTATACCCATATAATGAGTGATTCCTTAGTTTCGTGGTGCCTCAATCACAGTGGTTCTCAACTTTTTAAGACCAAGACAATTTTTTCCTAACTAAGCTGATGTATACCTCTGCTACTTCTATTCTAATAAAAATAAATATACTCAAAAATGTGATAGCAGTTTAATGCTTTTTACATTTTAATTAAGGTTATGTGTATATAACTAACTACATTTAAAGACTTTTTGGGGCCCCCCTGGAAGTATACAGAGGCCCCCTAGTGGGCCCCGGACCCTCGGTTGAGAACCACTGCTCTATCCCATGGAAAATGTTATTTTCTGATAGCAGCGAATATTAGTTATGTTGCTAAATTATAAACTGAATTTAGTTGCAAATTGACAAATTGATTGTTCTATGGGTCAATAAGAGTGTGCGTTGCCACAGCCCTGGAAATCTTGGAAATATCAGGGAATTTCAAAAGTGTGATTTTCAGGCCTGGAAAACATAGTCAAGAACATTTCTATAATCAATCTACGTTTTCAGAGTATGTATTTACACTAAGTGCAAATAGCCTGCCTTATTAGGAGAGGTTGTTTACACTATCTCTGCCCACTGATGCCTGGTTGGGCCAAACAAAACTATGGAAGACTCTGACTTGTCAACAGTAGCAATAGTGTGGGGTAAGGCACATAGCAGAAAGTTCTGACGCAAATCTTTATTGTTATGCTCACTTCTAAAGTACTTGTTTGGGTCTTCTTTGTGAATGTGATCTCACATTAAATGGTTTTTAAAAATCCTTATCCAGTCATCAGAAATAGCTAGAAAAGTCTTGATAAAATCATGGAAATTCTTTGCTCAGAAAATTCTGCATTGTACAATATCATGTTTGAAAAAATGTTTATCTTTTACGTTTTTTGTTTGTTTGCTGAATCTCTGCATGTCTCTTATGCAGGAGACTCTAACAGGCTTTAAATGGATGGGAAACCGAGCCAGAGATCTCATGGACCAGGGAAAAACTGTTCTGTTTGCCTTTGAAGAAGCTATTGGTACACTCACATCCACACACAAATCTATTTGCATTTTTGTGAGGTTCTGGTAACATTCTGGCTTAGTAACCCAATGATCAAAAGTTCAAGACACTAGAGCTGTCTTAAAGCTGCTGTCCGTAACTTTTTTTCTGTGTTTAAAATGTATATAATAAGCTAGTACCATGAGAACTGAGTATCATGAATCCTTTTTCCAAACCGTGTTTTTGTCTTATGCTGAAACACTACGGTACACCTATAATAAGTGTGTAACAATCAACCTTTTCCCTAAGGCTGTGTTAAGTAAAACGCACAAGGGGTTCTTTCTGAAAGATTGACCAGATTGACAATAACCAAATATAACTAATGACAAACAATATCTTCGGTCTACCAGCATAAAAAAAAACATGCATCAAACAATAAACCGGTTATGCTCACAGTATGGTGCTTTATATTTTCACACATTAATGACCCACCCAAATGCCACCATAGTTCAATGTCCTTTCTTTTTTTTTCACAGTCCCACAGTTAACCTAAAAGTCCAAACTAAACGACAGATATTTTGTCCTTTACCTTGACGAGTGCGAGGAAGTGTATAATCGTACAGTGTAGTAATCCACAAAAAAGACAGTCTCACCAACTCCGGGGAATAATCTCACCAAACTCCGATGAGTAAATCCAGCTCGCCGTCCGGGAAAGTTTCTTTTGACGCGTCCTCTCTTTGATAAGACGCTCGATTTCCCCGTTTCCCCACTACAAACTGCGTTTAGAACATATCCAGTCCCCTTTTTCCCAGTCGGGATCTTTCCTCTTTTTGTTTCCCTCTACCACCACGGGAAAACAGTTCACAATCCCCAATCAGATGCAGCACCCATTACGGCCGCGCACCCTCTGGACACACTCACACCCCCCTTTCCTTCAGACCGCCCCCTATATATATAAGTTTGCGTGCGCGGTAATCAACGGTAACAGGCGTATCGGCCGAACAGTGTCCTTATACAAAACACCCATTCTATACCATCACACACAGTGGAAATACACATGACAAATACATATAAATAAGTACATATACATAATCACTCCGATATTATATGAAACCTACATCCATTTATGCCATCAATTAAATACTTAAACCCATTGATGAATTTTAAGTAATGGTACCTAAACTAATGTGGCAGTGTCACAAGTGTTTATATTTTAACTATTTTAGACTGGTTCGGGTCGTACCACTGCGGAGTAGCCCAGTACCTTTGTGACTCATCATAGACATAAACAGAGAGAAGTAGCTCCGGCTACAATGTTCTTCCACAAGACGCATGCAGTTCTGTTTATTAAGCGCCAAAAGTTACGGGCTGTAGCTTTAATAACAGAAAGCATGGAGGCCCTTGCGTAAGACACCTAACCTTAGATTGATCCTTTGTTCCTTTTTTATGTGTATCAAGTTGTACTGTTAATTTTGGATGAAAAATGTTCTGCTATATAACACATAACCTAAATCTTTATCAGTTTCACCTTGTCCTAGCTAGAGCTGTGTATCATGATATGATACATATCACAATATGTATTATTATGATTCAATTAATTTTTATGCATCACAATATCATAATATTATTGCAATTCAAACTACGCCAAACCAGAGACAGTAAAATAACCCCTTATGTTTTAAACAAACATAAAACGAGCTATCCTCTACATGAGATGGTTCTCTGTCACTCTTAGTTGGGGTATTTTTTTAAATACGCAGTGGTGCATTACCTCAAAAGCCTTTAACATTATTCTTTGGTTGCATTGTTGTTGTAGGTTACATGTGTTATACTGCGGTTTTGGACAAAGATGGTGTGAGCGCGGCTGCCATTGCTGGCGAGTTTGTCTCTTACCTGGCCTCTAAAAATATAACTCTGTCCCATCAACTCCGATCCATTTATGAGGAGTATGTAACAAAAACTTTAGCATTGACATCTCTAATAAATTTTCTTGTATCTTCTTGTTAATCCTTATTGTCACAATGTCTCTCACTGATTTCAGGTATGGTTACCACATTACCAAGAATTCCTACTTCATCTGCCACAACCAAGACACCATAAAGCGGTTGTTTGAGCGTCTTCGGAATTACGATGGGGAGAATACGTACCCTAAAGAGTGCGGGGGCTTTGCCATCACAGCAGTGAGAGACCTTACGACCGGCTATGACAGCCACCAGCCCGACAACAAGGCTGTGCGTAGCCCATAATGATTAGAATTATTTTTTATAGATTTTATTTAAATGTTTTTTATCTTATATCTTCTATTTGTGTGTCTCTTACTATTACTCTCAGGTTCTGCCCACCAGTAAAAGCAGTCAGATGATTACCTTCACTTTTGCTAACGGGGGCGTGGCTACAATGAGGACCAGCGGCACGGAGCCTAAAATCAAATATTACACTGAGCTCTGTGCTGCACCAGGAAACAGGTTTAGTGTTACCATTTCACACTATATAGGCCAAATTTTTATTATTATTAATAATAATTTTAAAAAAGTATGGTACAGTACAATATCATTATTGCAATTGTAATATATTTCTTTGATTTAATTTTTTGAAAATTATAAATAATACAAAATTATATATATATATATATATACATATATATATATATAATTGTTATTATTTATATATATATATATATGTATATATATATATATAAAATAAAATAACAATGTATGACATGGATATTACTTTAGTTATATAGTATTACTATTTTGTATTTATAATATATTATTAGAATAATTATTATTCTGTACAGTGTATATAATACTACTATTATTATGCAATATGACTAAACAATAATAATAATAATAATAATAACAGTAATATATTACATATAATTATATATTACTTCAGTTATAAAAAATAAGTATTATTAAATATGTATTATATATAATTTATTATTATTAAATACAGTTTTAATTTTACTATACAATAGTATGGCAATAGTAATATTCTTTGTTAATTTGTTTAATTTGTATAGATTAATAAAAATATTTTGTAATAATAATAATAATAATAATAATATTATATTACATATAATGTTCTATTAATTTAGTAATAGAATTGTATACTTATTATGAATTATGTATTGTACAAAATATATATTGTTAGAATGATTATTATTCTATATAGTAGTTATTATTATTATTATTCAAAATGACTAAATAATAATAATAATAATAATAATAATAATAATAATTGCATATTATTATGTATTAAATTATGCTAATATTTTTTAAAATTACGATGTGATAAACATTTCCAACAGTAGTTTTCTATGTTGTCACATACAGCATAATTTATTAAGGTATGTTGTAAGGTAGTAGTTTGTCATCATTGTATTCTATGAATTCAGAAAATTCTGCATATTTGCACATTATGCGGACTGTACTCTGCAAGAATAGTAAGCGCAATATGGTAGACATAATCATAGTCTTGGCACTTGCTAAATAATTTAGTAGTGGCATGTGCCACTTGAATAACTCATAATCATGTATAAACAGGTTTTCTGTGTTTCTTTTCTCTAGTGATCTTGACCAGTTAAAAACTGAATTGGATAACTTGGTTGATGCCATTGTGGAACACTTCTACCAACCTGAGAAAAACAGCCTGACTCCTCGACCACAGTGAGAGACACAATCACACAGGATTACAAAGATATTCATATCTTATCTAATTCTGCTGTTAGTCTTAATCTACCACATATAACCACTATTATTCAAGCTTACATATTTTGAGTCTTAATCTAAGGAGGTTTTCTCATTATGCAGATCAAAGCGGGTGCCACATGAACATAACAATTGCCTTTTTCATTTACATTTTTCGCACCTCTCAGTTTTCTAATCTACAATGTTATGGGATCAAATAATTTATTAAATAATTTTTCATTTGCCTTTTTTTGACCTACAGTAGTGAACTATGAATGCACTAATGCAAATAAAGTGTGCTTGAATTAATATTAATAATTAATAATTATTTATCTCAGCAGATATATTAGTTGAGTTGATTGACTGAAATGATTCCATTTTGCTGGAGCAGTGGACAATATCTAGTTGCTGTTAAATTCAGCCATCCAAATAACCTCAGAGATCAAAATGACAGCTGATGTCATTTAATACCAGCATTACTCAAATCTAGAATAGTTTTACCAAAAATCACTTAAAAGAAATAAGAGGGACCTAAAAACCTTACTTTGAAAGAGCAGAGTTTGCCACTTTTAGATGATTCCATTTTTTTTGTAAATGTTTATTACCATTTTAAATGTCAAACTCAACCAGTTTAATTGTACATTCAGAACTGTTAACTGTAAGGTTGAGACTGGGAACCCGTTTGGAAAGTTTTACATTTGAACAGAAGAACATTTTTTTTCTTGAGCAGATAAGTGTATGTGATCAACCAGATTTCTTGTGTTAAAGCAAATCTGATCTCATTTTTGCAATGGTTGTGACTGAGATTTAACAGAAAATGCATTAATACTAACTTAATTGTTGACTATCCATCTATGTCATCCAATGCCATCTAATGTAAGGCTGAATAGTCAAACCACCACATAAAATACCTGTTGATTTTCTTTTTCATGTACAGTGATTTCATACATTTCAGGTGCTTATCAGTTTGATACTTTGTTTTTTCCCCTCTATTTTGAATCAATAAACAGCAAGTGGTCAATAAACAGAGTGGTCTTTTATCTGTGAGTGAGTGTGCGTTAAAAATGTAGGAATAATGGATCTTTTACATCAAATGACACAAATAATAAATAAATTATGCTGTTATTGAATGTGTTAATCCAACAATCATTGTCCTTATTTTGAAAGTCAGACAAAATTGTACTTTTCCTGTCGAGGTGAAATAAACTGTAAAAATGGGACATTGCATGTATTATCTGTTTAAGGCCAGCAGGGGGTATAATTTCTGATCTCTTATATTTGAAATTATGGTTAGAAAATGTCAGCATTACTTTTATAGGCTGTATTTGACATAATATTTCTTTTGTTCATGGGAAGTCTGTATTTGGCTAAGTTTATATTAGTTTATAATTGTGTAATGTTTTTTTATTTTAAACTTTTCAGTCATAGGTAATCTTGGTCACTCTACACATCTTTATAGTCCTGCACAGTTGACAGTAGAGTGCGTGTGTGTATGTAGCTCGTAGTGGTCTTTACTTTCGGTTTGTGTAACACAAACATGAAGAGAGTACAGTAGTTGTGTCTTAAATGAAAAGCAAGAGCTGTCTGTGAGCACGCGCTCAAACACAGAGCGCGCGCACTGGGATAAATCAATCCGGGCAGTGGACGCTGTAGGCGCGGCGCTGGATAAAGGCACATTTTTGGTAACCCTTTGCTTTACAGCCTACATATTACACATATCGCATGTTGATAATATTAAGTACAATAATACTGATCAAAAATAGACTAACACTATACATTTTAAGTTGTTCAGTACTTTGACAGTGCATACGTAAACAGAGGACTTCTTTGGACATCAAAAGGTCACCATTCAGTTTTATTGTGGTATAAGGGAAAAAATGCTGAGGTGGCTGAGTCTGCCAGTCACAAAATCTAACGTCTCCTTTTGAGTTCCTCAGAAGAAAGTCATACGGAAAACAGCACGGGGATGAGTAATAATGACAGATTTATTTTTTAACCTACGGAAAAAAAAAACTATAAACACAAACTCCGCAGTAAGTTTATTAAAATGAACCTGGATTTTGTTTCTGAAATCTGAAATTTTGTTTTCCGGATTGATTTGTTTTTATTTATTTGTGTTTTATTTTAGTGCTGGCGAGACCTTCTCTCACCGTGATCTGCGCAGTCTGAAGTTCATTCAAACGTCAGAAAAAAAAGACTTCCTCAATCACACTCACACTATAGGCTACTCGCACTACTCCGTGTCGCCTTATTGCTATGGCGAGGAGAGACATACAGTGATGAATCGACTACTTTGGAGAAAGTTCAACCTGAAAATCAGTTGCCAATGGGACATTATATAGTCTGTATTGCCAAAAACTAACGGGACCGTTCTTTAAGAACTTCCTTAAATAGGAGGTGCATCGTGCGTAAAGGTAAGTGAAAGTTAAAACTTTTATAAAATATACAAAAGTAGTATATTTATAAAAGAGAATTAATACTAATTCAAAGTAACTTATAGCAAAATATTGCTCTGCGACAAACCTATGACCTTGCCAAATGTCCTCAAAATCTTTTTTTTATTTGAGGTGACTTGCTTCTCTCCTTCCTTTGTATAGCCTACTTGAGTCCATGACCTGTCCTGTATTTTTTTTTGCTGTGACATTTTGCTATCTCTTGTTTGTTATCATCAGAGTAACTTTCTGTTGACCTCTCTGTAAATAGCAGTTGTGCCTCATTAGACATGCTTGGCTATTTATACTCGCTGTTGGGCTTCAGTGTATGTAAGCTACCACATGAGGACCCCATCTCAGAACCGTGCAGGAGGACACTCTATTCCAATGCCTCGAACACTTTTGTTCAGATATACAATATGACCTTTACATAATCTTATTTTATAAAGCTTAATTCTAGAGGATGAGGTTCCTTTCTGTTGTTATTATTACTACAAACTCTATTCTGAATGGCGCATCCATTGACACACTGTACAGAATTTGCAGTGAATTTTGTTGTAACATAATGTAAAAATTACTTTTGTCAGTGTAACATAATGCACAATTTCAGATGATTCTAGGGTATTAAATAATATTCTAGACTTAATTAAACCAGTTAATTTAATTAAAGCACATTTTAGGTTTTAGCCAGTGTTTTTGTCAACTTCAAAAAAATATAAAAATAAAATATTAGATGAAAAACTTAAACTTAAAAAAACTGAAAGGGAAATTATAAATGTTGCTTCGGCAACTAAGAGAAATAAATAAGTCAAAATTTTAAATCAAAAATAATATAAAAATTAATAAAAATTACAAAAGCACATTAAAATGACTAAAACTTTAATTAAAATTAAATCTGAAAATAAGAGAAATTCAAAATATTAATAAATAATAATAGTATATATAAAATACTTTAATAACAGTTTTTAGCCTTCCTGACTTTTCTTTTCAGTGATAAACTTTGTGTATTTTTAAAAAAAAAATATGTTTGACTATCATTTTGTACCTTATCTAATGCAAAAAAAAGTATTATTATGAAATGTTATTAATATTATATCATTTAATCATTTTTAGACAACTTTGCTTAAAGCAGAGTTGAGGTTGTAAATGTTGTAGAAGTTGGATCTTTTCACAGAACCACCTACTTCATTTATGTTGGTGTTTTTTATGTTCTTGACGAGGTTATACCTAGTTCCTCATTTTTTCATTAGGAGCATGGAGGGAATTTGTTTCGAGGTCAGACCCAGAGATGACCCAATCAAAGATCATCCTCTCTCTGCCCTTACACAAACACTTCCTGGATCAGTGGATAAGAGGAAGAAAGAGGAAGGGGAAGAGGAGATTAAGTACAGGCTAACTCTGGTTGGATCTTTGGCCATCCATCCACAGACCACCATGACCATGCTCCCCTGGGTGGTGGCTGAGATACGGAGGTCCCGGCCGGGGGAGAAGAACGGAAACCATGAATTTAATGACACTTACTCTCCAGAGGTCAGTTTATTTATACATGTTGGAAAAACACAGCAATGTAAAGCCTAATTTTAAATGTATTGTAAATATATATATATATATATACACACTACTGTTCAAAAGTTGGTGTCTGTAGTTTCTTATGCTCACTATAATAACACAGTAAAGAAGTTATTATAATTTTAATTTAAAATAACTGCACTGTAAAAAAAGATTAGTTGACTCAACTTAACTAAGTCAAGTAATCTTGTTGCTTTGACTGAGTTAAGTTGAGTCAACTTATATTGTCAAGTTTATTGCACTTCAAAACACGAGTTGACTCAACTTCCTGTATCAAGTAATGTGGACTGGAAAACATTAAGAGAACTAAAAAAAGATGTTGGTTGAACTTTACCATCCAGCTCGTCGGGAGCAGCTGGGGTTAGGTGTCTTGCTCATGGACACCTCGACACTTGGTCAGGTGGAACCGGGGATTGAACAACCAACCTTCTGGTTTGTAAACAACCTACATGAACCACTGAGCCACTGCCGCTCAGATTTTATCAAGTTAGTTTACAGAAATTACTAGATTTCAAAAATTTAAGCAAACTAATATCCATGAGAATTGAGAATTGGCCAGTCAAACTTAACACTGACACTCTGGCGGCACTAGCCAGCTGAATTAACAGCGCTCAAAGTCGACACTCAGAGGCTGTGTTCAAAATCATATCCTATACCCTCATTCACTATTCCCTACATTTGTTCACTAATATAGTCCACTTGACTGAGTGAATAATTCAGTTAATTTTCAGTTAAATAAGTTAATTGAGACCCTGATAAACACCTGCTGTTAACAATCAGAATCACTGAAGGAGATAGGAACAAGAAGAACAGGAAAAAAGACGAAATCAAGATAAAAGACATTAAATCTTAGCAAAAGATCTCAGCAGAGGAAGATTAAACATCTCCACAAACAGCATTACCAGCTTCACTTATTACTAACCAGACTGACTTTATTTCTGTCAGACGTCTATAGAAGTTCTTATTAAAAGGTGACAGAGGTTTAGATGTCATTTTATTTTCATTTGATGTTACCATAATGGTGATCAGTGATTGCTTTAGTTGGGCTCTTGACCCTTGACTTTTGAACATTAGTTGTTCTTTGGCTGCTGTAGCTGTGTCTTTAAAATACATCAGCTATGGCACAAAGCTGAAGACAACAGGGTGACAATGACTGTTTGTTAATAGTCACAATCATCATATAATGGCCTGATTTACTGATCTCATTTGCTGCCTAAAGTTGTTAAATGGTGATGTCTTGTAGTTTTGCTTTTGTTGTCATTGTGAATTTACAGACTGAGATCTATCGTGGATTTGACGTAAAGAAAATGATTTTAAAAAGGTTATACTTAGAACATTTTGAACTTCTTGATCAGCCAGACACACACATGCATCAATAATTGGTGTATGAATCTCAACAGTGGTGACAATCATAAGTTTTATGCTGCAATGCATGTTGGGTACCAAAAAAAAAACATGACTCCCAGCATGCATTGCAGCATGAATAAATTATGCAGCTGATTTGTCTGGTTATTTGCTTTAATTTTTACTTTTTGTTTTTATTTTTGCTTTTGGTTTTGTGTTGACTTTTAGTTGCGTATTTTGGGATGTTCAAATTTAATGTTATCTTTTTTGTTGATTGTCACCATTGTTAAGATTCATACACCAAATACTGATGCCTGTGTGTGTCTGGCTGATCAAGAAGTTCAAAATGAGTATAACCTTTTTAAAATCATTATTTTCTTTACATCAAATTCACGATATATCTCAATCTGTAAAATCACAATGACAACAACATCAAAACTACAAGACATAAACCATTTAACAACTTTAGGCAGCAAATGAGATCAGTAAATCAGGCCATTATATGATGATTGTGACTATTAACAAACAGTGATTGTCATCCTGTTGTCTTCAGCTTTGTGCCATAGCTGATGTGTTTTAAAGACACAGCTACAGCAGCCAAAGAACAACTAATGTTCAAAAGTCAAGGGTCAAGAGCCCAACTAAAGCAATCACTGATCACCATTATGGTAACATCAAATGAAAATAAAATGACATCTAAACCTCTGTCACCTTTTGTCACATCACCTAACTTGTCTGGTTAGTAATAAGTGAAGCTGGTAATGCTGTTTGTGGAGATGTTTAATCTTCCTCTGCTGAGATCTTTTGCTAAGATTTAATGTCGTTTATCTTGATTTCGTCTTTTTTTCTGTTCTTCTTGTTCCTATCTCCTTCAGTGATTCTGATTGTTAACAGCAGGTGTTTATCAGGGTCTCAATTAACTTAATTAACTGAAAATTAACTGAATTATTCACTCAGTCAAGTGGACTATATTAGTGAACAAATGTAGGGAATAGTGAATGAGGGTATAGGATATGATTTTGAACACAGCCTCTGAGTGTCGACTTTGAGCGCTGTTAATTCAGCTGGCTAGCGCCGCCAGAGTGTCAGTGTTAAGTTTGACTGGCCAATTCTCATGGATATTAGTTTGCTTAAATTTTTGAAATCTAGTAATTTCTGTAAACTAACTTGATAAAAGCTGAGCGGCAGTGGCTCAGTGGTTCATGTAGGTTGTTTACAAACCAGAAGGTTGGTTGTTCAATCCCCGGTTCCACCTGACCAAGCGTCGAGGTGTCCATGAGCAAGACACCTAACCCCAGCTGCTCCCGACGAGCTGGATGGTAAAGTTCAACCAACATCTTTTTTTTAGTTCTCTTAATGTTTTCCAGTCCACATTACTTGATACAGGAAGTTGAGTCAACTCGTGTTTTGAAGTGCAATAAACTTGACACTATAAGTTGACTCAACTTAACTCAGTCAAAGCAACAAGATTACTTGACTTAGTTAAGTTGAGTCAACTAATCTTTTTTTACAGTGTGTTTTCTACTTTAATATGTTTTAAAATGTCTTCAGTTTCACATGATCCTTCAGAAATCATTGCTGATTTGGTGCTAAAGAAACATTTCTTATTATCAGTGTTGAAAATAATATAATTATAATAACAATAATATATGTTTTTCAGGATTATAACATATTTAATCTTCAGGATTATTTGATGAATGGAAAGGTCAAAAGAACAGCATTTATTTGAAATATTTTTATATAACATTAACTGTCACAATTTAATACATCCTTGCTAAATAAAATGATTAATTTCTTTCAAAAAAATCTTACTGACCCCAAAAAACACTTTTGTGTCCCTGATTGTACACACCGTCTTCAATAATTATACTCTACTGTTCAAAATGTTTCATATACACAACTGTTCAAAGTTGTTCATTTGAACAGTAGAGTATAATTATTGAAAACAGTGTGTACAATCAGGGACACAAAAGTGTTTTTTTAATTTATTATGAATACTATGGCACAGTATGCATACTGTATATAACAGTATTCATGTACGTACATAAAAGAATACCATGGTAGCACCATAGCACAATTTTTTTCTTCTTCCCTCGGATGGTCCAAGGTTCGAGATCAGCCTGTGGTATTGCAGATTTCAGCCAATTCAGTGAGCTGCATTCTGGACACGGCAGGACCGGGGAAGCCATGGGACCCATTGCAACATATGGTTCTGTTTGATCACAGGCCACATCGTATCACCAAACTCATTCACAACAGCCAGGAGCCCAGCTATTTTGGCTGTCTGCTCAGAGAGGAGAAAAAAGCAGCCTGCTATGTATTCCGCTGCCAGGACCAGCTGAAGGTAAGGGGACATTTTTGGATTAGCTGCATTTGAATTCTGGATTGATTCATTAATATGGATTGATTAATATGAACTTCAAATGTACTTCTAAATCGAAATGTGATGGACTCCAAGCAGTGTCACACAATTCTGTGTGGACTATGACAATATACATTTAATAGTTTTGAGTTTGTGGCTCTTAGAACTGTTAGAGGGTTTGCCGTAGGTGTTATTCTCACACACAACTTTGAAGTGAATCTCTTTTGATGAGGGAAAGCTCAGAGGTTTAAATGTCAATCCTCCCTCCTAATGGGTGTGTGCATTTGTGCAAGTAGTTTTTTGTATATAAGATATAGTACCATAACAACACAATGACAATCAGAGAGAACAACCAGTTTTTTTGTTTTTTATCAGAGTGGTGCCCATGCATAACATTCCGTCACATTGCGGGTCGATGCCATGCTACTAATATGCGGTTGCTAAGGTGTTTTAGTGGTTGCTAGGTGACTTCTTATTGGCCCACCCCGATCTTAAAGGGATAATCCAGCCAAAAATGAAAAGTCTTCCATCATTTACTCATCTTTATGTGGTTTAAGACCAGAATGACTTTCTATCGTCTGTGGAACACAAAAGAAAGATATCTTTAAGAACGTTTTGGTCTATTGAATTCCATTTTATGGACAAACAGAAATTTTGTTTCAACAGACTTTTATGTCCTTTTAAGTCTTAAGGCCAATTCACACCGCACAGACAAACACCAACAAAAAAGTTGGTCGTTGCATTTAGAATTTTATGAAAAATAACTCTCATGTTCACACTGCCCCAACAGACACCGGCAAACGCTGATTGAACATCCTTTTAAGTCTTGAAAATGTAATGACTCATATTTTCTCAACTGGATCAGTCACCAAAGTTTAAAACTTTAAAACTGACGTTTAACATTAACTCAAAGTATGAGCAATAATAATTGTGATTCTTGACTTAACAAGCAACCAAAGGTAAATAAAAAGGTACAAATTTCATAGGTTATAAGGAAATTGAAGACAGAGGAAGTACTGTATTCTTTACATAAAGGTTGGCACATGTGGCTATAGCCACTGCCATAAAGGTTATAAAAAACGCTTTATGTGTATGTATTTGGGTTTACGAGAGAAACTGATTTGGCATCTTTTTCTTTCATCTTTTGACATCACACCTATGGCAGATTCACACAACTTGTTCCAAATGTCTTATCATAGGTAACATGATGGCCAGTAGCACAGATTCATTCAGCTGTCTGTAATAAAGCTAAAACCCAGTACAAATCAAAACAGGTTTGTGAAATAAGAGTAGCCTACAAGGTGTCTTTATTGTACTGATAAACAATGGTGGTTTATTACAATGGACTGATTGTTTTTTAATATTGACTCGTAATGATGGATTGTCAGAGATAGATTGTGAAGCTTCCTTCATAAACCTGCATTTAGGCAGGATGTAAATCTAAGTTGTCATAGTAACCATTTCCTGTGTCAGTGAGCCAACCGCAATGTGGCTACGGACTCTCTGCGACTGTCTATTGAGTTGATAAACAAGACAACGAGATAGAAAGAGAGATAGACAGGTGTTCATGTCCCTGTCTTCTGACCACCTGTCACTCATGTGCTTCCACTCACCAAAATTAGTGTGTGCGTGCATGTCTGAATAACTGAGATTCAGATCATAGTGATGTTCCCTCAACTTCACATGTTCTTTTTTTAAACTGAAAAACAACAACTAAATGACCTCTTCAACCATAAGCTATTAAGACATGTTTTCTATCAGCTTTCATGTCACCAGCCAATTTAAGATAACTTAATTCCATTTACTCAGTCTTTCATGTGAGACCCTACAGCTGTGCTTAAGCTCAACAGCTTAGCATATAGCAAAAACCTTTGTAAAAATATGGTGACAGCTGTGAAAAGTCACATTTAAGCTGTGGAAGTTTGTGAAAGTTACATTGTAGTTATGGGTAACTTAAAGTCACGATGAAACAGAAGAAGCGACAGATATATTCTTCCGTATTGTGACGTACATCCGAGTGTAATGGATTACAGGGTGATCACTTGGTTCTATGCATCAGTAGTTGATTGGATTTTAATATGTGGTTGTTACGTTAAAAATTAGAATGCTAGCTTGCCAACACAATCGCATGGCAATTTGTTACTATTTAACATTTTGGCCAATTGGTGGCTAATGGTACATGACAACGATGTACTAAAAATTATTTTGCGTACACGTTGTCAGAATGTTCCCCGTTCACATGGATCCACGAAAATAACAAAAAAACTTTGTATTATTCATGCCTGACCAGTAGTTGGCGATATCACTTTGTAAAGAAACACTACGCATCTATAGACTGAACACATAATACGCATGTGCGCGATGTCTCCGTTTTCGCAAATTTGCGTTATTGGAGTTTACACAGAGACTTTAACGTATGAGTTAATCTGATCTCACTGGTACGTTATACGATACGCCCCAGTCACTGTTAATTTTAGAGGTGGGGTTTAGGGAGGACCATCATGCTTTTTTCAAAAAATTGCACATTTCCGTATGATTCACATTATATGAATTTATCCGTAATTATGCGTAATAAGGATCCTTTATTCACCTCAGAAATATAGCAACATTGCACATGTAAGGAACTCAGCTTTTTGGAAATATTAATATCAATAATATCTTGTTATTATTAATTATAAATATTTGGGTCAGTTAATTGGATTAACTTGATGTGGCTGAATTAATATTACAATCAATTAATCAGTTCGTCCAACGAACTCTTTTGATTATTAATTTATTTTAAGAAAAGGGTATCTTCCATGGCCACAGAAGAATAATTATTTCTTCGCATATACCGCACGTTGAGCCAGTAGCAAAAACCGTGATCATAAAGTGACAATGTATTGCAAACAAATCAGAACCAAATACATATTATGTACAAGTTTTATTAACTAAATATAGATATTCATATGAATATAAATAAACTAAACAACATACACACATGAATACATAAATAGGTTAGTGATAGGATGAAATTGGAAACCGGAAGAGGGTCTATGAGAAGAACCATCAGAATTTCATTTTCACATTTCATTGAATTGAATACTTGCATTTGTAATGGGAACAATTCTTGAAGTTGTTGAAAATTGAAGTCGTTGACTGTTCCGGCAGTGTCAAGTGGAAGTTGGTTGAGCGTTCTCTTTCTCCAGGAACGCATGATTGGTTTGGTCAAGGCCTGGGACTCTGTTGAGGCCACGCCGAGTACCCAGCAGAAGTGAGGAAGTCGGAAGGATGGGTGATTGGAGTCGTTGTTGGTTGGAGTCTTTGTTCCAAAACTCCTGAGATTGTCTTTGGTTCTTTGTGAGAGAGTCTCCTCTCTTTTCCATGAGGCCGGATCTGGTTGGGATCCAGGCCTGCTGGAAGGCCTCTTGGCCCCCATGGAGGGGGGAGGGGGGGGTTTCCCCGTGTTTGCGGCAGGATGGAAAACCAAGAGAGGGCGGTCACTGTTGCCTGTCTCTGATATAGTCTGAAAAAGAACCACCCCTAAGGTTTGAATGGACCTATGAGTAAGGTGACATGTCCAAGAGGGGAAGCGGCTCTTAGTTGATTTATGGTCTTTGTCCCCAGCGTGCTTAGACTGTTCATTCAAGCTCAAATAGACATAACAAATTCAAATTGCATTCTAAGAGAAGGTGATGTACATCAAAGTATGTGTCATTAAATGAGGATTAATTAGGTAGGAAGAATGATACAGGTGAAGTTATATTGACCGTTGGGTGGTTGTGCAACCACATACACCCCAATCAAACATACCATGTTGTTATACCTAATAGTACACGAGACAGTAAATCATCACGGTTTCTGTGAGGCATGTTCCTTCATAGATCAGAGTAATACCGCAAAGTTTATTTAATTAAAGATTGTCTCTCTCTCTTGAGCATGTGGCGCATGTGGCCACATTCCTTTGAGGTCGTAAAAGTCTGTTATCAGTCTTAAAGTGTTCTGTAACCGGACACCCGGCTGACAAAGTAACTTCATTTGTGAGGTTAGTTTTGGGGGGGAGTTTCATAGACCTTTATATTGATTAAATATAGTGAATATGAATAATTAGTGTGTGTCTGAATGGTCCAGACCCTACACACCCTATGCTAAATTTCTCTGTAGCTGAAAAGCTGCTAAACTCATTTGTTGTCTCTCGGATAGATTACTGTAATGCCCTCTTAGCCAGAGTCTCTAAATCCACACTTAATAAACTACACGTACAAAACTCTGCCGCCAGGATCCCAACTGGGACCAGGACATGCATGCAATCATATTACTCCTGTTTTGGAGTCCTTGCACTGGCTACCGGTTTGGGTTCTGTGTCGATTTTAAAATTATGATGCTGAGCTGACATACAAAGCATTACATGGCATGCCTCCTCATTATTTGCATTGTAAATCCCTTACACCCCAAATCGCAGACTGCGCTCCTCACAGTCTAATTTGTTGACTGTTTCACAAACCCGCTTAAGATCTATGGGTGACGGGGCCTTTTCTGTCTAAGCTCCTACCCTTTGAAACTCTCTTCCTCTTGAACTTCCTCTTAAAATTAGCATTTGGCTTGTTGATGTTTACCTTTTTTTTGTGCTATTTACTGCTTATTTTGTGCACAGCGATTTGAAGCTGCTTTTAAAGGCTCTCTATGAAATAAAAATGTATTAGTAGTAGTAATTGCCACCTTGATAAAAATGTATGTTTCTCCATGAGATTGGGTTGGAGCTTGCAGTTGATTGCGGAGGGTTTGAGCAGATTAAATGATTGGAGAAAAAGTTACCAGAGAGAGGTCTGTAGTTTTACCAGAAAATTGGGTCATAACATTTTGATTAAAAAAGTTTGAGGTTTGTAAAAATAGAATCATACTCATGGATGAATCGCCAATTGTCAATTTTCATTTCATATAAACTTTTACTATAGGAAATCTTTTTGATATTCAAAAACAAAAATACAGTTAGTAATGCACTTACATTTGAGAAATTTTGTAGCACTTAAGTAAGCTTGCATTTTTGTTAAAACACTTAAATTAATTTATCCATTATTTGAGCTGTAAAATTGTCTTAATCATTCTGGGTTATAATTGGACATGAAAACATGTATAATGTTTAAGTCTTGTGGCTATACTTCAAACCTGTATTTTAACATTTCATTATTTAACATGATTCCAGATAATACAATAACTATTTTCAGCAGCCTATATGGCTCATGTATCATATTTATAATACTTTAAGTATAAATAATGAGGGAGATGTGTTTTCTGTTTCTTGTAATGGAAAAATATTAGATAGATAGGCCTATCCGTTACAGTGTCAAGGGACCGGATCAATTTAAGTAGGACAGAGAGATTTGTGAGTGTGTGGGAAAGAATGTTGAATAAAATTTGCTACAAAACAATTTTATAATATTTAATTTTTTTTATCAGATTCAGATTTAAACTAAATTTATATTGAATGTTATAACAACATATCTCACTGAATATAGTTCATTTAGTGGGGAATTTGAAAAAGTCCCTTCATTTGTTTAACTTGTGGGGTCCAAAAGCCTGATTCGTGCCTGAATCTTTTTTTTTGCATTTAAACCTATAAATAATTTAATTTAAACCAAAGTTATGATGTAAAATGAAGAAATGTTTACAATGGGTCACTATTTCTAGGTCACTAAGCAAAAAATAAGCTTGAGAAATTATACTCTAAAGTATTTTTTTATTTTTTATTATTGAAGCACAAGATGCTCTTTGAACCATTCTCAAATTATGCTGGATAACATGATTGTTAGCTTCTGTCATTAAAGCAAATGATATGTTAAATTCTAAGATATTCTAAAAATGTATATTTAATATTCAATTAAACTTTTCACTTAAAGTATTAAGCTTATATATAATAGCTATGTGATGAAAAATATTTTACTAAATAGGAGAAAATGCTATATGTTTCTACTGTTTGTCAGATTATACGGTGTTATAATTTGTGATGAAAAGTATTTTATTAGGCTATTTAGAACTATTTCTGTCAGTGTATGTTGTGACTGTAAAATCCTATCTGCCACTAGGCGGTGGTCAAACCCTGAATATGGGAAATCTCTTATGCATGGAGAGTAAATGATTATTTCAGTCAACACCATTTAATATTTAATATTTATAAATAATCTCAAACCCATTCTAAACTAAACTAAATTATGTTTTATTTATATTGCAACTAGTAATTCCATCTCCCTTCCCATGGGATCTAAACGAAAAATATTTTTCAAGCTTACAAATTAAGATTTACCACTAAACACAAGATAGTCTACTGACAAGCCGTTGTATTCCCATGAATGTGATATGATCTGCTACCTCAGTGTAGTTTTCTCTCAACTTCATGTGAATGTTAGCGTCACATCCCACTGAGCGCCGCTCAAACGGTCATACACACACTACAAACTCCCTAGTTTCACTTTCTCCATGAGATCTGGATGGCTGAAGCGATGAAAGCGCGCTTTCACATCTTTCATTTACTGCGGAGGGATGTGAAAAGCGAGCAGGAGACAGTGAGTACCTTTATAAAGTTTCTTTGGAATTTGTTTATTTGGGAAGTGTAACGTTATGTTAGCATACTTAGCTATTCGGTTAGCCACTAATGAGAGATGTTAGTGAACGTTAGCCCATTGCAGCATAATTTATTCCCTTTTTATTTAATTAAATTATATAGTTTTCTCTCTCGTGAAAAGTGAATAACGAGTTGTTTATGTAAAGCATTAAAGTACATCTAGATAATTAACTTTTTCTTCGTAAAGTTGTCTTAATGGCTGTGTTTCAAAACCTACCGAGCTGCCTATCAAGAGAGCATTTTTGGGCATTGATTCAAATGTTCATAAAGATAGTGATGCCCACAATGCTGTCAAGTTAGGTAGGTCACTATGTTTTGAGACAGGCAGTCTATCTGCCAGTTTGTTAATAAAATAATATTCAAATATTAGTCTTTATTCAAAAGTTTATTTGTACGATTAAATGGTCTAAATAGGCTAACTTAACTTACTCGTCTAAATCTAGGTAGCCGAACGTAAATGGCGGTTATTTGATAGGTTAACTGTAACATAGGTTAACTGTAACAGTAGCTGTAATAGTCATTTATTTCTAGGCTATGTAGAACGGGATTTGTTGAGATGGTTTAAAGAAGTTTTGCAATGTACTAAATTCAACAAATTGTATCAAACATGCTGAAAAATGACTCAAACTGAGATAAAGTTACTGTTGAGAATAAAAGGGTGGTGCAGTTTGTTCAGTTCAGTTTGTTCTCATTCAAGCAGCAGTCTGTTCATAGACTAATGACACTCAAGGCATTGTGGAGTAAGATTGATGGTGTGTCAAAAGGAACATCAAGAACAAACTGTGGAAGTGTGCATGAGAAATGTCAATCATTTACATAGACTTTAAAGCTGATTTTGTTCATGAATGAAAGAGGGCAATTAATATAAGTTGTCTTTTGTCTCCCAGTCTGCCATAATATGTTGTATGTTCACTTTTGTAAAGTTCATTTGATTGTCTGGCTCTTTTTAACTTTTTAGATGTGTGTTGCTCAGTGTAGTTTCATTAGGTTTTCCTTTGTGTTTTTGTGCTACCAATAATTGTTCAGTAGCCTAAACGGAACCACCTCATTTTTAGGTGTGTGTCAGTGTCACATGTCCCGCACTCGGTTCCACCTCATGTGACCGGTGCTCCCTCCTTCTTTCAAAGAGTTACTTAACTTATGTGTCTGTGTATGCATACTTTTTAAACTTTTAATTTTTAGCACTGAACTTGAAACCCTATAGTGTTGTGTTGTTCTTGCTGTGGAGAAGGGCTGGGTGATACATGACAGTAGCAACAAATATTATATTTTTAATCTTTGTGACAATATATATTTCAAAATGTGAGCAAAAAAAAAGAAAGAAAGTTATTTTCATTTATATGCAGCAATATAAGAAAGCAGTAATATTAATGGTTGAATCGGAATCAAATCAATTCATAAATTAATCAATAGTCTAGTCCAGGTTTTAGATTTGGCAGACACTTTTATCCAGAGTACCTTGTGTACCTTGAAATGCAATGTAAGTAAGTCTACTTACATTGCATTTCAAGGTACACATTTACATTCTTATAAATTCTTTCCCCCCCTGTTAATCGAACCCATGACATTGGCATTGCAAGCGCCAACGCTCTACTGTTTGAGCTACAGGAGAGTTTTAATGGAACTCCATCCATCCATTTCCCTGCTTATCCTCGGTGTTTGGTTTTAATGGAACTATTCTAATTGTTTTAATTTATAATTGTAAATTGTTTTTTATTTTATTAAATTATTTACATAAAAGAATCAAACTTTTGCACTAACTTTCAGTATAGGTTTAATGTTAATAATAACACTATTCAAATTATTCTAATATTTAATTTTATTCTAACATTTTATTAGGCTAAATTATTCACATAAAATAATCAAACTTTTGTACTTTTAAACTATTAAAACTATTAGTCTGTCATTATTTTATTTAAATTGTTTATTATTTTGATAGCCTAAATGTTAGGCCTATTATTCACTTTTAAACAAAAAAAATATTTGTAGGTCATAAAAATTCATGTATACTAGTAATTATACAGTAATGATGTTCAAACCTTTTCTATAAATAAATATAGCATTAAGCTCAACTATCCGGATATAGACTGCTCCTTGCAGTTTATCTCATTATCATGTGACTAATTATGCTGTTTTAGTTGAGTGGTGGTTGTGGCGATTAGATTACATCATTGTCTAGTATTTCCCTTCTTTTCCTGTGACTTGATGACCTCAAAAACCTGAACTTTGAGATTGTGGTCTTGTGAGTGGGTGTTTGCTGTGGAGTAATAGGCAATGTATGCTGAAAATCCTTTTGTGTTATCACACAGCTGTTTTAAAAGTCTATAACAAAGTAAATACGAAAGATACATTCATGTAAATATTTGTAAAATGTCACAGATTTAAAGAATGTTAAAATAAATTATCTTTGACATTTGTTTGTCCCTCTTTTCCCAAAGTGTTCCAGCTTTGTGTGTATAGGTGTGTGTGTGTCTGGACAAAGTCAAAGCTGTTTTTTGTCCGGGTTGGAGCTGTGTGGCATGTCCCAGACTCCCTTGTGTTCTGTCTATCTCTCTCCCCCTCACTTGTTTAGATGTTAATGGGTTTGGTGTGTCATCAAAGTGCTGAGACAAGCTATTTTTTAAATGATTATGCCAACAGTAAAGACGTTTAAGCTGTTTGTGACTCACCCAAGTTTTTCATCAACTTGACTGTCTAGGTATATTTATTTAAAACGTTGACTGTTAGATGACTGGCTTAAGTTGTTGTAGTCCAGATCTCTGTGCTTTCTGTGCTGATAATGACCTGAGCTTCACCAAAGCTGCTCGCCACTTTCACTCTTCCATCGCGGGACAGGGGCTGTTTGTTAGGGTGTTTTCTGCTCTTCTGTGTCCATGCCAAGCTGAAAGGGTGCTGACTTTTCTTTATTTTTGGATTACTCACTGTTCCTGCCCTCCTGACTTCCTCTATGTGAGTGTGAGTGTGTGTGTGTTACTAAGTAAGAACAGACCATGTGTTTGTCTGTCTTAAGTGTTCTTGGGCACAGAAAACCATGGCTGGTTGTTCACGACAGAGAGGGATGCATATAGCCCAACATATATGAAAGGTGACTAACTTTGAAAAAGTGCATTTCACGTCATGAACATGTCTAGAGAAATTATATTTTGATTGAATTTCTCTAGACATGTTTATTACTCTAAGTGAGAATTGCATCATTAAAAATAATGGGATTTACAAAAAAACTCAAATAGCCTATCCAGATGCATGTATTACAGTAATGAGAATTCTGAGGGAAAATGTGCTTAAAGGGTTAGTTCACCCAAAAATGAAAATTCTGTCAGTATTTACTCACCCTCATGTTGTTCCAACCCCGTAAGACCTTCGTTCATCTTCGGAACACAAATTAAGATATTTTTGATGAAGTCTGAGAGCTGGATAACTCCTCCATACTAGTCCATAGGCTTCTTAAGGGATTGAAACTTGCCAGTCCAGAAAAGTTATTAAAGACATTGTTAAAATAGTCTAAGTGACTACAGTGGCTCAATCTTAAGTTTATCAAACGACAAGAATACTTTTTGTGCGCAAAAACCCCCCAAAATAACGACTTTATTTCAACTATTCATTTCTTTCTCTGTGGGCCTCGAGTCAGTTCACTAGTGTAATAGCGTAACCTTCTGTTGTTGTACGTCACACGCATCACCCACATGACCAGCGTCGGCCAATAGTGAGCCTACGTGTGACGTAGCTCTACGCAATCATACTAAGTTAACTGACTCGAGGCCAACAGAGAAGGAAATGAATAGTTGAAATAAAGTCGTTATTTTTGTTTGTTTTTGCGCACAAAAAGTATTCTCGTCGATAAGGGTGTCACGATTTCGATTTTAAATCGAAATCGATCGAAATTAATTCACAATCTCAAAAATCGAAATAAAAAATGGAATCGTCGATGCTGCCACGCCCCCATGTCGCGTTTTACTGACTCTTATTGTTCAATCTCGTTCATCAAAATTAACTAATCTTTTTTTCTAGTCATTTCAGGGGCTTTAAATGTTATACTTTTAACCGGCAAATTCCACGAACACATCCACCTACGCAATCTTGATCATATCTGAATTAAGAAATCATTATAATGCAGTCAAAAATAATTTACAGGGAACATTAATAATTACTTGACCTTCCGAGTCTTTTGTTCATTTGTCGCGTGACAGAGGCAATGAACGACTCATCACAGCGCGGAAAAAACAAACACACGTGTTGAAAGGCTGTGAGTCCTCTAACTTAGATTCTATGCCCGAGCCCGAACTTGGCCCTACCCGGGCCGATATTTCCCGTCACTATCCTCGGGCCGGGCTCTTGATCTATAGACTTGCACTCCCAACGCAATAGAATGCGGCGCGGGACTATATTTGATGGCCGAGTGTGAGCGCGGGCGGTAATGCACTCACTCTGTGTGTGCGGGAGAATAAAATGATTCGCGGGACTCCCGCAAACTAGAAATATCTATGAATAAAACATAAAAACTAATACATTTTTATTTATCTGTTGCAGAAAAGCAACAAGAGCAACTAAAACAAAATAGAAACGATTTACAGGCCAGAGTTTCTATTCATAACATGTTTGCAGCGTTGAGCAATTTAGCCAATCACAGACATATGTGTTGATTTCTTGAACACAATGGCCAATCAGAAGCATTTAAGATAGACTCTCCTCACCGCTCAAAACGGACTTTTTGTTCAGTGCTAAATTCTGTAAGATGGCAAATCCTCTAATTATAACAAACAAAGTGTAGGCTATATATTATGAAAGATTCATTGTGCAGTCAGCTTTATTGATAATAACAGAGATGTGTGAGATTGCGATGAACTGATGTCAGCTTTTTAGGAGCAACAGCAACCTGTGCTTAAAAAAAAGAAGAAGTAAAAATCGAGAATCGAATCGAACCGTGACCTTAGAATCGAAAATGTAATCGAATCGAGGATTTGGAGAATCGTGACACCCCTACTCGTCGCTTGATAAACTTAAGATTGAGCCACTGTAGTCACTTGGACTATTTTAACAATGTCTTTAATGACTTTTCGATGCTGGCAAGTGTCAATCCCTGAAGAAGCCTATGGAGGAGTATGGAGGAGTGATCCAGCTCTCAGATTTCATCAAAAATATCTTAATTCGTGTTCCGAAGATGAACGAAGGTCCTACGGGGTTGGAACAACATGAGGGTGAGTAAATACTGACAGAATTTTCATTTTTGGGTGAACTATCCCTTTAACTGTCTTGAAAATATCTTAGTATAATGTCACACTGCAAAAAATAATCCTAATTGTGATTTTTTTTTATTATTTAAAATATTTTTTCCTCATTTTATTTGATTTATATGCCCTAGACATGTTTGTTTGTGAGATTCACCCTTGGGACACATGCCAGTATTTCCAGTCTTTGGCAGGCTTGTATCTTTAAGCTGTAAGCAAACCTCCACACAGTCAAACACTGTTACCCGAGATAAAGCCATCCCAGAGAGAGAGAAGAGAAAGGAGGAGGAGGGTATGAGAGATTGTAACTTTGCTGTGTTTCTGAAGGTGATATTCCTAGAAAGATGTCATGGTGCGGCGCTCTGACTGAACCACATTGTTCTGAATCAGCATGGGAGGCGGAGCCAGAGTCAGCCCTAGGTCCCAAAACAGAGGAGCAGTAAGAGAGGGAGTAACAGAAGAGAACAGAGAAAGCTTTGAGGGACTTACGCTTAGTATTTGAAGGTACAGAAAAGTGAAGGTGAGGACGCAGGAAAGTGAAGAAAATGGATATAGCTGAGATTGAGGGATGAGGGAGAACACAGGAAGGTGCTGCTGATCAGGTTTGGACATGCCTTCCCTGCGTAGATGGCTGAGTCAGGTGAGTTATATGAGTGTGAATGTGAGTGTGTCAAGGTCATTTTGTCCATTGTTGTCATTTATGATCACAACATTTCCAATGTAAAGTAAATATCTGTATCATTTTATTTGTTATAAAGAGTCTTTAAAGCTTTGCTGTTTGCTGGTCTTATGCTTGACAGTGTGGTTCCCATTGGTGTCTTCAACAATTAGGCTGAGAGCAAAACTTTGACCCTTGAAACATCTGAAATTCTAAACTGTGTTGTGTGGTTAGTTAGATATCTTATCTTTTAAATAGACATTATAGTCTGTTTATGCATAGTTTTAGCTAGCAGCCAATTATTTTCTGATATTCCTGTTTGCAACAGGCTGTTATGCAAGACAAGTCTTGTTGATACTTGAATATACAAGTCCATCATCTTTGGCACAAACGCTTGCAACCTTGACTTATGAGATTATTAACAAAAAGAAGTGTCTTATTTGAAGCGGACTGAAAGTTTAGCCTTTTTTCAGGTCCATTAAATATCACTAGACCATTAATGATCTTCTGCTTTTTCCATTGCAGAACAGCATTATCTAGAGTTCTGTCATTTTCACCATTAATCCAGCATTGCAGCCAGACTGATCTGTGAGAATTAAGTTGTTGGCCAATCAAATGATTTCCTTTATAACGCTGCACTAAATAGATTAAACCAATTTTTGGGTGAACTAACCCTTTAAGCAAGGTAAAAGCAGACCTTAAAATTAGATGGGGCATTACTGTAGCTTTATGAAATGCAATTATACAGATATAGGCTATTCGCGTTATTTTGACTGGTTAAAATTGGTAAAAGCTTACGAATCCAAGTTCCGATTTTCTCAATGGGCAATAACAGATTTAAGTGTTAAACTGTAGGCCTGCTCTGGTTTCAGACTGGAAGTCAACATGAAGTCAAACCTGGTCATTTTTACCTACTAAGGAAGTAGGGACTTAACCTACTTAAAAGGAACTTGATTTTAGTTCACCCAAAAATGAAAATTCTTTCATCAACGACTTGAGGGTGAGGAAATGATGACAGAATTTTCATTTCTGGGTGAACTGTCCGTTTAGTATGTTCCTGGTCTTATTGTGTATAGTTCATCAATGCATGAACCCCCCCCCCCCCCCAAGAAAAATAAATACAATTATTATCATGAATTGATGGATAAAATCATGATTTTAACTTACATTGAATGCTTTATTTCAATATGAAATAGGCTATGTAAAAGTAGCATTAGACAATGGTTGATTGTACTATATTATATTATATTATATTATGACACAGTAAGACTTTTAACACCTTTATCTGATGAAGAGAAATGTGTTGATAATGATGAGTCAGTATTCATCACAGTATCCTGTTCTCGTATCCTGAAATTCTGATGATTAGGCCCAACGTCTTTACATAAACATGCACACACTTTGACTCACACATTAGAACATGCTGAATCATACCCAGGCACAAAGAAAATGCTTTGATATCTACGCTCACCACATGCACTAGATTGGTTTTTGACCAGTGCTCTAATGAAAAGCACTCATATAGAAACATTCAGCTTTGCGATTGCTTTGATTAGCCAAAGGGTTTGTACTGGACTGCCCACATAGCAGCCTTTTGAAGAGTTCTTTAGCTGATCGCATGACTGGGCAACATCTACATCAGAAAGGGGAGAGTTTAATACGTTTAAACCAGCACATATAATCACACCAGTTAACTACACTAGTTAACTATGCTCTCTTTTCTAATTGACTAGTCACCCTATTTCCCTGTATATATATATATATATATATATATATATATACACATACACAATGTAGCCACAAAACATATTGCACACTTTAAGCCATAATTAAAATATCAAACTAAGTTGCATCTGCAAACAAACGTTGAAAGAGCTTTTCTCAGAACTAATTTAACTTTTAACCAATTTCACCCAAGGTCATTTGTTGTAACACTTGAGAAGCAGAAAGTATCCAATTTGTGTCTTCATTTGGAACAGCATAACTATTGTTTCGTGATTCAAAATGTAAAAAATGTTTTGCTTGAAAATGCAACTGGGTCATTCCGTGTCAACTCAACCAGAGGTCCAAGGCTCAAATTTTTGATTTTGGTAATATTTTTTTCTTTAGTAATCAGGACTAATCCACTATTTTGTAGAGTGGTCAAAATGGCAATTTTCACCTGAGATTTGGGGCTAAATTAGAGGGGTGTAAAAATTGCTTTAGAAAAATGACAGCATCATTATTTTATTTTTACACAGAGATTTGTAGGTCTATATTAGTAAAATCGGTTGACTTCAGCAATCTTTGTTTCATTATATGCCAACGGTGAAAATAATAAGTATCAAATCAAAAATTTTAGTCAGGGAAGTTTCTGAAATTTGGTGGATTTGACACGGAATGACCCAACTAGCTTTAGATGTTGTCTTCAGGCGTTCTTATTGCTTTGATTAGTCAACTAGTTGTTCAGACAACTCATAGACTAATCAGTTTTGAAAATATGTAATTTTGCTGATCCCATGCATCTTGCTTTGATATCTTTGTAACGCTGTGTCATTCGTGTGTTCTTTTTTGCACTTTACCGAGAGCATGTGAAAAAATCAACAAAATCGGTTACAGCATCTTTATCTGGGACTTGTTCTAGTTTTGGTGCCACTGACAGTCAGCCTTCCAGAAGCCTACTATATAGTACACTGTTTATTGCCCATGAAAGACTATCCAAAGTGGTGGCAATATTATATTTTCATAAATATTGAATGACAATACAAGAATCACTAGATTATGTTGGAACTAGGCCTACATTGAATTTCTGGTCACATGCCTGTCCCATTCAGTGCTTATGAAACAACTCCAAATTGAGCTTGTACTAAAGCCTGAGGTATTTTCCCAATGTTCGCTGTTTTCTCCTGGGCCAGCCTGTTTGACTTTTTGTTTTTTTCTATGGAAGTTGCTGAAATAGACTTTGACTTAGTTCTGCATTCCAGTGAATGAAGAAATTATCTAAATTCTGCAGCTGTCTGAGGCAGCAGACACACTCTTTTGCCCTTTACAGAGAGGTGACCATTTTTGCTGTAGTCATTCAGTGAATTAGATTTGAAATAGCATGTTTTTAATACCATGATTTGTCTTGATGAATATAAGTACATGGGCGTGATGGGATAAATACAGTGTAAACATGTTATCAAATTAACATAAGTACACCTGATTTAAATTAACTCAACCTCTGCTTGCTGAGAATAACAGAATGCTCAGCCTTTTGCTATTGAATAGATCCCTCTGTTTTTTCATCCTATTAAAAAAGGATTTTTGGAAAATATCTACAGTCCTTTTTTGAAAATGCCATACACTCTTTTTAGTATCACAGGAAAAGGTTATAGAGTGGTATTGCTTTGTTAGTGCGTAATAACCTTTCTGCAAAGGATTTTAAATTTGTAGCTTTGTTACTTTTATGCATACTTAAACAACTTGTCCCACCATTTGTCTTATGGTCAGGAATGATACATGAAATTGTGTGTCTTTTTGTGGTGAAGATGTATTATATTCTATAATTTTCAATATGATAAAGCAGAAAAAAGCAACTGATGGATCATGGACACAAGCCATATCATCATAATGAAGTTAATTATTGTGCATTATTAAATTTTTTTTGACCACCGTATTCTTTGACCGTTCAGATGATCATTTTAATTATTCTCTAGATAATCTCATAATAATCAGAGAAAACTATAGTAATTCACAATGCAAAAATACACCATGTATTCTAAGAGATAGCACAGTTCTTGTAATATAACAAAGTATTATCTTTATAATAGTCCTAGCTACTGTTTATATTGTGAGGAAATGAAGTGTGAGTCTATCTGTCATGTTTCTCAGCATGTTTTTGTTTTTAAACTAAAAGTGGTAATGTTTTGCAAGACCTGGTTTCGGACAGGTGTGCTTAAGTGTCTGTCACATTATCACAGATATTGAGGTTCATACAGTGACATGCTTCTGGAGTGACATTTAGTCTCAAAATTTTATTATTGTAATGTAACTGAAAGCTAATAAAATTATATTCCCTCCATGACTGTAATGATGTGCAATGGAAAGATTTAATGGATGATTCATGGAACCATTGAGGCCAATGCCAGCCTTTTTTTTTTTTAAGTATGGCTGACTGAGAATAGAGTATACAGTTGCACTGGTAACTGAAAACTTTTGTGATGCATATTGGTCAGAGTGACTAGTTTACACTGTTTACTTGACCTCATTCTTTTTCTCTTTCACGTCTCTCTTCCAGGTTCCAGAGATCATCAGCACTCTCAGGCAGGCCGGCAAAAGTTCTGCCCGACAAGAAGACACTACCTCACCTCTACCCAGCAACGATCAGCCAGATGCCTCCTGCTCCACAGCAATGACGGTCGATGCAGCAACAGCCTTTGCTAAGAAGTTTGAGGTGTTGTTCTGTGGGCGAGTGGTGGTGGCCCACAAGAAAGCACCACCCGCACTGATAGATGAGTGTATTGAGAAGTTTGGACGTGTCAGCGTCACTGGCTCACTTGCAGCAGGCATCAGGAGGGCGTTCTCGCTCAATCAGGTTACACTCTAATTTAGTTTTTTAAAAATATTTTTTTATTCTAAACACAATGCTAGATTGAGGTTATAATACTAGATTAAACTTTTTGCACCAGGGGTTTTTACTGATGAAGAAAAACCTTTTGTTGTGTGAATGTGATTTAGCATAAGCTCATAAAAATGTCATTTTTTGTCAAACATCCTTCCCCACAATTTATGGACTTACTTTTTTAGTTATTTTTACTTTTATATAATATTAATATTATATAATACTTTTATATAGTACTTTTTTATAATATTATTATATTTATTATATAATATTAAAGTCTACTTTTAATATGTATATTATATCTATTTTCATAGCACCAATCTCGTGACCATCTTAAAATTTTAAATATTTTTTAAGTACGTTTTGTCCTTCACTGATAATTGTGTTTCACTTCCAGGTGGTCAATGGAACAAATGAGGGAGGAGATGGAGGTGGAAAACGACCTCTATTTTTCAAAAGAGATCACAGTTTTCCATTACTGCAAGGATTGGATGAGAATGGCCTATCACCGGAGCTCCAGCGACGAGCAGCAGATGGAGCCACCGGGGTCCAACCCACCAGCCTACAGGAGAACAGAACCATGCTGTTCACAGTGAGTGCCACACACACACACACACACACTCCCTCACACATGCAAATATAAACATCAGAACCAGAGGTAGGACTGTGTCGATGTTTGCTAACCGCCACAACAGGAAAAAGAGCAGCAGAAGAAGAGATGATATTTGCACCAACCCAAAAGAAGGGCGTTTCTCAATACAAAGTACGCAAAGTTTGGACTTGCGTCCTTGGTAGTTCGAACTTGCCAAGTTCAACTTAGGAGTACAAACTGACGAGGACGGGAGTACGCAAGTTTCTGTGATTCTGCAAATGGA
The DNA here is from genome assembly GCA_026230005.1 of Gila orcuttii. NCBI lineage: Eukaryota > Metazoa > Chordata > Actinopteri > Cypriniformes > Leuciscidae > Gila > Gila orcuttii. Next base: position 52,176,553 of record JAPDVR010000002.1, read on the forward strand.
AAAGCAGTGTTTTTGATAACGTCACTCACCTCGCTTTGGCCACTCCAGTTATGTTTGGCTACATCTGTATGTATATTTACAATCAAATGAATATCCATTATAAAAATATAAGAAGCTATACAAAAAAAAAACAAAAAAAAAAGGCATGCAAACAAACGTACAAAGTCAAACGTACAAAGTACAACTACTTTAGGGGGGGACTAAATGCCGCTAGGTGGAACAAACTGTAATTTGCAATACTGTCTGCTCAAAATAAATGAAAAGAAACCTAGCATTGGGGATTTGTTGCTTTTTCCTGTTGTACCGAACTCGTATCGAACCGCGACTCCAAAACCGAGGTATGTACCAAACCGTGACTTCTGTGTACCGTTGCACCCCTATAATATAATGATTCTTTTTGTATTGATAGTTTAGTTTAGATAGGGGTCGACATCCAGGTGCGAGGTATCTGAATGAAATACATGCGCCTCTCTCCTTGCCCCTGCCATAATTTGCTGACTCCTGGTTTAGATCTTTGGATATGTGCATTCATATAATTTTTTTTAGAATTAATTTAATGAAAAACTTAGTGTTGTCTCAACATATATTGGGATGTGTTGCTTATGGGTTAGTTGGCAATACACATTAGTAGTTTACCGTCAGCATTCAGCAAATACGCATTTATATAATTTAGACAGATCTTTGAATATCTAATAAACATTTAATTTCACGAACCTTGCAGATGTATTCGAATCCAGCTGCCAGATTTTCTGAAGTGTGCATTTGTAGCCTGCATGAACGTGTTCTCTGTGTGTGACAGTCGGTCCGTATGAATTTAATGCGGACAGTAGAAGACTTCAGCCTCACTGGAGACGCTCGATCGGCAAACTTTAAACCCTTGATTTCAAACTATGCTGCGCTATATCCAGTTGCCCACTTTCATATCCATGTAATTTTCACGGTGTACTGAAAAAATATGATTCCCAGTGCCAGTGTTGGGAAAGTTCATTTTCTGCATGAACTTTTTCAAAGTGCTAGTTCAGTTCTAGTTCATACTTCAAAATTTTGAACTACTTTCACAGTTCCAAAAATGAACGAGTTCATAGTTCTTTTTTTCCATATGTTGTTGCGAGCTATTATTTTTCAAAGTTATTGCCACAGCCCATATAGAACCTCAGACAGCAATTATTTTATAAGTTTTAACACTGAAGCATTGTTTTAGATTTCATCTTTATATCCAATTTTGAATCCTTATCCAACCAGGGTTTACATTAGCATTGAAACAGCATTTCCCCATTGTTGCTTTAATGCTTTGTTGCTGTCCATTCAGTCCACACTAGTAGCAGCTGTTGCTTTCACGCCTACAGTATATTCTCAAAAACATGAGGAAAAACGTGCTGCTTGAATGGTCTTTTTTTAATGAGAAATTATTAAAAGAAAAACAGGACAGTAGTCCTTAAGGTGCAAATGTTTTTCAATTTTGATAATTTTCCATTTCAGTACATACTAAAAAGGAATACTGGAATCCTGGAAAAATATACCAGGCAGGTTCAACAAACAAGTTACATGAATAGTAAAATAGCAAAGTTTGCACAGAAATGTACGATTTTTCCCATCCTCACCGACCTTGTCATAAAACTCGTTTAAATGATCATACAACACCACCTTGCTGCTTTGTCGCCTACATGCTGCTGTCGCCTTCATGCTGCTTTTTGTTTTGATGACGCATGCGGCGTTGCGACACTGTTGGCTGGTGTTGCCAGATTGGGTGTTTTTTCCGCTACATATTAAGGCCTGTTTATGGTGTGTTTTAGCCGGGTTTTCGCCTGGGAGGCTCTATAGAAATCTGGTACCCTATTGAACAAAGTTAAACTGAGAGAGCGTGCGTTCACAGACACCAGAATGAACGAGTTCACAGTAATGTTCATCAGGCAGTAATACAGTACGTTCAGTTCACGTTCGCCCAGAATATGAACAAGTTCATGAACTATCGGTCAATGAACGTGTTCAGGCACAACACTGCCCAGTGCGCACAAACGTACCAGATTACTGAGTGCCCTGTTGGTTACAGTGCTTACTTCCTTTTTATTCATATTTTTCAAACCATTTCTCTATTTGTGAAAAATACTATAATACGATTACAGAATCAAGAAGAGGCCTAAAGTAAGTCTGTTTAATTAAGAACAGTTTAAGTCTGTTCTGATTTATTTCTTATTTATGAAATATTAATTCCAATAAATATATAGTGTATATATATATCGGCTTTATATCGGCCACCCTACTCTCTTAATGTGTCGACCACTAATACACAGTCCTTCACTGAGGTTACTAAGCATTCACAGGGTCACAAAGAACAACAGCTCTTATGCCTTTGTTTAGCCCAGGCTCTTTTGTCTGTTCTTATGTGAATCACATCTAGATCCATTTCACATTGACCATTTCACATACAATCTGCTTTGAAATGCTGTCTTTGTTCATGAGAAACTTGCAATCCAAGATTCTCCCAGAAATGTCATTGATATGTTACATGAACATGTATAACACATAAACACAACATTATCTCTAAAGCCATGCAGAAACCTGTTTGGACATCTGCTAAAGGCTTTCAAAGAAGCTCTCTTCGTCTTACTATTTCTCTGTAGAGATACGGCACACAATTAAACATTTTGAAGTGTGGGTTTTTGATGCTTGTAAGTGTGTGAGAGGTCAGCGTGCCTTATGCCTGTGTGCATGCATGTATGTGCATGCATGGACAATTGTGCAGGTGTGTATCTGTATGTGGCTCTTTTATGGTTATTTTTGAGTCACACAATGAGGCAATTCCTCTGTCTCTCCCTCTCTCACTCTCATTTTCCCTCTCTGTCTGTCTCTGTTTCTAATTTGAATTCCATGTTCCCCAAGTGGAGTGTGAGATGGTATGTCAGTGTTGTAGCCTGAAGCACAAGTTGTAGCCTGAAGCACATATAGATTCTCATTAAACAAGTCTCTGCTAAAATCATCACTGCTTAGATTCACACAAATCTGTACTCCAGTCTCCTGCAGTGGCCTGAAAGTATTTGGACACATAAATCACACTTAAAAATGTATGGTTGTCATTGCATTACATCACAAAATATCAAACCAATTGGCATATGTTTTAATGAAATATAGCCTAATACACTTAAAAAAAAAAAAAAAAAAAACATTTCACAAAAATAACTATTTTTTTTTAATTATAAACTACTGTTCCAAATTTAGTCTGTAAGATTTTTTTATGTTATTTGAAAGAATTCTTAGGCTCCACAAAGGCTGCATTTATTTATTCAAAAATAAAAACTATAATATTGTTAAATATTATAACAAATTAAAATAACTGGTTATGTATATTTTAAAATATAATGTATAACTGTTTTGTAATATTATAAATGTCTTTACTGTCACTTTTGAACAATTTGATGCATCCTTACTGAATAAAAGTAAGAAAAATCATACTAACCCCAAACTATTGAACTCTAGTGTTTAAAATAGATATAAAATAGAGTAGAGGTTTGCACTGGCTTTAAATTGTAGCCCGAACCCGGCCCGAAGAGCGTAGCTGGTAACTGTCAGAACTAAAACAAAGAAGGGTACAGAGAGAAGCTGGAAGTTTACCTCGCATTGCTTTATAGATAAAAAATGTACCAGTGCTGTTTTCTACGTATGGGGGTTAGTGATGTCCAACCCACCATCTCATAAAGAATGCAATGATGAGTACGGGATTTTGCATTTGTAATAAAGCGTAATGAAGCATGGTACATTGAATCAAGGCTTGTTAAGATGGAGGAGGCTGAATGCATGTATAATATGTCACCATAGTAATATGCCATCACAGTTAGGAAAGTAGCTTCTACAAGTTTCTTTTTGGTATTAAAAGTAAAATTAGATATATTTCTAAAATAAAAGCCAATCTTCACTTTGAGTTTCCTATTTAGATTAGCAATATAGACAATTAGCAAAAAGTTTATCGTCTATCCAAATGTCCAAGTACTTGTAAGATGGTTCCCTTTCAATAGTTTTACCATCAGATGTAGAAATGCTAAGGTTATCAAGTACTTATGAATGTGAATTTTTTTGTGAACTTTTTTCTGTGAATATAAAACCAATTTTAAGCTCAGCAGAGCACTTTGCAATGACTGAAATGCAGTCTGAAGCTCTTGCACCACCTGTGTTATGGATAGAGCAAGTGTATAAATAATAGTATCGCCAGCATAAAAGTTTTTTGCTTGAATGTCCTTACCTAAATCACTTATATAAATAGAAAACAAAATAGGTCCCAAAACGGAACCCATTTCATGATAGTTTCTAATTAGCTAGTAGACCAATTAATTCATGATTTGTTTGATGTAGTTTTATTAGTGCTCATGAACGGGTTTGTATTTATATGGTGATTCACAGGGGTTGCAAACTTTTATGTTGTTGTTGTCGATTGTTTCAAAGGCACACAGAGTTAAAATGGGGATTTTGCTGAGTGATATATTGTTAAAAGATGCACTCTGCAAGATCCGATCAGCACTTCCTTTTTCTCTTGAGAGGAAGCTGTCAGCTCCTCAGCAGGAAATTACATGGCAACAATTATGAGCGTCAAAGTTAGCAATTTAAAAAAAAATACTGAATTGGTCAATCTGTTCCAGTTTTATTTGTTTGTTCTTTTCTTGATAAGGAAGTCACAGCTATTGTGTGGTGTTTGCTATTGTGTAATTTTGTTTTTTGAGAAACTATGAGGTATAAAAATGGTCACAGTGTGCACTTTTGTTTTTAATGCTCTCTAAAGTTGTGAAGTCAGTGATCCTATCTATGGTAACAGGATAGCATTTGCCCATAAATCAAAGCAGTGTTTCCTGTACTTTATTCTTTATTAGGCTGTGCTGCAAATAAATTATGTTTTAGCCGAGTTGTGAGTTTGAAGTCTGAATTGGATGTATTATTATAATGGACTCTCTCGTCACAAAGACAACACGAGTTTCCTGGCTGCACGTAGAAAGCAAACATACAGCGTGACAAGAGTGTTTTATGAACAAATTATTTCAGTTCTACATCAAAGTTGTTTCTGAATGAACATACAACACTTGCTGACTTGATGTTCATATGGCAATGAATTTTGATTCAGTAAACTGTATTTTAATTAGAACAGTACCTAAAGTATTATTGTTTTTTAATGTGTAGCCAGCCATTCATTATAGCAAAATAAACTTAAAAGGGTGAACAGAGAAAATAAGCAACAACACAACGTTTTATTTGAAGTTCTCTCTCTCATCCAGCTCTTCAATGAATATCCTGGATGAATAAATGCTTGCTGTATCTAAAACTATGAAGTTATGATCTCATCTGTTATACTACAGAGCAAAACTGTAGGCGGGTCAAATAATATAGTGGTTGTACAGAGGTCTTGTCTCACAGAGCAAATATGTGCATGGTCATCTGGTGAAACCCAAAACACACAACACACACTGATTTGAATTTCAAACATGTTGTTTACACTGTAAAACAGCCTCAGCTCTGACATAATTTGGTCAGCATCCCTCCCAGAAAGAGCTATCATTAATGGCTTTATTGAGCACACATGCATATATTTACTCTTTGAAAGAAGATTTTCACTCTCTCCATCATTTTTATCTACACATGCACATTAATTTATTAATGTATGTCTGTCTGTTGCAGATTGGGCGCTCTCAGATCTTTCTTGTAAGTCCCGACACTAAGAAAGTGGCCATAGAGAAGAGCTTCAAAGAGATTTCCTTCTGTTCTCAGGTCTGTTTCATCATGTTGATGCTAAGCTGTTGTTGTGGCCAGTTAATTATCTTATGCCTACATAATGACTTTTAGTTAAATAGAGATCTGATCAATAATCGGGCATGATTGAGCAAGACCTCAAGCTAGCTGAATTCCTAGTGTAATTAACATAGCTGTAAAGAAATCACCCCTTTGTCTTTGCAACTTGTCTAAACCTGTTTTCTAAATATTGTTATCCATATGCTGCATCATAGTATCTAAACATTTTCCAAATCAGGTATTGTTGCCTGGTAGTGGGTGGTAAACAATATGAAAAGTTGTACAATGTTAAAAGTATTTATAAACTTATTCCATAGTTTGGGGTCAGTAATTGATAATAAATAAGAAATGTTTATTTAGCAGCAAATCAGCATATTAGAATGATTTCTAAAGGATCATGTGACACTGAAGACAAGTAATGGCTGAAAATTCAGATTCGCCATCACAGGAATAGATTACATTTGAAAATGTATTAGGAAACAGTACATTTAAACAATTTAAATTGTAATAATATTTCAAAATATTACTTTTATTGTAGTTTTAATCAAATAAATGCAGTTCTTTAAAAAACATTAAAACAATCTTACTGACCCCAAATTTTTGAACAGTAGTGTAGTTGTCTAGTTGACCCTTTACAAGTGGCTCCTTGGCTCTTTTTCCCCCTCATGAATTTTCTTTCTTTCTTTAGGGTATTCGTCACGTGGACCACTTTGGCTTCATATGCAGGGAGTCGGTGGAATGCGGAGGCTGCCAGTTTGTTTGCTATGTTTTCCAGTGTGCTAACGAAGCTCTGGTGAGAACCATGAATGAATAGATGGCGGGATGAAAACATTGTTTCCATCTGATGAACCTATTCAGAATAGTGCCTTTAGAGAGGACAGAAAAATTAGGATATTTGATAATGGTCTTTTTCAGTCAAGTGAGGTTGAAAATACAGTGCTATGAAACATCAGAAGGAAACTATTAAGTATGTTGGAGATTATTTTGCACGGATTGTTTTTAAATTGAACGCGCTCTACTCACCTATCACTATCTTTTCTAACATCGGCTGATTGTTGGTTATCTTCCGTCGGACTTTACCAGGACTTTCCTGTCGTTCAGTGCTGCTACTGCAAGCCATATTCCTGGGGCAGCCACTCAGCTGTCCTGATGCAGTTTGGCCTTGAGCCTAGGACCGCTTCCTCTGTCAGCTGCTTCCAGCTAGTCCTCCATGACTCGTGCACCTCACTGCTATGTTATGGACCGTTTTCTCGCTGTGCCTGATAACTTTCCATCTATGTTTGGCCAACGGCTAACTCCAGGCTAAACCTTTCGGCGACCGGCATGAAGTTCAAGTATTCCATCTCGCAGCTGCTGAATCTTAACAACCGCACCATTCCAACGTGCGTTGCAGTTTTTAAAGAACGTGGACTTCTGAGCCGACCGCGATATATTGGATCTGTCCCCCCTCTCTCTGCCTACACTGTCCCCATTTGAATGCCTTGCATTTAAATGTAAACCCTCTTTTCGCATGACAATACTTCTTATCTACCGGCCCCCCGAAACAAACTCAGTTTTTATTTCAGAGATGCATGATCTTACAACAATGTGCACCACTTCTGCCAACATTATAATACTTTGAGATTATAATATTTATGTTGACACCCCCTCTTGTCATTTTGCTGCTGAGTTTCTGCAACTATTGGACTATCTTAACCTCCAACAACATGTTGATGTCCCCACACACTCCAGGGGGCATACTCTTGTCCTGGTAATTTCAAACTCCATCCCCATTTGCAACTTTCTGGTGTATGATCTGGGTGTGTCTGACCACAACGCCATCTCAATGGAGCTGCCACTCCCCCTTTGCTCACACCAAAAACAATTGTCAAATCTGCTAAAGGGACCTGAAAAACATTAACCTTGACACCTTGACCATAGACCTCCAGCATCTCTCCTCTGCTGATTTCTCTTCAGTCACTGAGTCGGTTGACTTCTACAATTAATCTCTGAGCAGTCTCCTAGATCTCCACACCCCTGTCAAAACTAGAATTGTCACCTTCTCGCGCTCAGTCCCCTACACCTGTGAACTGCGGAAGATGGACGACAGCTGGGTGTGTCCTTGAGCGGCATCCGAGAACAAGCTTATAGAGAACATCAGAAGGCCTATCCAAAGTCCTTGAGAAATGCACGATCACAGTTCTACTCTAATATCATCGACAATAACCTTGGAAATTCCAAACAACTTTTCTCCACTATAAATCACATCCTTAAACAGCAAACATTTTATTCAGAAGCCCACAGAAGAGAGGTGCAATAATTGTATATCTTTTTTTTCAGACAAAAAAGTAGACACCATCTGCTCTCTCCTTTCTAGCTCCTCTGCCTTACCTGTCTCGACTGTTGATCCACATCCTGGGACCTTCCAACTATTCTGTTGTTTTTCTGACAGCTCACAACGAGCGGTTGAGGACATCATCAGAAAGATGAAACGGTCCACCTGTGCCCTGGACCCTTTTCCCACAGCCTTGGTAAAATCTAACCTCTGTGTCATAAGTCCCATGATTACTAAGGTCATCAACCACTCCCTCCAGGCTGGCCATGTTCCAGCTTCACTGAAAACTGCTGTCATCAGACCACTTCTCAAAAAAAACACCTTAGACCCAGACGTTTTTGCCAACTACAGGCCAATCTCCAACCTTCCTTTCATTTCCAAAGTGCTGGGAAAAGTAGTTGCTGCACAGCTTCAGGTCCATTTAAAACAAACAATTTGTTTGAGAACTTCCAGTCTGGTTTCCCCTTTGGCCACAGCACGGAAACAGCTCTGGTCAGGGTCAGAAATTACCTGCTGATGACAGCAGACGCTGGCTCCCCATCTCTTCCCATCCTTCTGGACTTGACTGCAGCGTTTGACACTGTGGATCATAACATTCTCCTCCATCATCTACATTCCACTATCGGTCTATCTGACTCTGTTTATAACTGGTTTACATCCTAACTCACTGGGAGAACTGAGCATGTTGCCTTGGGAGAGGCTAAATCATTGACACACAACGTCACCTGTGGTGTCGCTCAAGGCTCTGTGTTCGGCCCCACCCTGTTCATCCTCTATATGCTCCCCCTCGGCAGTGTCATCCACCGGCATGGAATTTAATTTCACTGCTATGCTGATGACACTCAACTCTATCTCAGGACAAATTCCCTCTGCTGCATCATCCACTATGACCACCTGCCTGAAGGAGATAAAGGCATGGATGAAGCAAAATGTCCTGCTCAAAGACGGAAGCTATTCTAGTCGGTACCCCACATCAGGTCCGGACATCTGACATTACCAGCATTCATTTCTCTGGCCAGGATATTCCACTTTTAACATCGGTCACCAACCTGGGTGTTAAAATGGATTCTCATCTGAACTTTGATGTACATCTGTGTAAGACCTCCTTATTCCACCAAACTCAGTCCTACACTTACTCTTGCAGATGCGGAAAAGCTTGTCCATGCCTTTGTCTCCTCCAGACTGGACTATTGCGATGCGCTCCTCATCGGGATCCCTGACAAAACTCTTAAGAAGCTGCAGTACATTCAGAACAGCACTGCTAGGATCCTGATGAGGGTGCGCAAATACGACCATATCACCCCCATCCTCAAATCACTTCACTGGCTTCCTGTCTCACTCAGGATTGAGTACAAGGTCTCCCTCCTCACACATCAGGCCCCCCCTTACCTCAAGGAACTCCTCATCCCACAAACATCTACATGTGCCCTCCGTTCTGTTTCAGCATATCTCCCGAAACCCCCCAGGACCAAGTTCCATACTATGGGAGATTGGGCTTTCTGCTCAGCCGCTGTGGATGCTTTTAAATGTGGCCTTATGCGATCTTTTGGTTGATTTTTAATTTTGGTTAGTTGTTTTTAAATTGTAGCACTTTGGGATTTTGCTTTAATATAAAGTGCGTTACAAATAAAATGTATTATTATTATTATTATTATTATGTTAGTGTTATAGCACAGAGAAAAATGCTAATTTTCAGTTTAAGTAGAAAAAAACAATGAATCAATAACTGGTGGTCTAGCCAAATGGAACTGACATGTTGCAAATGTCAATGAATTATTTTAATCCCTTCATGAGATTTATAACTATAAATAGTCAGAATATTTCCACAGGATGCAGTTATTGTTTTTTAAACTGTTTCCAAACTGTCAATTTAGATGCTCAGAGTTGCTCTGTGTGAATATCACTCTTCCATGTTCAGGTGGATGAGATCATGTTAACTTTGAAGCAGGCGTTCTCTGTGGCCGCCCTTCAGCAGAACAGTAGGACCCAGAGTCAGCATTGTGACAGCTGTCCCCTGCAGCAGCTGCACAAACTGTGTGACAGAATAGAGGGTGAGATGTCTACTGTTTGTCATATCACTCAAGTCTGTCATGTTTTATCTCCGTATCAGCCCATTTCTCTTTCTTTTTGTATCTCTTCATGTTTTGCACCTGTCAAAGGTCCAGAGTAACAAAAGTTCTAGTGCACACTCTCATATTTATTTGGGGCGGAATTATTGTTTCCCTGTACTCTAAAGGGATAGTTCATCCAAACAGCGAAATTCTACCAGCACTTCTTTTTTTTCCCTTGGATCATAAAAAGAGATATTTTGAAAGAATGTCCCCATTTCTTTTTTCCATACATTGACAACACTATTGTTCAAAGGTTTGGGGTCGATAAGATTTTTTAAATGTTTTTGAAAGAAGTCTTTTATGCTCACCAAGGCTGCATTGATGTGATCAAAAAACAGTTAAAACAGTAATTTTTTTAATTATGTTTCTATTGAATATATTTTTAAATGTAATTTATTCCTATGATGAAAAGCTGAATTTTCAGCATTATTACTTCAGTCTTCAGTGTCACATGATCCTGAAGAAATAATTTTAATATGCTGATCAATTATCTTATTATCAGTGTTCATACAGTAACAGTTGTGCTGCTTAATATTTTGTGGAAATGGGGATTTTTTTTATGAATAGAAGAAAGTTCAGAAGAACAGCATTGATTTATAATAGATTTATTTTTTGCAACAATCTGTAGGTCTTTACTGTCACTTTTGATCAATTGATTGTGTCCTTGCTGAATTTTTTTTCAATTATAAAAAATCATAAAAATCTGTATATAGTATCTTTATAGTACTACTTATGAGGCTTTTTGGCGCTTGGTCACTACTATATGCTTTCATTTTATGAAAAAAGCAGTCGGATATTTTTTTTTTAAAGACAGTATTCCCTTTTGTGCTCCATTGAAGGAAGAAAATCTTACCGGTTTGGAATTAAATTACGTTTATGTGAATTATTCATTATAAACACCCCAACTTAACCATAATGATGGTAGAATTGATCAATTGTTTATTCAGAACATGAATTAGGAGGTTACAACAGATTTTTAGTTCCCAGATTTCATTTCAGAGTTCTGCGGGCTGCAACAGTGCATTCTTTGTGCTTGGCATGACACTGTATTTATGTGCAGGTCTACATCCATCCAAAGCTAAGCTGGAACTGCAGAAGCATTTGGCAGGTCTGGATAATCAGGAGCAGGCAGCTGTGTTTGAGAGCACCATGGTGAGTTATTTCAATTTTAAAACCGCTATAACACATTACACAAATACGCTTTAGCTCCCTTTTTCCCTGGATTACCAGTGTGTGCCAAATCCTTTAAGTGTGGCATTCAAGGAATGTGTGCTTTTCTGTTCAGAGGGTGTGACTGCTATAAATTAAACCAGTTTGTCCACTAGTCTAGCATCCTGAAACCATACTCAACCTGAACGACTGAACATTTATCAACCTGTTGAATAGACAGATATCCTCAGAGCGTCAACTGTTTTTTTGTTTTTTTTACTTGATAATTGTTTAAAATTTAATATCACCTTTAAGGGTGCAACAAACAGAAAGTTGTCTTTACAATATTGATAATAATATAATTTATTTAAATATGCCCCCGTTTTCACATAACTTTTAGATATCTTTAAAAGTTTTGATCACCTGAAAATGCTCAGACTAGTTGATATTTGTGCTTTTGTGTAAATCGTGCAATCAATTTTGAGTAATTTAGAGTAATTTTGCTGAGTAAATTCCTTCTGCTCTCTGTTGGTCACATTTCCCACTAACCGTGAGTGTGTTTTGTAAGATCGCTGATGCCACCTTGTGGAAGTTTGGAGAAATAAAACCTTTGTTTGTGTTTTTAAACAGAAATCCAGGCCTAAGTCAGATCAGGAAGAGAATGAGTTGGTTGTGTCATGTCTTAGACGACTGTATGAGGACAGACAAAAGACACACACACACAACGGACAAACAAAAAAGGTACACCACCATTTAATTAATTAAAATCCTTATGGACATATGAATTTTTCCATTTTGTTAGTCTGTTACAAACTTGAATATTACAGATGGGATCTTGGAGTATTGGGTGTGGGCATGGGCGTAGATTACGCGGGGGACGGGGGGGACGTGTCCCCCCACTTTTTATAAAATGTAAATTCGTCCCCCGCACTTTTCATAGGGCAGATGTGTCTATGACAAGCTGAGGTTTCCGCGGGTGTGTATAGCCTGCCCTACATCGAGATTTAAAATCCAAAGAGTCAAGGATAGTCTATCTACATACGTGACTTTCACGCTTCCATGGTAATCAGTCACTCGTGCATTAGCTTACGACACGCCCATGCTCGCACCCGCGCCGAATCCATCAGTTTCATAGAGTTCAAAACGGCAAAAAAACTCTTCACTCCTTTTTCACGAAAACGTCAAGCACTGTAAGTTGTCATTTGGTATCCGAATTGTGTTGCACAATGATGAATAACTCTGCCTATTTCTCTTGTTGAATAATTAACAAGTTTTGTTGTAAATTGAAAATATTCACTATACCCGCACAAACGTGCACTATTTTCAATCTTTTTTTATTCGTAATGTCTTTTATTTTCACAGATATGTTATCAAAGCCCTTCAAATTAAAATAAACTATTGTTAATGCTGAATTTGTATGTTTGTATGTCCACGATCTGCTTGAATCAGGCAATAACATGTGTAGACCATGATGTTTACCATAATTCGGTAACACTTTACAATTAGATAAAAAAAAGTTTGTAGACAAACTTTAAGTTCTCTTGAAAAAGCCTAACTAGAAAGTTTGAAGTATTGTTAAAAGCTTGACGTTTGAAGGTTTTCAATTGGAAAGTTTTAGTTTAGTAAGACAAACTTTAGGCTATTAAGGAAATGTTATTTTGCCAAAAGAAGAACTTTTATTTTAAGTAAATGTTATTTTTAAATCAGCCTACTTCAGTTTGATATTTAACCATATTATCATGCTTAACAGTAACACTTATAATTTGAATAATTGTAATGCGATGATCAGATATCTAAATCAGAGAATATCATATGTTTGGGCGGTTGACGGGTGGATTATTTATTTTTAACAGTGGATTCGGGGGACTCAAAGTGCACCAGATGAATGAATTTATCTTTAAAATGTACAAAATTTTCTTACGGGGGGGCATGCCCCCTGACCCCCCTAGAAGTACCGAGATCCACCTACAAAAATACTGTGGGAAACACAGTAGGCTAAATGATGGTCTACGAAAAATAAAAATGTTATTATCTAATTAAAATACATGATCAGGATTTTACCACCGTTTTAAGCCAGGAAAAACCCTGCGTGTGAAATATAAAGTAGGCCTACTGAACATCTGCATTTCTTTCTTTCTGTTTTTTTTTGCTTTAAAAATAAATAGCATATTAAGCCAATTAACCTGTCAACAAAAGTCTGAAAAAAAAATGGTATTACACTTGACATTCTGTCCCCCTCACTTTTGAAATTATGGCTACGCCCCTGGGTGTGGGTGCCTGTTCGTATACAATACTGTATACATGAATGTGTTTGACTTCTCAGGAGGTTGCTGTGAATGCTGAAAGCGGCACGAGTTCCAGTCGTGTGCGTCTGGAGGAGTTCAAGACTAGAGCCAAAAGGTCCCTCACCGAATCACTGGAGGGGATCTGGAAGGTATGCAAACATTTTATGCATTTCGAACATTTTGGCTTCCTCTACATATTTTGTGCATCTAACATTCAAAGAATGCAGAACTTGTATGTGTAGCACGATATGTGCTGCAGCGTCAATAGGTCCAAATGAACAAAAAGAACTTAACTATGGTACTGTTCATCTATATAAATATAATTTATGGAAGATTGTATGACTCTATGTAATAGGGCAGCAGTAAGTCCAAATCCCAGAGGGAGAACAGTGAAGGAGAGAGCAACTCCTCCAGCTCCAGCACACTGAACAGCACATATCAGGTCTGCACAGCACTCACATCATCAATATATTTTCTGTCACATCGTCATTTAGGACTGGACAATATTTTGAATATTCACAATAAATTTGGGATGATTTTGTTGAGGATGTAAAATAGGCAAAATATCCTAATATTTGTCCATTTACTTTGCAAAACAGTAGAAATAGATCAAATTTGCAAAAATGACTTGACTTTGCAAAAAACTACAGTAAAACAGTAACATTGTGAAATATTGTTACAATTTTAAATAACTTTTCTATTTTAATAGATTTTAAAATGTTATTTATTAATGTGATGAAAAAGCTGACTTTTCAGCATCATAACTCCAGTCTTTAGTAAGTGCGATTTTTGCCCCTTACGCCGATTTCGCCCAGCATGTAAACACATTAACCTGCTTTCTGTCTTCTTATTGAAGTGCACATGTGTGATATGTGACAGGACAGGAACGCGCCCTTACTGTGGATTTAAGCACATTAAGACAGAACAAGCGTTTCGCAGTAAGGGAGGAAGAAATATATCGCAAACTCAGATTCTTTCTTGACCCAAAAAATTCTAAAAGTGCTCTCTCATCTCATGCAGCAGAAGAAGTGGTTCAGTCAAAATGCTGCATCTGTAAAGGCGGACATACACTGTGCGATTTCAGCAAGGTTACCTACTCACACTGAACGGGTAGATCGCATGCGATGTAAAGCCAAAGCTCGCGTTTTATGTGCTCACACTATACGGTCCGATCATCGAGCTGTGACTTGACTGCTCTATACGTGTGAAATATGTGCGATAAACCCCCGTGCCAGTACCATGATATCGTGTATCCAGAGATATTGTCAAAACAAGCATCAGCTATTAATATCAAGAGTATTTAGCATTTCCGATGTATGTATTAAATTATTATTTTTATTATTGTATTATTAGGGAAGGCCTACTTTTATTATTAAATGTATAGGCTATTATAATTAATTTGCCACCAATAATTTTATAGCGCGTCCCCGCATAACCGACATGCTGCGAAGATTAGATGGAAGCTTACTCCTCCTCACTGAAAATTGTCTAAAAACATTTAGGTCGATTACAATGAATCATAGGCCTATAATTAAAATTATTAACAGTCTATGTCCAATCACTGTAATAATCAGTCATCAATGAAAATTCAAAACAGCTCGTTTAACATGAGCATTTAACAAATTAATAAAAGAGGCACGGTAGCTACATCACAGGTAGCTTGGAAGACGTGGGTAATATGGTTTATCCATTTTGCAACACGAACTGGAGGTAAGCAACAGTAATTTGTTGCTAGTTTGATATCTACAGAAATGAAAGATCTCCCTCTTTTCGTTTTTTTTCTTGCTGCATTAAAGATGAAATGGTTAAACTTCTGTTTTCGCGCAGGCGCAGTGAGGGAAAAACACTGAGTTTAGGGCAATCAGTTCGTAGCTCTGCTTCAACTGTGCGATATAGTGACGAGGAGCGACCAAAATTTCTGACATGCCAGAAATTCATCCGACCATCCGATTGCCTGTCGGTAGAGGTTAATCGCCTCTCGTTTCCCCCTGTAGACTTCACGAACACTGCACGACAAACGCACAACAAAGCTGAAAATCGGCCCGACCCGAAAAAGAGTCGCATGAGTCAGAATTCGGCTCAAAATCGGATGAAAATCGCACAGTGTACAGTGCCTAGCATAAGTGAACACACCCATGTGTGTGTTCAGTTATGTGTGTTCTAAAAGATTATTTTTTTATTCCTCTTTTTAGTCAACTTTAGCATGGGTGTGTTCACTTATGCTAGGCACTGTATGCCCGCCTTAACTGCATGAGAGGGTAATATATGAGCCGCTGACATGTTGTAATACTCTTCTTCGGTTTTTAATGCTTTATTTAACATCACAACCGACATAACAAATGAAATACTCAGGGTCAGATATGCATATTATAACGGTTTGACATCACTGCCGGGAAATTACCTGATTTATTTATAAAGTCTCGTAAAAGTGGTTTACTTGCATTGTCGGCTTATTGGTTTGCAAGCAGACCTGGACTACAGGACTTAAATAAGCTGATTTTTGTGAGTTATTAGCGCACTGGTGTGCATGTAAACGTGCTCAGTGTCACATGATCCTTCAGAAATCATTCTAATATGCTGATTTGGTGCTCAAGTAATTATTGTCAATGTTGTGCTGCTTAATATTTTTGTGGTAACTGTAAAAAAAAACAAAAATCAGGATTCTTTGCTGAATAGAAAGTTAAAAAGAACAGCATTATTTGAAGTAAAAAACCTTTGTAACATAACAAATGCCTTTACTTTCATTTTTGATCAATTTAATGAATCTATTCTGAATAAAATAATTTCTTAATAATTAAAAGAAAAACTTACTGACCCCAAACTTGTTAATGTGTAGGATAAAATGACCTTTTAGTCTATTATTCAGATTATTTTATGGTCAACAGCTTATTAGTCCATACTTTTATGGGATAGTTAACCCAAAAACATAAATTCTGTCATCATTTACTCACCCTCGTGTTGTTCCGTACCTGTATGACTTTAGTTCTGTGGAATACAAGAGAAGAAATTTTGAAGTATGTTGATAACTTAACAGTTTTGTTTCCCACTGACCTCCATTGCATAGACAAAATATCTTCTTTTGTGTCCAGCAGAACAGAAAAAAATGCATACAGTTTTGAGGGTGAGTAAATTATGACAGAATTACAATTTTTAGGTGGACTATCCCTTTATCCGTGGTAATCTCAAGGAACTTAATGCTTTCAAATAATGGTATCAACAGCAATATGATTTATAAGTGCTAATAATCACAATAAGCATTGTTATTTATTAGCGTAACTGTTAGCTATTTACTGTTTTACAACTTTGTATTTCAGTGATTTTAGAGCTAGAACTATCTGTCATGTAAGATGTCTTTTCCTCTAACAGTTATAATCACTTACATGAACTTGCTGCCTTTAAAAAAAATCGTCTTTACAAGCATTTTTGTTTCAAGAATGATTTATTCCATCAGAGTTGTTGACATTTTCTATTTTGTTTTTTAAGGAAACATCACTGGAGGAGCCCCTCTGCTCTCTCCTAACCTCCAGTCCACTCCGCTCTCACAATTCCACAGGGGATCTGAAGCATCTAGAAGGCTCAGCGAGAGGTCAGGAGGATCCTGAGAGCCCGCCTCAGGGTTTCAGGAGACGCGCAAGCACGATTAGTCACTCTCCCATGCTGTCGTCCTCTGAGCCAAGTCTCCCCCCTCTACAACCAACTGCTGCCACCAAGCCCAAACTGGTCCGACACTACTCCGTCAGCACAGACTCCCCACACCAGAGCAAGTGAGACAGTGTGTGTGTGAGCTAGATGATTGTTTTGTTTATTGTACATAAGTTTTGTTTGTGTCTGTGGAATGATATTCAAGAAAAATGCGATATGAGATAACTTGTTAAAGGGATAGTTCACCCAAAAATGAAAATTCTGTCAGTATTTACTCACCCTCATGTTGTTCCAACCCCGTAAGACCTTCATTCATCTTCGGAACACGAATTAAGATATTTTCGATGAAATCTGAGAGCTGGATCACTCCTCCATACTAGTCCATAGGCTTCTTCAGGGATTGAAACTTGCCAGCCCAGAAAAGTCAATAAAGACATCGTTAAAATAGTCCAAGTGACTACAGTGGCTCAATTTTAAGTTTATCAAGCGACGAGAATACTTTTTGTGGGCAAAAACAAACAAAAATAACGACTTTATTTCAACTATTCATTTCCTTCTCTGTTGGCCTCGAGTCAGTTAACTTAGTATGATTGCGTAGAGCTACGTCACACGTAGGCTCACTATTGGCCGACGCTGGTCATGTGGGTGATGCGTGTGACGTACAACAACAGAAGCTTACGCTATTACACTAGTGAACTGACTCGAGGCCCAGAGAGAAGGAAATGAATAGTTGAAATAAAGTCGTTATTTTGGGGGTTTTTTGCGCACAAAAAATATTCTCGTCGTTTGATAAACTTAAGATTGAGCCACTGTAGTCACTTGGACTATTTTAACGATGTCTTTAATAACTTTTCGGGGCTGGCAAGTGTCAATCCCTTAAGAAGCCTATGGACTAGTATGGAGGAGTTATCCAGCTCTCAGACTTCATCAAAAATATCTTAATTCGTGTTCCGAAGATGAATGAAGGTCTTACGGGGTTGGAACAACATGAGGGTGAGTAAATACTGACAGAATTTTCATTTTTGGGTGAACTATCCCTTTAAATAATGCAATATTCGATATGCAATATAATAATCATGAGTAAAATAAATTAATATTAAAACATATTTAAAAACTGATAATTTAATAACCAACGCAGGACAGTTTTCCAAACAGGTTTTTTACAGCCAAAGCTTTCATGTAGTCTTGATCAGCTGATACTGTGTTTTTTAAGCTTTAGCTCTTAAAACTTGAATTATTTATTTTAAACATACATTTCCGTCTTTTCATTTCGTACCATGTTGGTTTGGGGGATTGCTTATTTTATTTTGGTAAGATCTGACAATATTGCCCGTTGAACTTTAATGAGGGGAATAGGCAGTGATTTACGTGGAAGAACAGCTGCTAGCTGCTGTTAATGCAGAGCTGATTTTTTTTCATTGTAATGTTTCTATTATATCATGCTTTTTAACTTGCTATTATTTTACTCTCTTCAGAGCGCCAGAACAAATCACTGGTGTCACACACTTGATGCGCGTCATTCTGTACTCTTTTGGTCAAGGCGGCAGCACAAACAGTAAATCTAATCACCATAAAGACAAAAGTTCCCTTCGGGAAGGAATAAAGTGGCATCAATTGGCCTGTTTACACCTGGTCTTTTCATGCATCAGATAGCTATCAGATTGTAAAAAGACCAGGTGTAAATGCCCCCCAAAACGCATTCGAGACTGATTTAAATCTGATCACTCAAACCATTTTAGGAGGTGGTTTGATACGCATTCCAGACGAAACTGGACAAGTGTAAATGTATTTGGTTATTGAAGCCACATATGTAAATTTTACTCCTCCCAAAATTATAAAAAAAATAAACGTGTGAGAACGTGTCATAGGCTACCGGCTCTTAGTAGTTGCTTATGACAGCGCTACAGAAATATGACCCGCTGCAGATGAGTAGCCTATCTCGGTCACACTTTTGTTTAGGGTCCAATTCTCACTATTAACTACGAATTGTGCCTCAATAAAATCCTAATTACTACTTATTAATAGGTTTAATTGGTTAGGATTAGGGATGTAAAATATGGTCATTCAGAATAAGGCATTAATATGTGCTTTATAAGTACTAATAAACAGCCAATGTCCTAGTAGTAGACATGCTAATAAGCAATTAGTTAATAGTGAGAATTGGACCCTAAACTATAGTGTTACCCTTTCTCTTCAGCAAGCCGACGCACAAACTGCCGCAAATGAAAATGAAAGTTCAGCGTTGTGTCCTGGAGCTCAACAAACAATCGTCTTCATTAAAAGTAGTGAGACTAAATTATCTTACCAGTGGTGATGCAGCTTTCTCTCGTATTGCAGTCTTTGATCTTGAAATTAGCTGATGATGAATAAATTATAGCCCATATCTGTTGCTTTCGTTGACGTGAACTTGCATCGTCGACTGCAGGTATTGAAGATGGGATTTATGTTTGTTGTGCGGAGACACATTTATGTGGTCAAGTGTAAATGTAAGAGATTTTAACTAAACGGATGGCTATTCGATCAGTAAAAATGCATGGAGACCAAGTGTAAACGGGCCCAATAAATAAAAAAAAACATTGCCAACCAAAAGTGTGATCTATATTATATTTTTCTATATGAAGCATAGACTTTATCCCAACCTACTTTATTTAAGTTGTGCGTTTACTAGTTGTACATCCAATCTGTGACATAATTCAAACAGAATTAAAAGTTGAATATTTTAATTTTTTACATGTACAGATATGTACAACATTTGTTATATTCAAAGTCTGTTTGATTGTTCATCTCAGTGACAGACTTTTGTCAATCAATGTGAGGGGTGTGTGTGGAAGTTTCCTATTTTTACATCACATTTCTTAAATCTTTAATGTGAATTCAGTTCACTGTGCTCCACTTTTTTCACTCTGTGCTTCTCTGCTTTTGTATTCCTTTGCACCCTCCTTTATCTTTTCCATCCTTTCTGTATTTTCATCAGTCCTTCCTCCCCTCTGGCTTCTTCCTCTCCTGTGTGTCAACGGCCGTTGAGGCCTCATACTTTTGTTCATGATCTTTCCACCCGGCCCCTCAAGTGGAGGTGAGGTGTGTGTGTGTGTGTGTGTGTGTGTGTGTGTGTGTCTGTGTCATCTCTTTGTTCTACTTTCATTCACAAATGGGTCAGGGTACTTTTTTCCCCATAAAATTGTTGTAATGTCTGTCTTTCTCTGAATTTTCTGTGCTTTCTGTGTAAAAGTTTGTGAAAGCACAATGGGGAATTTCACTCAAAATGAAATGCACTAACAGGCTGGTTGTTGAGGACGCAGGAGACTACCATGATGTGGCCTGTTAGTCCTCTCTTCTACATCAGTACTGCGGCCTCGATCAATGTAAATAAATAAAACAAATAAAATACCGTCAGTTTCCTGTGGGCATTAATTGCGTCAGGCAAAAAAATGCTGTTGTTTCCGAATCTGGTGCATATAGAGCAAGGTTTGCCCAAAAAAATAACATCAATTTAAATGGCTCAAAGTCAACATAATGAAAAAATTACCCTATTCATTTTAGTTTACTTTCAATATTTGATCAGTTTATGTTTGTCTTTATAAACTTACTCCAAAAGATTAAGATTGCATCGATATAAAAATTCTGACTGATATCGATAAGTCATTTATTATTTTCATGTTATGGCCAATAACCAATAAATGGCCAAAATTAAAATGTGATTCTATTTTGTCTATACATAAAAAATAAAATACAAAAATTCCTGGTGAATGAAATCAAGTCTCAGTACTGGGTATATCATTTTTAATTCAAAAACAGCATTATTAAAGTCTTATTTTAGTACTGTTTATATATACTTTTATAGTATTTATTGCTATTTTGTATTTTGCTTTTATTTCTATTTTTCACTTTATTTTTATTTGTAATTTTATGTGCATTTTTATTACCATTTGTTTTTTAGCTTTCTTTTAAGCTTTACTTTATTTAAACTTATTTCAGTTAGTTGCCATGACAGAATTTTTAAGTTTCTCATACAATATTAATATTTTATTTTATTTCAACTTTATTTTAATTATCGAACACAGTTTTTAGTTATTGTTAACAATAATAACAATTTTCAGCATTATTACAGAAGTATATTATATTATAATAATTAATTAATTATTATATGAATAAACCACAGGGTTTTGCCCACACATTAAGCACAAATGTGAAATCACCCCAGTGTGTTCTCAGTTCTGCTCCAACAAGTGCATGCTAGAGTTCGCTTTTGTTCTGGGTTCAGTGACTCTCTGTGTCTCACTCCTTTACTCTGTGGCCTCTGTCTCTCTCTTTCTCACGCTCTATCTCGCAGTCCATCAGGGCTGAGTGGCTTTAGAGCGAGATTACACTCCTCCTCCTCTGTTCCAAATTTCCTCAAATTTCTGGCCCCTGTAGTGGAGAGTGATGATACCTGTGACTCTCAGAGGAAGAGGTATTCTGTTATTTTTCACATTCTGCCAATCCATCCATCTTTGGTCTTTTAAACAGATTTGAAATTGTGTTTGGTATTGTGAAATGGGCTTTCGTATCAAATTAAATATTCTGTCTACTTTGACAGAAGTCTGTGACTCCCTTTTACTGTGTCTGTCAGTTTTTGTGTATATTTGTGAATAGATTCCTATGCTTATGTATTTCTGTGTGTGTGTAGTGACGTGGCAGCCCTGTCCAGTCCTGGTGCGGTGTGTGTCGTTGGGGATGACAGTCCATTACGTAGCCGGAGACACTCCTGGAGACAACAGATTTTCTTAAGAGTCGCCACACCACAGAAGGGCTCAGACACCAAAGGTAATATTTGCCCTACTTATGTACACCATGTAGGTTACATCAATACAAAACATCACCTATCAACTACAGTTAACAGTCTACTGTGCATTAAGTGCCTCTACATGCTGCGGTTACTGTTGGTGTCCTCCAGGTGGCGCTCTTGCTCTTAATGACTCGATAAAGAACTCATTGGGTGAGTTTGACAGCTGACAGCTTTTTGGGACTTGATGTTTCTTTTGGCAGAGAAACAGAATTACATTGATTATGACTCTTCACCCCCCCCCCCCCAACTCAGACATGACATTGTCAGTGTCTCGCTTTTCTTCTTTTATTGACCTGTTTTGTCTTTCTTTCTTTAACTGCCAAAAATCAAGTCAGCTATTTTAAAGTTGGTAGCTCGTTACACTTGGCAGTACTTCACAGTAAATGTTGATACGGATGTCAAAACACCCCTCAGGTATGTGTGAGTCTGAATGAGAGAAACAATCTTTTATAATTATAAACACTGTTGCTGAACATGTTAGGCCCAAAACATGATGTAAAGCACGGGTTTAACAGTTGTTACAACCCAGTGCTTTTGCTTAAAAAGGCCAAGTGTGTTATTTATGTGCAAAATGACCCATCTGTTTGAATGGCCATCAATGTAGAACTTAATAGAGATTTCTTAGGGTGCTTTCACACCAGAGCGTTTATTTCGGAAACTGGTGCGTTTTCTCCCTTGGTTCGGTTCGTTTAGACATAATATGTGAATAAGGCAATCATGCTCGGATCCCCGTCAAAACAATCGCTCCAAAAAACACCGGAACGAGGTGGTCTCGGCCGGATTGCAAATGAACACTGGGGCGGTTCGCTTGAAGTGTGAAAGCAAACTGACCCAACGGGCCAATGAACCAAATAGTATTATAATTCATAATAGGAAATGTGCTATATAAATAGCAGTAGTGTCTGATTCTGTGAGTGAGCACATTAGTTACCACAGTTAAAAACCAAAAGAACACCGCTTCATCTTAAAATGTTGTGTAGTTGCACTTCTCCGTGTGAGAATGCTGTCCCGATGAAGCCTTGAGTCCTGCTCTAGCTGCATTATAACATTCGTGTAGTAGTAGTAACAAATTTATTCTTCAGGATAAACCCCTTGAGATGCATCATCTCGTTTCCAAGGAGGTCCTAATACACAAATAACAATAATCACCTCATTCAAAACAACAAACACACACACTACAAAATTAGCACATAAAATATATATAAATATAGAGTGTAGCGTTTGCATGTGTCTTCTTGACACAGTTAATCTCAAGACAGCGCTGGGAGATCAAGAGAGAGCGCGTTTGAGTTTGCTGCAGTATTAATACAAATGTAGCCTATCATTTAACAGCAGGAATGACGGCTACATTCGTATAGTGTTTGCGTGTCTCGACAGTTACAAATAAAGCCACAATAAGCTTGTAGAACAAACTTGTCAATCATCTTGATGGATGACGCAGAGGAAACTCTGACCAATAAGAGGACAGTACTTGCATGTGACTTGCGTGAACAAATTTTGTTATGCTTTGAAAGGTTGCCTTGTGAAAGCGAAAAATTGTAACAAATTAGATATCTGTTTCGGAACAAAACAAACGATCTATAGGTGTGAAAACGCCCTTAAAGGAATAGCTTATCCAAATATAAAAATTCTGTCATCATTTACTCACCTTCATAGTGTTCCAAAGCCATAAGACTTTTGTTCATCTTCGGAACAAACATAAAGCTATTTTTAATATTCTCTCATTATTTTTGTCCATCTTTTAAAAGTGTATGTAATTAACAAGTAAAGTGGATATAAAAAATCTACACACCCCTGTGAAAACAGCTGGCTTTTGTTGATGTAAAAAAAATTAAACAAAGATTCAATTCAATAAAATTTGTATTGGGCTTTTCACAATACATGCTGCTTCAAAGCAGCTTTACAGAAAATGCATGTCTACATTAGCCTGGCATACCAGACCAACATCAAGATGTTAGGTCTAGGAACTCTCCATTGGCATGCTTCAATCCAAGGGGCGGGATAAACGGTTGTCTTTCAAATTCCCTCTGCACACAATAGGATAGCGCTACACCCAACCAGAGCAATGATGAAGGTGACGTAGTCAGAGCGACAGAGTCAGAGCAAAGCCGTTCTTTGTTCTTGTTTCAAAGAAAAGTTAAACTTCAAATCCTCCAGAGTCGCGACCAAAGCCGAATTGAAAGACCGCTGTTCGCCAGCAGCAGCAGCAGCATCCATTCTTTGTTTTCAAGTAGCAGTGAACCGCCGCAACTCTGTCGTCATTATGTTAAGCCCGCCCGCCGACTCTATACACGATCTGATTGGCCTGACCAGTTTTTGTTTTTTCCAGCTCGAAAGTCAACAGAGAGTTGCTAGACCACACTGGCTGCAAAATAATTTTGCTGCCGCTGGGGTGCGTCTAGATTTCTAGGCTATGTCTACATTATAATTTAGAGTGATCTGTTATCAGAGGTGACTGTGACCAAGTAATAATGTATTTCAGAAATGTACATATACAAATCATGCAGTTAGCTAACTTCATGTATACATTTTAGGCAGAAACAATGAGCTCAAATTAATTATTACAAGTTAAATAATATCAGATAAGATAAATCATACCAGATAAATCATATCAGAACATTTGCATGTTTATTGTAAAAATTATAATCTATGCAATACCATTTCAGAGTGACACATTTCAAATAAAAATAAAAAAAACTTGGAATTAGTTACTGCATAAGGATGCACACACCTGAACTACTACTTAATTGAAGCACCCTTTAATTTTATTACAGCACTCAGTTTGTTTGGATAGGAGCCTATCAGCTTGACACATCTTGAGTCGGAATATTTTCCCAATCTTCTTTGCAAAAAAAGTTCTATATCTGTTAAATTGCGAGAGCATTTCTTGTGCACGGCCCATTTTGACAGCAAACATACCTTTCCAAATTTTGTCCAAAAAATTCAATCTTGGTCTCATCAGACCATAACCCATTTTTCCATATGGTTTGGGGAGACTGGGTATGTTTTTGCAAAGTTTAGCTGGGCTTGGATGTTTTGTTTTTTATTCAGAAAAGGCTTGTGTTTTGCCACCCTGGATTCCCTAATTTTAATAATGTCACCATAATGTCATCTAATGCCTTGGATTTCTTTCTTGTAGCCTTTCAACAATGATATGCTTTATAAGCTCTTTGTGGCCGCGCATGGCACTTGTTGTATCATGCAACCAAGAACATGTCAGAAAAATCTTACAAGAACAGCTGAGATTTATTTGGAGTTAATCAGTATCACTTCAGGTGAAGGCTGGTGTGTACTATTTCACATGAGCTTGATGATTTATTAATTCTGAATCTGAACACAGACAAATAACTACTTATAAAAGGGTGTGAACATTGAAGCTACATGCACACTGTTCGATTTATAATAGTCCTTTATTACGACTGTTGCTTGTCAGACTGTACGAAAATGATCCCCGCTTTGAGCCATGTCACACTGTGCGATCTCGGTTGTCATTGATGTCAGCTGGTACTGCAGTCAAGGTAAGGCCGTTAAACACGCAAGAAGACTTTTCTATCCGTGACCCGTTCAGTTACGTGAGCTGCATTTACATGTGGTTTAGAAATGGTGGCTAGAAGACTAGCATTCATTTTGATCATGGCTTCTCTTGAAAAGAAATCTGGAAAAAAGAGGAGTACTATGTGTGTTGAGCAAGTGGTGGCATCAGATCCTGCGCTCCTATTGTTTTTTTATTTAACGTTGTCGTAGGAGAAGCCACACTGCAGGACTGTGCGTCAAATCTTCTGACACTTCCAGAATAAAATTTGATCGTAATGGTCATTAATCGGCTGCTGGTGAACATGTCATACTAACGACCAAAGACTTCAGATTTTTGCTTAGGATCTAAAGAAACTTTTAGGATTCACAAAATTTTTCGTAGAGGGCAAAATCGTACATTGTGTAAATCCGGCTTTATGCAGTTTTTTTTTTTATCTCTAAAAAAGTTGTCACTTTAGGTTTAAGGGGCATTGCATAGGTTATTATGTTTACATTAAAGGTTTAAAAGTTCTGATATGATTTATCTTTGTTTCATTTTTTTTTACATTACAAAAACAGCTGTTTTAACAGGAGTGTGTAGACTTTTTATATCCACTCTACATTAAAACATTGTAAAAGGAATCCATATGAATTGATCAGTTTAATTCAGGTATTTAGGTCTGAGGAGACAAAAACACTTTATACACTGTAAAAATTGTATAAATATCTAGATGATAGATAGATAGATAGATAGATAGATAGATAGATTAACAGATTTAATCTATCTAGACAGATTTAGGCTTTTATTCTCATGTTTGCATTGATCCACTCACATCAAATATGGTAAACAAGCTCAACCGAGCTTACATAATGTGCCAGAAAAGCCTAATTGGTTCTTGCTTTTGTAACGAACACATTTGAGCTGCCGTTTACATATTTGATGTTCTCTATTTAATGGGTGTACTGTATGTATGAATGAAAGAGATATTATTTAAATTTTTGGACAAACTATCCCTTTAAAGAAGTCCTCATGACACTTCAAGCTGCTTTTTTCCATACAATAAAAGTGAGTGAGGGTGCTTTGGATGCTGACAAGATCCAAAAATGTCCTTCTCCTTCACCAAAGCTCTGAAATCTCATTTGCACTCCTGCATATTCAAACTTGGAGCAATGGATTCATTATTGTGGCCCCGGTATGGTGGGCCCGAAATGGCATTGGTTCCCAATCTGGGGTACACACCGCTCTTACACATGTCTACATCGGATGAACATCGACATAATCCATAGTCATGTCAACTGTTTTTGTGTGCTCAATTAAAGGGATAGTTCACCCAAAAATGAAAATTCTGTCAGTAATTACTCACACTCATGTTGTTCCAAACCCGTGAGACCTTCGTTCATCTTCGGAACACGAATTAAGATATTTTTGATTAAATCTGAGAGCTGGATCACTCCTCCATAGGCTTCTAAGGGATTGAAACTTGCCGGTCGTTAAAATAGTCCAAGTGACTACAGTGGCTCAATCTTAAGTTTATCAAACAACGAGAATTCTTTTTGTGCGCAAAAATAAATAAATAACGACTTTATTTCAACTATTCATTTCCTTCTCTGTGGGCCTCGAGTCAGTTCACTAGTGTAATAGCGTAAGCTTCTGTGTTTTACGTCACACGCATCACCGACATGACCAGCGTCGGCCAATAGTGAGCCTACGTGTGACGTAGCTCTACGCAATCATACTACATTAACTGACTAGAGGCCCATAGAGAAGGAAATGAATAGTTGAAATAAAGTCGCTATTTTTGTTTTTTTTGCGCACAAAAAGTATTCTCGTCGTTTGATAAACTTAAGATTGAGCCACTGTAGTCACTTGGACTATTTTAACGATGTCTTTAATAACTTTTCGGGGCTGGCAAGTGTCAATCCCTTAGAAGCCTATGGAGGAGTGATCCAGCTCTCAGATTTAATCGAAATATCTTAATTTGTGTTCCGAAGATGAACGAAGGTCTTACGGGGTTGGAACAACATGAGGGTGAGTAATTACTGATAGAATTTTCATTTTTGGGTGAACTATCCCTTTAAAAGGTTTTCAGTATCTGATTCTGGGGAACTGGACAGATTTTAAATACTGTCATTTACAAAAAAGTGTGTATTGACGTAAGTGCAGTAATATGAGTACACTTCCTTAAAGTAAAATGCGTGCCAAGAAATGTGTGCATTTCTCTAGTATATTTGGGTGTGTCTTGACAAGTGTGTGTCTGTGCTGAATTAATAATGTTCGTGTTTATGAGGTAGTGTGTGTGTTTGTGTGTGTGAGAGTTGGGTGTGGTGTTTTGCAGGAGGTCATATTGACAGACATCTACAGGAAAGCACCGGCCTTATTGACCCACTTACATATGTGTGTTTGCACACTCGCAAGGCGTTGGTCTGGGCAGAAACACCACTTATTTGCAGAGGGTGTGGCCAGTGTGCGTGTGTGCACGCGTGTGTGTTTGCAGAGGGAGTGACCGGCGCCCAAATGTCCGAGTGCGTCAGTGTCCGCTGTAGAAATCTCCACACATACACTCAAACACATGTGCTACTCCACCCCACTGGAACTGGGTCAGACGTGTGTGTATGATTCTTCACATTAGAAATTGCTGTTCTGACAGAAGTTTTATGGCCCTTCTGCTAAAAGCTATGAATTATGTGATGTAGAGACATTGACTGACCAAGACCAAATGTGATTGTGTGTGTATGGAGGCACTTCAGTTCTCTCTTGAAAGGTTTGTTCATAGCGTACTTGACTTGTATACAGTATATTACTGTGTATGCAGGAATTTATATATAAACAGTGTTCCAAATTATTATGCTAGTGACATATCAGTACAAAAACATTCAAATTTAAATTTTTCAAACATAGTGTTTTTTTGTTTGATTACTTTATCTTTTTAGATAAATGGTATCAATCTCAGACAGGTTTGTTTAGTAGTTTGCCTGGTCTTTTTAGGTAAATGGAAAACCTATTTACTGTAAAGAGGTTGTTCCATATTATTAAGCAATTTGCGGTAGTTGTGTAATATGAGGAGGAAGAAAGATCTTGCTGAAGATGAAGAGCATGATATGGTGCAATGTCTTGCAAAGGGCACAGAAACAACTAATATTTTGTGAAAACTAAATAGAGATTATCAAATTATCGAAAGATTTGTGAGTGATTTAAAACAAATTTCTGTCAAACAAATTAATTGTATTAGAAGGGCAGCTATATATAATAAACCACTGTTGAGCAGCAAACATGTATTTGAAGCTGCTGGTGTCTCTCGATTCTCAAAACCCTCTCCATGCAGGCTGGCAGTTGGATGTTTTTTTCAGGAACAACTGGATAGTTTATTTTTAATGTTCCCCTGGATTGCGTCGAAGAATTATATTTAGCGAATTTGACCACAGATTGTTTTGTAAACGAGGCACAGTCTAATGGATAGTTCTCAAAGAATCCATAATTAATCTATAATAAAAATTAAAGCTGCAAGCAGCATTGAAAGGGCCCACGCACCCGTGCCACCGCCACCCGGTGGCTTTAGGAAGACAGAGCACGGTGGGCAATGTGCATTTAAGTAGGTAAATATAGGAGGAGTATGTCAAAGTCAGTTACAAAAATGTCCTTTATTATGGGGATAATAGCATGTGTTATCACTCAGATAAGTGTTGCTAGCATGTTTTAGCATGTTTCTAGCATGTTTAGAACTCAATGGCATATTTAATATGTTGCTAGTAGCCTACTGCATCACAGTGTAAAACATGTCACTTCCTGTCGACAGTAGATGGCGCTATTACTTTAACTTAAAATTGTCATGTAGATGTGTTCAGGGCAGGACTCTTATCAAACGTGTGAAGTTTGGGGCAGATTGGGCATTGCCTTCTTCAGTAACAACAACTTCCTGTTTCATTGCATTAGCATGCTTTAGCACTTAGCTAAGAATTGCTAGCATGTTTTAACATGTTTATAACATGTTTATAACTCAATGGCATATTTAATATGTTGCTAGTACTGCATCACACTGGTAAACATGTCACTTCCTGTTGCCAGTAGGTGGCGCTATTACTATGACTGAATATTCTCATGTAGATGTGTTCAGGCCATGACTCTTATCAAACCTGTGAAGTTTGGGGCAGATTGGACATTGCCTTCTTAAGTAACAACAACTTCCTGTTTCATTGCATTAGCATGCTTTAGCACTTAGCTATGAATTGCTAGCATGTTTTAACATGTTTATAACATGTTTATAATTCAATGGCATATTTAATATGTTGCTAGAACTGCATCACAGTGTTAAACATGTCACTTCCTGTTGCCAGTAGGTGCCGCTATTACTATAACTGAATATTCTCATGTAGATGTTTTCAGGCCATGACTCTTATTAAACGTGTGAAGTTTGGGGAATATTTGATATTCCATGCCTGAGTTACAGCAAATTCCTATTTAATTGCAGTAATAGCATGCTTTAGCACTTAGCTAAGTGTTTGCTAGCATGTTTTAGCATGTTTCTAGTATGTTGCTAGCATGTTTAGCACTTGCTGGCACTTTTTTACATGTTATTAGGAGTCCACAACAGTGTTAAACATGTCACTTCCTGTTGCCAGTAGGTGGTGCTATGACTGTAACTGAATATGAGCATGAACGTGTTCAGGACAGAACTCTTATCAAACGTGTGAAGTTTGGGGCAGATTGGACATTGTTTGCCTGAGTTACAGCAACTTCCTGTTTCATGGCGAAACATCGAAATTTGTCAGGACACGCCCTTCGACGAAAACTCAAGATCTTCGCAATTTAACGTCGCAAAGGCTTTAAGATTACACTCACCAAATTTGAAGATGATCAGATTAAAACTGTAGGAGGAGTTTGTTAACTCCTCGAACTCCTCAAACTCGAACTCCTCAAACTCCTCGGGGTGGTGATGGCGCAGTGGATAAGACACATGCCTTTGGTGTGAGAGACCCGGGTTCAAATCCACTGTGAGACACCAATGTGTCCCTGAGCAAGACACTTAACCCCTAGTTGCTCCAGAGGCGTGCGACCTACGACCTACTAGCAATTGTAAGTCGCTTTGGATAAAAGCGTCAGCTAAATGAATAAATGTAAATGTTAAAGTACGAGGACTGAAAATGGCAAAAACTGCACAAAAATCTGAGAGGAAGTTCAAAATGGCTGACTTCCTGTTGTGTTTAGGGCTATCCTCCAAGAGACTTTTTTGTAGGTATTGGGCCATTACATGTATGTACCGAATTTCGTACACGTACGTGAAACGTAGCGGGAGGCGCACTCCATTGAACCTTTATAGGTGGCGCTATCGAGCCATTTTGCCCCGCCCAATTCTGAAACGCATATCAGGTGTAAATTTTCGCCAGTTCTGACGTGTGTGCAAATTTTCGTGAGTTTTCGTGCATGTTTAGGCCCTCAATAATGCAATTCATTGCGGAGAATAATAATAATAATAATAAACAGAGCAATTCCAAGAGGGTCCTCACACCATCAGTGCTCGGGCCCTAAAAAATCCTTGCCATGACCCCTTTAAGAGAATGTATTTTAACATTAGCAACTTACATACTTCACCTTTAATTAATTTAGTTTTAGAAATGCTCTATTCACAGTTATTTATTCTAAGTGGATGTATCCAAAAAAAGATTAAGCAGTATTTGGCTGGTCATGTGATCTCAAGATGGCAGCCCCCATGCAGCGACCTGCCCCATGTGAAATAAAACTGCTTTTATTCTACTGATACTGTTTGACTGGAGTCTACAATCATCAGTGTAACACATTTTTAAAGTATAAAGTTTTTTACTTCGTTTTATTTATTTCTTTACATGTGAACTTTTTAATGACAAAAAAGAACCTAGTTCTCTTTACAAGTGGACTTTTTTTCTTTGATCCACTTACAACTTTCTCTTCACTCAGTTGTTGTTTGGCGAACAGTTAATATTTCTAGTTTCTAACATTATGGTAGGTTTCCTGTCCAATTTGGCAATGAATAATGATGAGTACACGTGACAATTACAGTTACATTTGCTGTCTGTTGCTAATATATACAGCCATAAATATTTGGAATTAAGAAATGTCACAATAATTCAGTGAATCTGAAGTGTTTTGTGACCACTAGAATAAAGAAAAGCATTTTGAAAGTCGAACACGGGTTTAAAAATCCTGTAATCTTTTTATTTATTTATTTTACGTTTTTATTACAGTAATTATAACATTTCCTTACATTTGGGTGGTACCTGAAATCTTAGTAAAGACATTCAACAATTGGGTATATTGACTGAAAGAAAAAAAAAAAAAAAAAACGCAAAACAAATTTTGTGAAACAGATATTACATCCATAATAGTAGTATTCAAAATTATAAGAGAAAGAAAAAAGGGACAAAAAAGACAATTGTAGTAACAATATAGTATGTTGCAAGGCAATGTCCGCCAACACAGTATTACAGCTTTTTTTGTAATTCAATAAGCTATATAGTTATATATTTATTACTCTGCTGGTAGTTTGTGTACTAGATCCGATCAGTTGTGTGTTTTTTTTTTTTTTTTTTTATAACTATATACAAAAGAAAAAAACTTGAGGATGATACATTTTACTCCAGAAGTACTCTCAATCACAATATGTGTATTTCTTTTATTTTTATTCCTACCATTACTTTTTTCATTCCTTATATCCTTCGTATCTCTATTTATTCAATAATTCTTAAAATTTCCCTACTTTTCTTAAAAATATTGGTAATTTTTATACTAGGTCTGGTCTTAGTGAGAGAATGTAGTCTATCCATTTTCCCCATAGCTTGACAAATTTAAAATCCTGTAATCTTATGAGCCTTAAAAGCTGTTCACACTGACAACATAAGCATTTTCAGTGAGAATTGGTGATGGACCTTTCTGCAACATTTGTATTTATGCAAATGAGCCTTATTGCTGGTGCTGTCTGAACTGTACATTTAAATCCAGTCAATATATGACATTTTTATCATTTAAAAAAGTAAAAAACTGCGTGGGAAGATGGCTAAACTACGGCAGGTTTAGACAAGATCTAGTTGCATATATTAAAGGAGTGAGATAAAAGAAACGTGTACAGTATAACAGTCACACATCTGTCACAAGAAAAATCAAAAGCAGTGTTGAAATAAAATGACATTCAGCATCACACTGTTGTGACAGACAGTGTGTTGCTGAATGTCGTTTTATTTCAACACTGCTTTTGATATTTCTTGTGACAGATGTGTGACTGTTATACTGGTGTCCACTGTAATATGCACCTCTATATAAGGTGATCGCGCATTATGTTTATTCCATGAATAACAGTACATTTTAGTTTTGCACATTTTCTCAGTTTGAAAACAAAAGTGGTATTTTGAGGTCTCGGATCCACCCTATAGTTTGGGTGGCGTTCGTTTTATTTTTAACACCTCTGCCTGTACGCATGGACACGTGTATACGAGTGTGATGCGTGTTTGTCTTTCTGTGTGTGTTTTGTGGTTTGCTCTTTTGTTAAGTGTTATTTTTTTACAAACATGAGGGGAAACTACACAATCTTGTGGAGAACCTGTATTATCAATACATCTGCAGTTTATTATAATGTGGTGAAATTACAAACTCATTTCAGGTTATTTTAGTATCACCTTTTGAGCTGATAACTGTGCCTGGTTTTAGTAGTTATAGACATGAATTGAAACATTTATTTTGTATAGGCTTATTAACCTGAATTAATACATTAATGTTTTTATGATTTTAGATTTTATATAGGTGTTAAGTGATGGTGATGTTTGTAAATGATATAGGTGTTCTCGATTTTAGAGAGATGACAGTTGCTGGGTTTTTTTGGGGGAGGGGAATTGGTAGCTACTCTAATGTCTTGCCAAGACAAGCAATTTCACCTAAAGTAAAAACAATCATGTTTGTCTTAAATTATCGTAAACAGCTATACATTTTCTTTTACCGTTTTGTAAACTTGGTCCTTCTATATAGCTTTTCTCATATTATTTGTCTTATTTGTAATTTTTGTCTGTCTTTATTTAATTACAGTTTATTTAATACCTTGCAACAATATTTACTTGGAGAAGTGCACAGTAACAAAAAATACTGATAATTGATCATAAGATATGGCCAATACTCATATAAACAGTGCTTTTTACTGCATACCAGAATGCAGAATCTTCATTGTTTTTGGTATTAACTGCTGAAATTATGATATAATGACAAACGTAGACATGATGATATTGGTAGTTTATGTAGATGTTATGTAGATGATGTTGGTAGCTAGTAATTTATCTATGCAGACTTTGGTAGGTCACACAGGTTGATTTTTGTTTAATGACAAACTGTTTATGTTTTTCTTTATTTTTCAGAATCTGCTTTAGAGGTTGGCAGCAGAATGGCATTGGGGGGTGGGGACAGCACTCTGGCGGCGGTGCCAGAGGAGAGGAGAAAGACGAGTGGGGCAGAGCTAAGACAGTTATGGAGAAAAGCCATTCTTCAACAGATCCTCCTCCTGCGGATGGAGAAAGAGAATCAGAAACTACAAGGTAAAACACAAACACATATGCAGTGACTCTTATCATTGTGAACACTTTCATTCAGCATACAAATGGCCAAGTAATCCAACTAACATTAGGATGCCTTTGCAGACTCATTTAACAAAATTGAAATCGGTTATGAAACTAATTTCGTAAAAAAAAATGTTTCTCGACAAAAAATTATCTCTCTTGTTTTCCAATTAACTCTAGTTTGTTCACCATTGCATTATGGTCATAAGTTTATTATTATTACTTTTTCTTAATGTTAATATTATTCTCCCTGTACAATATATAAAATTTGCTTTTATGAAATCGCAACATCTAGATTACTAGGTATTATGTGACAATAAAGCTTAGTTTGTTCTTGCCCTTAAGATTTATTCAATGGATGGTATTCAGCATTAAAAATGATTTCCCTTCTGTGGTCCTTTGGAATTCAGAGCTGTTTTAGGTTGCTGTTAGACGGATGATTTGTCTGGTTTACATTCAGCCGGTATACACAAAAGCATCTCCTATAAACAGTAGCACACACACACTTCTGCACAACCCGGCACACCCATGCTTTGCCTTACCTGGAAGTCCCTGCTGCAGGTTATGAGATGATCATGAAAGGTGAAGAAGTTTTCTGGCACAGATGCGTTCTGATTTGGGGCGTGCTCATGATTGGCAGATTGTCACGTCCTGCCCTGCCATGCTCAGTCATGCTTATCATGACCTGAAAAAAAAGAACACAAGCTTGAAAAGAAAGCAGCCAGACCTTTTGAATAGGGTGTGTGCATATAAAAGTGGGTCAGAAGGAGTGTACTGGGAAGACTGTATGCCCTACTTCTAGCCTGTGTTTTTATTACCACGTTTCTTCTCAATCACAAGACATTTGATGTTCGACACTTTGGAGACTTCTATTTCTGTTTCTTTCTTTCTTTTTTTATGGTTTCTTTTTTTCCCATGGGTAAGGATGGGTGGGGAGGGGAAGGTATTATTCTCCTGTTCCTGAAATTTCCCTTCTTGCTGTTATATCTCTTCCTGTGTTTGTGTGTGTGTCTGAATGAGAATTCTCAGTGGTGCAATAAGTGCAATTACACTTACTCTGCTTACTACAGCTAGCTTTTAATAACATAACAACAAATGACAATAAAGCAGATATAAATGAAAGACCACATTACAAGGAGAGCACAATCATGCAGGTTTGCACTGCACAACATCAGGAAGATCAGGCCCTTCCTAACGGAGCATGCTCCACAAATTCTCGTCCAGGCCCTTGTCATTTCTAGGCTGGACTATTGCAATGTTCTTCTGGCTGGACTTCCATCATGTGCAACCAAACCTCTACAATTGATCCTGAACGCAGCAGCACGACTGGTCTTCAATGCACCCTCCTACCTCCACTCGCTCTTATGATTCTACATCCCCTCCAGAAGCCTGAGGTCAGTAAGCGAGCGAAGACGCCTCGTGGTACCTTCACTGAGAGGCACAAGATCAATTTCCAGGATGTTCTCGTTTAAGGTTCCTTGCTGGTGGAATGATCTTTGCAACGCTACCCTGAACGCAGAATCCCTGACAGTATTCAAGAAGCAGATGAAAACTCATCTCTTCCGGCTGCACTTGACTGCATCCCGCTGTGCTTTAACTATTCTCTCTATCTCTCACTGTTCTAGCTTGTATACTTGTCTAAACGATGCCTGAAACTTTGCATTACCTGCACTTCTTGTGTTTATTGGATCTATATGATGAATCGCTCGTTGTATTCCTTATTTTGTAAGTCGCTTCTGGTAAATTAATAAATGTTAATGTAAACGATAACAAATATGGACTTCACACAATATACTTTTTCCCAATTCTGTGTAGCACTTAGGAGCAGGATTTCATGACAATGGGTTATACGACTAGTTCAAACTTCTAATATGGACTTTAATGTTCAAAAGTATGGAGTTAATAAGATTTGTTTTTTCATCAAGCATTCATTAAATCAAAAGTGATAGTACAATCATTTATAATGTTGCAAAATATTTCTATTTCTTTTGAAGTATCAGTTTAAACTAAAAATATTAAGCACAAAAATACTGAGCATAAGAGACTTCAAAAACATTCTGAAATCTTACAGACCCCAAACTTTAAAACAGTATTTTATATGTTTGTGTTCGATAATCAATATGTAAAACCAATTTTTAATTATAGTAATTTTTGATGGAGAAATAAACCGCTTATGGCAATAAAAATGTAATGTATCTCATAAATAATCATTTAATAATAGCAACAAATACTATTGTTTTTAGATATAAATGTTTCAAATTTATTTTCATGTTGGTTTTGGGCTATGTCAATGTGACTTAAGTTTAAGAGTTCAATTATCACATCAGAGCCCATAAATGTTAATGAAAAATGCATGCAAATAGTAATTAAATTAATTACTAGCAAATAGTTATTAATTAAATGCTCAGTGGTGTCAACGCAGTTGTTAATGTGATATTTCTTTAGCTCCACCATCTTTATCCTGCACATTTTTCAGTTTCTTAACCTTCCATTCAATGTGTGTACAGCATCAGAGAGTGATCTGCAATGCAGACGACTGAAGCTGGACTATGAAGAGATCACTCCATGTCTGAAAGATGTCACTCTGGTCTGGGAGAGAATGCTCAGCACCACTGGGAGGTCAAAGGTCAGATTCGACACAGAGGAGATCCACACAGCTGTGGGACAAGGTAACTAAAATGTACACACACACATGGATACATAAGAATGTTGAAGTTGATGTGACAGTGAGTTGCATGAGGTTTGGCATCAGCCTATTCAATGAATATTTTTACACCTGGATTAACTGAACTAAAACTGATCATTGAGTGAAGAATATGTAATATGTTGGCATGTTTAGATATGTTTAGACAGTTTATGTATCCGTTTTCAGTTTAGAGAAGTGTACATTGTGATAACTGTGTGCATTTGTTATTTTGAAGCCTTTAATTGACTTTTCCAGAAAAAAAAATTATCATTGTTTTTCATATTTGATAGTGTATGCCAAATATGTGCGTGAGTGTTTGATATATTATACATAGATAGAAGAGCTGTCTCGTTGACAGTCAGTTTTTTATAGTGGTAGTTCTGCAGAACGTTATTATAAATGGTGAGCTTGCATGCAGGAATGCGTACACACACACACCTGTTCAACTTCAGTGGAATGCTATCACAATAGATCTGGTGTAATTCTTCACACAGTGATTAATCATACTGATTTATGAATGATATACTGCGGTGGTGACAAAATGAGTGTTTGCAATTCTGTTTGGTCATGCTAGTGTGACAGACTTTTCACAAGGAACCATGTTTTAAGCTTGTAGTTGGTTTTTGGATTTGTGATGTTTGTAAATGTAATTTTCGGATGCGTGTGAATGGTGATGCGTGTTACCCTTTTACGTCAGTCCTTGACAATGTCCTTTGTCCTCTTTAAGTGATTGAATGGACTTCCATCTACATGTCAGATGAGATCTCACATTACTGAAAAAAAACCCTAACAAACTGGTGTTCTGCTCAAAGCATGTAAACATTCAAAGCTCCATCGAAGATCCATCAATTAAACTCTTCCCCCTCTTCGTTCTGTTTTTCTCTCTCTCAGGCGTTCCTCGTCAGCATCGAGGAGAGATCTGGAAGTTGCTTTCAGAGCAGTATTTGCTGAGGAAGGAGGGGCCCTGCGCCAAACCTCCTAACAATAACGCTCCTTACAAAGAGCTTCTAAAGCAACTCACATCTCAACAGCATGCCATCCTAATAGACTTGGGTTAGTATTACAAACACAATGGGTCTGTACCAAAACCTAGTGAACTGCATTGCTGCCTACAGCTTACATAGGCACCATCTAACTAAAATGGATCCTCATAAATGACCAATTTGGGACATTCTTGATAGGCAACACCTTGATGCACAAATATAGCTCCTCTCGTGAAGCACACAAGAGACTTGGCCCACAACTGGTTCCGATAGAATTATACATTAGCATGTTGCTATGCTAACAATTCAGTATTTTTTATATACTTTATACATTATTTATCATAATCTTTATTTAGAGGCTAAAATAAAGATGTACATCATTAAACTGGTATTGTTTTGTATTTTTGTTTGTTTATTTATTTTTATTACAACAGCTTAAATAGGAGGGCCTTCAAATTGTCTTGGACATAGTGGGGCCGTGAGGTCAGAAAGGTTGACTGTTCTAAAAAAACAAATAGAATTCTCAAATGTCGGGTTAAATTGTACATAAAATAGATAAAATGTAGTTATTTATAAATGTTATTTAAAAATATTTAAATGTACTCTTTTGGATCTAATTAAATTAAATTGTGTTATTTATTATATTAATATAAACGGTCCCACTTTATATTAAGTGGCTTTAAGTACTATGTACTTACATCGAAAAATAAGTACAATGTACTTATTGTGTTCAGGTTGTATTGTAAAACGGTTTTGCTGCAATTGGGGTGTGATACTGGTAAGGTTATGGGTAGGTTTAAGGGTGGGTTAAGGTGTAAGGGAAGGGTCTACTGTGTAATTACAAATGTAATTACATAAATTAATTACAGCTGTAATTACATGCAGGTATTTTCAAAATATAAGTACAATGTAAAAACATATATGTACACAATAAGTCCATTGTATCAAATTATTAATTTCAATGTAAGTACATAGTACTTAAAGCCACTTAATATTAAGTGGGACCATATACACTACTGTGTTAAAAAATGTTTGGGTCAGTAATTTTTTTTGAAAGAAATTAAGAATTTTATTCATAATAGACTTCTTTCAAAAACATCAAAAGATCTTACCGACCCCAAACTTTTGCAATGATTTGATCAAATTAACCACTTAATGTCCCCATTAATTTTCACAATGTGTGATTATTGTTTTCAATAATGTCAAATGCCCTTAAAATGCTGTATTGGTAGGCAGTTCACTAGGTTTTGGAACAGAGTTACTGTTATTCTTCTGTATAGTCTGTAGTTGTTTGTTGCCTTTGAAGGTTGTCAGTTATCCAGGTCTTTGTTGAATGTCTATCAGATTTATTCTAGTCAACTGGATGTGTCTTGCTGTTGCTCAAGATGTTTTGCCTCAGAAATGTCTTGAGAAAGATAGAAACTTGTCTATTTGATTAGATAACTCAACTTAACAGTTAATTATTGGGCTTGCTTAATGTTACGCTGTAACATGCCAAAAAACAACTATTCTGCCTTTCTATGTCTTAAAAACACACTAACTTGTTCATTCTTGCCCTGGAATGTTTTAAAAAAATTGTCATTTGAGTATACACAAAAGTCTCCATTCTTTGCAAAATGATCATTACCTCAGTTATTATAGAGAACAACTTCTGCAGAACCTCAGGCTGAATGAATGGTTGAGACACTAAGGGAGATGGACAGATGTGAAGATGGAGAGATTAATGGGGAGGCTCAGACAAAGAAAGGGAGGTGTCACTGGCTCTCAGCACAGTGACAGCGGGAAGAAAGAGAGATAGATATCTTTACAACACAGGAAGACACCTAATCTTATAGGAATGTATATGGTTTCTAAAAAGATGGGAACATAAAAGCTCTTATTCTATGCAGTACTGCGAATTCCTACTGTATATTGCAAGATGCTTGCACAATTCATGTTCTAAACATTCAACCATTCGAGGTAGTCCAAGTATTCGAAGGTAGAGTAAGATTATTATGTTAATAAAGTGAGTGACACCATTTGCCATGACCATTTTTATTTCATCTTATGCCGTTATTTCCAAAAGCAAATTAGCAAACTACTTTTGGAACTTCACTACAGTAAAAATCTACAGTTGTATACGTTTAAACAAAGTTAGATTTTGTCATGAATTTTGGTCAGATTACTCCCATCTGGTAAAAAAAAAGAAAAATAACATCATGCCAGGTCATAATCATGTTATGACAATAATGGCCTGTAAATGACTGAAGTGATCTATGCAAACACCTGCTGTGTAAGAATTCTAGATTTTATGCTTTGTTATATATTTGGATATTTATTTAGACATTTCCAAATATTATTGGTTTAAAGATTCCCAATCATTTTATTCTCACTCTCAAGTATGTGTTAGGTGTGAAAGTTTTGGATTTTTTTTATAGTCTCACCCATTTATTTCTGTGTATGATTGTCAACATTGTGGCTAATAGATTTTATTCAACACAGCTCTGTGATTAGGTCTTTCCCATTCATTCCTATGGTCATCGGTTTTGATTGCGAACAGCAAAGAGTAGTGTGACTTTAAGACTCATGTGAATGAAGTCTAGGTTTTATTTTAATCAGATTGCATATATAAAAAAGTCACCAAATTTTGAACCACTCAGATTGAGCAAACCATTTTTTATTAAATCAACAAAGTGAAATTGGTCAAAAAAGACAGAACAGCTTAGGAGTGTAACAGATTTCATGCATTTAATATCATTGTTTTAAATATTGTTTTCAATAATGTGAAATGTGTACATATCAGTTAACATTGCAAAAATTTGTTTTAGGGTTTATTACTATTCAAATGTAATTTCCTTTGGGGAAACAATTAAAAAACTTAAAAAAAAACTTAAGTGTCAAAATACTGTATTTGCCCTCTGTATAAACAGAATTACATCGGAGCGGCACTGTTGGAATATAAGCACATACAGTACAGTAGATATGCCTCAAATGTTTACTGAAAAACTAGCACCTGCCTTTGGTTGATGATGCTACACGTCAAATATTTGAGTCCTGGTCTGTCCTTCTTTGGCTATACACCCATTGGAGTAACTTCTGAATGGGTCTGAACACTGTAAAAGCCGACGGAAGAGGAGATTAAGCGGAATGAAGGGGGGGGGGGTCATATGTCTATGCCAATATCAACAACAGCAGCAGCATTGTTTCACTCAAACTGCACTGAAAAAAACGAATACTTGAATGATTATTCCTCTTCCTCTCCCAGGACGTACATTTCCCACTCATCCGTATTTCAGCGCTCAGCTGGGGGCTGGCCAGCTTTCCCTCTATAATCTACTGAAGGCATATTCTCTACTGGACCCAGAGGTGGGTTACTGCCAGGGCTTGAGTTTTGTGGCCGGCGTGTTGCTGCTCCATATGAGTGAGGAGGACGCATTCCACATGCTCAGATTCCTCATGTACGACATGGGGCTACGGAAACAGTACAGACCTGATATGATAATACTGCAGGTACAGTAACATTCACATGCTAACAAATATATCATCAAATGGTATTTTTTTCCCACTTATTTTTTACAGCTAAATAGTGCTTTTGACATATGTTTATAATGATGTAAACTCACATGAAGACTGCAGTCATATCAGTGGCCTCTATTTCCTTCACGGTGGCTGCTGTGTTTGATCACATGACCAGCCAAGTAGTTGCAAGCGGTACTTTATTTTTTTTGTCTCTTTTTATTTTCCATGGAAGAAAGTAAGTCAGACGATGTGGAACAACATGTCGAATAAATGATGACAGGATAAAGCCTTTTTAAATCACATTTTCTTGTAGGCATTTTAATGAGTTGATCTGTGATTGGATAAATGGTGAATTCCTTAGACAATTAGATATGCGTTACTCAAGTTTTTGTACACTACTGTTCAAAAGTTTGGGGTCAGTAAGATTTTTTAAATGAATACTTTTATTCAGCTATGATGTATTAAATTGATCAAACATGACAGTTAAGACATTTATATTGATTTTCCAGCCAAATGGGTTTTCACTCTCTGTTTTTCATATCTGAACATAGTTGAGACAAACCCATAGATGAGTGGACAGATCATTGTCCCATTGACCCAATTTCAGTCATAACTTTTCCTTAAAAAGTAGTTACTGCGTTTGGCTTTGTACGAAAGTATTCCTCTTGTTAAAGAGTTTATGGGATAGATGCTGTATGAAATCTTAACTTTAGCGTGATCTCATTATTGTTTTTTAAATAGTTCTGTTCACTTCCTTTTCAGTAATGTGTTGCATATAAATGAAATAAACAGTTAAACATAATTTAATCACATAATATATAAACTTCAAGCCCCCCAGCCCCCCAACCCCACCACAAGTAAAATCAAGTTTTTTTAAATGTTCATCAGATGAGAGATATGTTTTGTGTGTATACACAGTTTAATGTATTGTATACCAGTATACACAGTATACATTGTATACACAGTATACCAGAACGGTTTATCCATGATAATCGGATGTTCTTTGTATTCTACTGAGTTGTGTCTTGTGTATTCTCTCTTTCTTAGATTCAGATGTATCAGCTGTCTCGTCTGTTGCACGACTATCACAGAGAGCTGTACACTCATCTGGAGCAGTACGAGATCGGCCCCAGTCTGTACGCTGCTCCTTGGTTCCTCACTGCCTTTGCCTCACATTTCCCACTTGGCTTCGTGGCGCGAGTGTTCGGTGAATGCACACACCCTCACTCGAACTTTCATACGCACACACACTCAATCTAAATGAGTTCCTGAGATTACCCATTACCACAGTGCTTTTTACAATTATACATTTAGCAGAAGTATTTATTTATTTATATTTACTTTATATTTATTTAACCACACCAGCCACAGATAAAAAGCATATTTTATTGAAGTAAAAATGAAAACACGTTAGGAGATATGAGCAGGCACATCAGATAGTGATGCGTTACCATTCTCTCAATTTCCATAGAAGTGTTTATGAAGATGGCCTGCATGTTTGGCATACTTTTGTTGTCTCGTAGGATACTGTGGAACACATAGTGTACACAACAGCGCATTCTCTCTATCTTGTCGTTACCAAATACATTCAGGGGCACACACATATCTGCATGTACACAAACACACCCTGACTGCAGAGAAATTAACGAAATGTTGCAAGCTGGCACCAGGTGCCAGGGTGGTTTTACAGGTTGGGGAAGAATTTTTGCATCTGGGTTTTTCACTTTCTTTATTATTTGTCTCTTGTAAGTAGTGCCTGCTATTGCAGATACTTTCTCAAATCCCATAAATCTTAGTATTAAACTTTGGTGCATAACACACTCTGCACTGTTTGTGCTACAGACATGGATAATATCTTAAATCTTTCGGCTTATTGTGCTGTTATGTTCGGAATCACCGTAGCGATTTTCACAATTATATTGTTAACTAAAACTATTACAAAGTTTATTTAACTACTTATTTACATTATCACAGTTTTAACCATGTAATAATTTATATTTTTACTATGTATTTTTATATATTACATTTGAAAAGGCAACCGCAATCTGCACAGAAAAAAAAAAAATGTTTTTTATTCCCACTGTATAATTTGCTGTATGGAAAAAATCGATTTAATCCAAAAGTTCAGAAAAATCTAAAATATAGTTTTAGAACAGTGAAAAACTTCATCAGGGGTTCTCAACTCTGGCCCTCAAGGTCCACTTTCCTGCAGAGTTTAGCTTCAACCTTGATCAAACGAGCCTGCCTGTAAATTTCTAGTAATCCTAAAGACCTTGATTAACTTGTTCAGGTGTGTTTGATTAGGATTGGTGCAAAACTCAGCAGAAAAGTGGATCTCGAGGGCCAGAGTTGAGAACGCCTGGTCTACTATATGCGTTTGTTGCTGAATAAAATTATTCTGAGGTATCAACTGACAATCTGCTGAAAATTCATTGCCTCTCTTTATCCTACTTTGCAATCTCTCTTATCTTCTATGGGAACGCTGAAGTTAATTATGCATGATAATCACAATCGCTGATGCATGGCGACTGGCGCTAACTTTGTTTTGCCCAACCATGGTTCCGTGACAGTGTGTGTGGTGTGATTATAAGATTGAATGTCATTGACCTTGTGGCACACAAACTCACATGGCTCTTTCCAAGGTTAATCGGTTGACAATCTTGGAACCTCTCATCTTATTCTCATCTCACACTAACTTACACACATAAATATTTCTGTTTGCAATCTTTTGTCTTCACACACACATACAATGCAAACGCCCAACTCCCAACAAATCTACTGGAGATTTTCAGTTGCAGATTTTTTCATCTACTCTTAGGCAAAAAGCGTACTGATGTAGATGTAATAAAGAAAACGTAATATAAAAATAATATTATATATGAACCTTTACGGTAATAATTTTGCATATATTTAGTTTTTAAACACACTGATCGTTTTAACAAAATAAGAGGGTATAAAAAACTGCATGATGTTTTTTTTTCTTAATACGCTATTTCACATAACAGATGTTTACATAAAGTCCACATGACAAAATAATTATGGAATTTACACATACGCCCTAATTGCACCTATTGGTGCGTCCCTAATATATTTATTACCAGGCATGCTGCTAATAGACTATTGAACTTCAGTTGTGAGCATATATTATATTATATTAACTGTAATATATTATATTGCAATGTAATTTTGCATATTGCAATCGAACATAGATGCCTTCAAATGGATTCCTTGATGTAAACTGAACCTTATTTATTGATTTTATATCTTCTAGACATGCTGTTTCTTCAGGGATCA
This sequence comes from Gila orcuttii, assembly GCA_026230005.1. Classification (NCBI taxonomy): domain Eukaryota; kingdom Metazoa; phylum Chordata; class Actinopteri; order Cypriniformes; family Leuciscidae; genus Gila; species Gila orcuttii. The sequence continues at coordinate 52,221,184 of JAPDVR010000002.1, forward strand.
GAGGTAATCTTCAAGGTGGCCTTGAGTCTACTTGGTAGCCACAAGCCTCTGATTCTCCAGCATGACAATTTAGAGTCAATTGTCGAGTTCATCAAAACAACCTTACCCAATCTGGGCCTTGTGCAAATGGAAAAAACAATCAATCAGGTAATCTATGTATCAGAGTTAACGTGCATGCCTCCACCATACCTGCATTCCAAATAGACGTACGACTCACATCAACATATACGCACTTTCTTTCGCTAAGTGTCAAGGCAGTGGCACATTTGGGTGTGGATTCTTTTGTGCTTTTGTGGTGACACCAATATACGTGTCTTTCCCTACACAATCAACGCATACTCGTGCTTGGGTGTGTCCCGTGTTCATCTTCATATGTGGTTTTGCATAAGTACTAGTTTCATCATGAACTCGGCACAAATAATAGATGGAGTTAGTAAAGTATGGGTGTTGCTCAGTGTGTGTGTGTGTGTGTGTTTATGTCTCAAATGATTCTTGCATGAAAAAGTGTTTCATGCAAGACAATTACCAGGAGCACTCTTCTTTCTCTTGAATATTTTAAATGATGCCCAACAACGCACAATGAATAGACATAGCAGCAAGAAAATTAAGCACGTTTTTACATTTTTGGGAGTTCTTCTTGGGATTGGTAAATACCTTTTTAGAGTAGTAGACAAATATTAATTAAACAATCTGTGAAAGTGGTTAATGTGACCTGTGTACGTCTTTCAAAGCCATATGATTGCTGTGTGAGGAACAGACTGAAATTTACTCCTTTATCCAATGAATATGTTTTCCTGTCAAGTAGACAGTGATGTAGGATAATGATAAATGATGATTTTGATGATGAATTTTAATTTGATCTATTCAAAATTTATAGGACAGTCTAGAATGAGAATCTTTGTAAACATGTTACAAGTTATCTATTTGCTTCATATTTAAATTGTCTACTCTTTTCAAATTACATAAATATAAAAAGAAGTATTTGTGCATGTAGTTTCACTGACATAAAAATCACTCCATTATAGGATCACCAGGATAACAATTTGATTGAAGATGTCTCTGTTTGATGTCAAGGAAGTGTGTATGAGCACCCTACACTTTTCGAAATTTATGAGACTCTAAAATGGCAGTTGTGTAGAGTGCGTGTGCGCACGCACACACACACACACACACACACACTGTGTATGTTTTCATTTAGCTGTTTTTATGTTTTCATTTTGTTGTTTTTGGATGTTGGATGGAGTTTTTTAGACCCCTCTCATCATATAACTGAAGTTTGTACACACACATAAAGAAACATGCTTTGACTTGCCCATCTTTGACATGCTCATCTTGTATATTTGTACATGTCTCCATGTAGGTGTCTGAGATGGATATCAGTAAGCAGCTGCAGGCCTATGAGGTGGAGTATCATGTTCTTCAGGACGAGCTCTTGGATGGTCCCTCCACTCTCAGCCAATCACAGCGAGTGGCCCAGTTGGAGAAGACCAATGGAAGCCTCCGACAGCAAAACTTAGACCTCCTAGAGGAGCTACAGGTGGCTCATTTTAACACAAGCAGAATCACTTTATATATATGCATTTAGATAGATTAAAGGCTTATTCACATGGTATCTGAATTTTCAACATTAACAACAAGATTACAAATTGGAATAGATCTTTTTTCATTAGTATTATTTACTCAGCTGTTTAAATTCAGCATTAGATGTTGTGTGAATAGTTTCCCGGCAAAAATTCTTTTTTTAATTTTTTTTTTATATTGCATTTGACTTTGACATTATCGTCTTCCATCAGGTTGCCCACGCTAAGATCAGATGGCTGGAGACTCGTGTGGACGGCCTGGTGAATCGAGAGTCTGAGCTACAGTCGGAGGTAAAGACTCTCCAGCAGGAACAGACAGAGCAGCAGCAGACTGTATCCAATCTCAGAGATCTCCTCAGGAGTCTGGGTATAAACAGCCCCTCTCCTGAGCAGGACAACCTCACCAACACAAGCAACAACCAATAACTGTGCCAGTGAGGATACAGAGTCAAGTCTTTATGAACACTCTTTTGTCATCACCAGTTCTGCTATCAAGCTCCTCCTGTAAATATCACGTCTGTCATAATCCTATTGACTCTGTCGTTCTCTAAACAAGCCATCTTAGTGGAGGGTTTTCAGGGCACTGAAGTTCCTACACCTGAGATGACCTTGAAGATCTTATCTTGGTCTTTTCTCGCCAGAACTGATCAAACAACCTAAAAGATCAAAGCATTAAACAGCTCAAAAGAATAGCTGAGATGCCTCTTTTTCTGGTTCTTACAGCTTTCGTGACTGGCTTTTACTTTATGGACAGAGAGGTTTTGGATCACTATTTTTTAATAGAAACTCCCTGCTGTTGTTTCTGCGTTTTTAACATGCCGATGACCCCAACAAAGCCTCTCCATGGTAGATTTGATTGGCATTCAGACATTAGATTAGATTGACAGTTCCCCAGCAAGCACTGAACAGCCCTCTGAAAGGCTACGGATAAATGCACTCTTCTTGTGCAGTGTAATATTTGCACCGTTCTTATTTCGTGTGATTGTGTTTGTGTGTGAGCATGTATGGATGTGGCAATCAACCATTATATTCCAGTGCAATATAAACTAAAAAAAGACAACCCTCCAGTACACTCTAAACCTGCACAATCTTCTGTTCTAACAGAAACCAAAGAGGAGCTTCAAAATCTGAGTGCACTTCCATAAACAGAGAAATATCTGTTTCATCTTTTTTTCTTTTCTTTTTTCAATCTGAGGCTCAGACCGAACGCTGCGGATTTACTCCGATTACCCAGAAATCACTCACACTCAACAGAAAATCCTGACTGACACATTTGCCAAAATAAGATTAAAACCATTTAAGTAACATACGGTGTTACAAATGCAAAACTACACATATAAACTAAGTATCCATCAATTTCTACGTGTCTTTTGGATAATTTGGATTTTGTGGTTTCCAGTGATGCCGTTTTTAGCTACTTGGCGGCACTGCTGTTGATATGGTACCCAAAGTCAAAGATCCTAATGATATTTTTAACACTTTCTCTACAAAAAAAAAAAAAACCTTCAGGTGCTTTTATTTGTGATAGTGTGTTTGTCTGAGCACACTGTACGCAAGTCTCTGTTTTGAACGAGTTGTCACCTCTGTATTTTAGCATGATATATTTTGGCAGTTGGAAATACATTGGAAAAAGGGTTGTGAATGAATGAGGAAAGAAAACAGATCATCTTGATTCATTCGCGTGACAATATGCCCTTACCCTTTGACCTCTTGTGCTTTTCTGGAGAATTCCATTTGTTTTTCTCACTGTTGGAAAGACAGGGACACTGTTAAAACATCATTCTTGATGAAGTGCTTTATTTTTATTGGTTTTTATTGAGAGTATTATTCTTATTATATGCATTAAATACATTTTAAATTGTTTGATTTGAGTCACGTTGATTTACTTGATATACAGCGTTGGTTTCATTTCGGTTGTGTGTGTTTGTGTGTTTCGCTCCAAAGAGCAATTCCATGTAACACTTTGTTGAATTGGATATTCTGATGAATCATTCCATTAGACAACATTGCACCTGGTTTTAACGATTTACAGTGAATACTGAGATCAATTTCTTCAGGAAAGCATCTGTAGAAACTTTTCTGTAAATTAAATTCTCCTCATGCTTCGCTTGTTAAAGTGAGGTCACGTTTACAGTTTGGCTAAGCTGCCTTTTCTTTTAATGCCTGTAAGACACTTGAAGAGGTGAGTTTGTGTGTGTGTGTGTGTGTGTATATGTATATATGTGTGTATATATATATATATATATATATTGCAATCAAACTTATTCAACCCCCTCGACCTGGAAGACATTTTGCTGCAGAGAACAAAACTTTATGAAAACAATTAAAGGAATCAGTAAAAAGTTTATTCATACAAATTTGAGGGTCCCACTTTATATTAAGTGGCTTTAAGTACTATGTAATTACATTGAAATTAATATTTTGAAACAATGGACGTTTTGTGTACATACATTTTTTTACATTGTACTTATATTTTGAAAATACCTGCATGTAATTACAGCTGTAATAAATGTATGTAATCACATTTGTAATTACACTGTTGACCCTTCCCTTACACTTTAACCTACCCTTAAACCGACTCATACCACCACACCTGACCCTAACCTTACCAGTATCACACCTCAATAGCAGCAACAGTGTTTTACAATACAACATGAACACAATAAGTACATCGTACTTATTTTTCGATGTAAGTACATAGTACTTAAAGCCACTTAATATAAAGTGGGACCAATTTGGGTGATTCTGAGAATGTAAAGTTGATGAAAAAAATCTATTTGTTCTAGGCATTTTGTACAAAATTATTCAACACCCAAAAAGTACATTTTGTGCAGAATCTTTTATTCTTTATAATCGCCAATAAATTCTGCCTTTAAGAACTTAGAAGTTTCTGTCACCTCTGCTGCAATCTTGCCCCATTCCTCACTTGAAAGATCACTGATAATCTTTGGTTTTCACGTTACCACTGCTTTCTTCAAATCCCACCATATATTTACAATAACATTTAAATCTGAAGGCCACTCAAGAACATTGTACGACTGATCTCATATCCAAGCTTCAGTAGATTTGGATGTATACTTTGGGATGGCTGTCCGTCCATTGATCATCAAGCTTCAGTCTCTGCACCGAAGACATCACCATCTTTACCAAAATGCCTTGATACTTCAAATAATTCATGATTTCCTCCTACAGTCGAGATTTCCACTATCTGCAACAGCAAAGCACCCCCCATAACAAGACTATTGTTTGACCATGGAGATGGTGTTCTTCTGCTCATAAGTTTTGCCTTTTTTGCATCAGTACCGCTGATCCATGGGTCCAAAAAGTTCCAGTTTGGCCGCATCACTCCATTTAACATCCTTCCAGAACTCCACAGGTCTGTCCAAATGAATTTTAGCATATTCAAGTCGGCCATTTATGTTCTTCTTGGTCAAGAGTGGCATTCGGCAAAATGTCTCAACATGAAGTTCTTATACTCTGCATTGAAATGTTTTCCCTCTTTTCATCAGGTCATCTTGCAAATCTTTGGCAGTAAATTGAGAGTTTTTCTCAGTTGCTCTGATCAAACATTTTATTCCCCTTAATGACATTGTGCTTTCAACCCCTCAAAGGTTTTCTGGTTCAATTCATTTTAAACTTATGAATAAGGCTGCCGGCTGTGTCTCTGGGCCCATTTAGTGTTTTGGAAATCATAGACTCCTTGTGACCAAAGACTTTATAATGGAATACAACAATTTGTTCTCTATAGATTTTATGAGAGCTTTTTTGACAATTTGCTACTCAACTTTACCACATGCATGGGCTACAATTGTGCAATTGTAACAGCACAAGCTAATTCATTTTTGTTGTAGAGTTTCCAAAGGCTTAATTGTAAACAATTTTGTACCATATATATATATATATATATATATATATATATATATATATATATATATATATATATATATATGTGTGTGTGTGTGTGTGTGTGTATATATATATATATGATCATATTAAATGGTATTAATATTTATTCAAATTATTTAAGGATTTATGTTTACATTTATGCTTTTTGACACGTGCTTTTATCCAAATTGACTTATAAAATGCATTTTAATTCATTTTAATTTTATTGCATTCTCTGGCAATTAAACCCAACGTTGTTGTTGCTAGTGCCATGTTCTACTGTTTGAATGAATATAAAAAATTTAAATGAATATTTTTAGAACTTTTTATTATTAATATGTTGACAAGTAATAGCCTATACATTATATCAGAATTGTCAACAATAAACTGCTACATCAGTGATCACTATAGATCAGTGTTTCTAAAAGTATTTAATCATTCTTTAGTGAAATTTTCTGTATGAAAATATTTAGGAATTGATGTAATATTAACATTGAGGTTAAGCAGAAAACAAAGTGATATGATTTCACTTCAAACCCCTGGATATCATTGAGTGTGCTGCTTGTGTCTGTGTATGTGTTCAATTGTACTTAATATTAAATCATAATATAAATGTATGCAGATTTACCATATAAAGATAAATTGGTAGATTTAACAAATCTAGTAGGCTAAATTGGCTCTTATTTGAGTCCTGAGCCAAAAGAAGTTTCCGAATCCTGTTATAGGCCATTAATAACTTAAAACCTATTGAAGAAAGTGCTTTCATCATGTGTTTGTTTTGGATGTGAATGATGTCGCCATGTGTTGGTCTTATTGATTGCCTAACTGCTACAAAACATTCATCAGTGCTCATCAAACATTTCTTAAACCACAAGCAAATACAGTGTGTTTTAACTTAAGCCCTGGAATCAGTGGAATCTGTGTGATGTGTAATAGCCCACAACTTTCAAAACCAATGATCAAAGTCAAACGACAGCAGACATACATATTACTTAATAACAGCTGGGTGTTGAGGTAGGAAACTCCTGCCTAAAGTAAGGAAGGGGCCGTTTTATAAGTTGATTATGACTAAACCTATTGTGTGTAATAATAAGTGTAGCAACATAACTTTATTTTTCACAATAATAGAACAAAGACTTTCTCTGATCAACTGCTGTAGAGCCTGTTCCTCAGCTGTCACGTTTCACAAACTGTGTGATCTGTGTTACGTCAAATGAACTGTGTGAGTGAGTTTGCTTGTCAAGTGCCCAAATATTTCAGGTAAGTGCCAGTTAAGCTGTTTAACCATCTATAATACATTCACTAGCACACACACATCCTCCCACTCGTTTTCTCACCCATCTTTAATTTCACTTAAATCTAGCTCTGTTGTTTTGTGTAATAGCTGAATTTTTTTTTATCTACACATCTTTTGAAAAGGCGTCGAAATAATAGAAACCACCGTTCCGTTGTTCTGCTTCCTCGTCACCTTACATTCACGTATACCTTTCTCACCTCTTCTTCCACTTGGCAACACTAGAGTGATTTGTAGTTTTGCCACACCCGTCGTGGTTCAGCCACACCACACTGTCTGTAAGCAGTTTGGAACGGCACAGCTTATCAACAGTTACTATGTGTGCGTAAGATTTCGGTTACGTTTTATTTTGAAGTGTCTTTGTTACACTGTGATTATACATTTAACTGCGTAATATTAAGTAACTACTATAGGGTTTGGTTTAGGGTTGGTTGCATGTAATTATGCCTACTTTAGTTACTACAAGTAACATACAATGGCATTGTAAAATAAAGTGTTACCAAGACTTGGGCGATGGGCTGTGCTCGAAGTGGGCCGGTATATTTTGAATTTAATTAACTTGTCTTTACAATATCACATCACTTTTTTTACACAGAGTATAAATGGGTTTTTCTAACATAATATATTACTGCTATACATTTAATATTTTTTCATACTTGGTTGATTTGACGTATATATGATGTGTTTTTAAAAAAGAATGTAAAAGGCTTGTTTAAAGAGGATAAGTAATAGAAAATCATGCCTTAGCAAGCACCACTAACTATCTAACGTTTTTATATTTTGTTTTCTGCTTAAAATAAATGCATTAAAAGTGTAAAAACTACTAGACAAGTTTATCTTAGGAGCACATGCAGAGGGCAGAGAAACACACTCAAATGGGATGGTCAGGAAACAATCTGCCCTGCCTATAAGCTTCATGTGCACAGAGGAAATGTAGCCCAGGACAGCATCTGAAAACACACACTCACACAGTGTGTAACACACACATTATTTCAGCCTATCCTGAGAAGGCCCTGTAGTGAAAAACTCTGTATGGCGGTTCAGGACATTGAGGTCACATCCGAAAATGTGGCAAATGACCCATTTGGTGACCCATCCCTCTCTTTTCTTTCTCCCTTTCCTTATTTTTTCTATTCTCCTGTGTCTGATGCAATGCAATGTTCATTGGTTCCAACCCATAAATGTTCATTTTCATCTGTTGTTTCTACTGCAACACTGATACAAAAGAAAAGACGGATGAAAGTCATACAAATGCAAATATTTCACCACTACTATACATACTGCTTGAAATGCCGCATAAATCTTTTCCCTCAATGTATAGGTTGTTCATACTTAAAAGCTTCTTTAAGTCATCTTTTTGTATAGAGCTTATATTGTCACAAAAACTGAAAGTGCAAGTAAACATTGTAAAACGAGCACAGGCAAATGTCTTCTTTCGATTGTGGGAGTTGTATGGAATGTGTTTAGAACTAGTTAGTGTACATTGCTTCAGTTTGTTGGCCTAAATGAGTTGCTATATCCCTTATGTTTTTAAGCACCACACCTAATGCAAATATCTCAGGGTGTGGTGCCACAGCAGAGACTGTTAATCAAGTTTAATTTGATTCCTTTCTATTCAAAAGAAAATTTCTTTGTATTTGATCAAGATAAACTTTTCTAAACCTCAACTGACAAAAATGATTTCCATTACACGAGAGTAGATGTTAAAACTTCATGCTGATTTGTACTCGGCTTTCGCCAAGATAAGCAACACTAAGACGTAGCTTTACAGTAAACTATGCTTCACCCATTTACGCTTCTTTCCATAGGGTGGTGTGACTCCCCTTCTGTCCGGCGTTAACGACTGCAGTGTACTTGGCGCGTCAGCACACATGACGGCTGCAACTACAATGGTCTCCCTAGTGGACCAGCGCGACAACCGTCTGGATTGAGCCAAGTAGGGGACATCTCTAGGGTCTTCAAGTGGGCACCTTCCGTCCTCAGTGTTTCGTCGACTAGCCCACGACACCTCAAGAGGGCTCGACAGTGACTTTGGCGTCCCAGAGTCACCCCCCTCCGTCCCCCACTCAACTCAGCCCAGCTTACTGACCTCTACATCCCTCCTGCTGCTGAGACCTAACCACAATCTCACAATCTCTCCGCAACCCAACCATATGCGCCAACCCGTTTGACTAAGGCTGTCGAGCCCCACTGGTGTGTTAATATGCAGTTTCAGTGGCAACGGTTCCGTATGGCATACCACCTACCGCAAAACACAATATCTGCCCAACCACCCGTCATTCAAGCAATATACACAGGAACGTAATGACTGTAAATACTATACAACCTATACAAATAAACCAACAGACTCTTCAAGTTTTCAAGAATTCTACGAAACCGTAGCATGGCGGCCTGTACACAGCCAGCTAGAATCTTTCCGTCTCAACCACCGCCAGTTGCTGCTCCTTTCTGCTGCTTCAGATAAGTTCTTTACTGTGCGACGCAACTCTTGGCCACTGAATCCGACGTCTCTGAGGAACCGGGTTGTAGAGTGTGCCACAAAACCTCGACAACCCACTTCCACTGGATAAACCTGGACTCTCCATCCTCGCTGTTCTGCTTCAGTGGCCAGCTGAGCATACCGCAGTTTTTTCCTCTCATATGCCTCATCTACCGCATCCTCCCATGGCACTGTTAACTCTATCAGTTGAACAATGCGTGCTGATCCAGACCACAAAACAATATCTGGGCGTAGGTTAGTGGTGGCAATCTCAGGTGGAAAAATAAGCCGTTGATCAAGATCAGCCAGCATCTTCCAGTCCCTAGCAGCTTCCAGTTGTCCTGGGCGAGAATTGGTGTTAACACCTTTTCTTGGTGGTTGCTCGCCTGGGCGGAGGAATATTGTCTTCTGCGTGTAATGTTTTGCTAGAACAGGCGGCAACTTATTGGTCATACTACGCTTGCCTTCCAATGCTAAAGCCAAACATCGCAGTACTTGGTCATGGCGCCAAGTAAACCGACCTTGGCTAAAAGCCACCTTACATCCTGTCAAAATGTGCCTTAATGTGGCAGGTGACGAATCCGAAGGACAAGAGGGATCCTCTCTTACCCAAATAGCTCTGAGGGAAATTTCTCAGTAAAAACACATTTCAAAGTTATATGCTCTTGGGCTAAATTTTCTACACATCGTTTGGTTTATAATCGTCAATCGTTGTTGGGTATTAATCATGGAATGGCTGACCGTCTTGACACCGCTTTGACTGGTCTATCTAAAAGTCATCATCCGACCTCGCTGATCTGCCCATCTCACCTGTGCCGACTAGTGTGTGATGTTCGCCGGAGGAAACGGCGTAGAAAGCGTGGGAAACGAGGTGGTGTGCTGGCGGCGGCAAGGTTGCGTTTAAGGGCGATGAAGGCGTCATGCTCGCGCCGTGTCCTCGTTGAGCTGTGGCCGGTCACTTGCAGGGCCTATTCCTGTGGTTCGTGTGAGCGTGTGCTGCAGGGTGTGGAGTGTCCGGCTGATGACCTAGATACGGTTTGCAATCGGTATCGGTCTGCACGCCCGGTTGGACGGGGGGTGAATCTGGCGAACCTCTACTGCGTCAGGCGCGATCTTCAAACAAAGGTGGACTATTCCCGGACAAAAAGACTGACCCTGATTAATGTAAGGTCTCTTTTAAATAAGACTTTTATATTGCATGAGTTTTTCAAAGCTAAAGAGTTGGATATACTGTTTCTGACAGAAACCTGGGCTTGCAATGGAGATCTGATCCCCTTTTCTGAAGCAGTTCCACAATATTGTGATTTTTTAAGCAAACCCAGACAAACGGGCCGTGGAGGAGGTTTGGCAGCTATTTTTAATAACTCGTTAAGCTGCAAAAACATTCAGACTGTAGACTATGCAGCTTTTGAACTTCAGTTGATTCAGATTAAGGTGCAGACTGGATCCTTAGTGTGTGCATTAATCTATCGTCCTCCAAAGTTTAACAAACATTTTATCCAGCAGTTTACTGAGTGTGTAAGCGGACTTATATGCAATTATGATTGTTTTTTGATTTTGGGCGACTTCAATGTGCATGTATGTTGCCCCTCAGACCCATTAGTTAAAGATTTTTTAAATCTTGTTGAGTCTTTTAACTTAGTGCAACATGTTCATGGCTCGACACATATTTATGGTCATACGTTAGATCTTGTTTTATCATTTAATTTGTCAATTCTGAATGTTATTTTAGAAGATGTGGCATTCTCAGATCATAAATCCGTCACATTTGAACTTTCTCTTGATTATGAAAAAGAGAACTTGAATGCTCCTTCGAGAATGTCTAGGTATATTAATCATGCAACTGGTGACCTTTTTTCAAATCTGTATATTAGAGCCCCATTAACCTTAATGTTGGAGAATCCGCCATCGCAGTGGGATGTAGAGAAGCTTCTCAATATATTTAATTCTACATGTGCCGACATTTTGGACAGTGTTGCCCCTATTAGAATGATCTCTGTCAGATCTAAACCCCAGCCCTGGTTTAATGAAGTAACTCGGGCCTCCAGGCGGGATTGTAGGAAGGCGGAGAGAAGATGGAAAAAGGATGGTCTTCAAGTGTCTTTAGAAATTTTCAAACAATCTTTGTTCACCTATCAAAGCTTAGTAATAGAAGAGAAAAAGAAATTTTTGGCTGATGCTATTGCTCACAATCATCATAATCCAAAGTTTTTATTCAACACTGTAAAATCTGTTATAAACTCCCCTAAGAGTGGTCTTATTGAGGAATCTTTTGAACTATGGGAAATTTTCAAAACTTCTTCTGTGATAAGATTAAGAATATTAGGTCTGACATTGTTAAGCTTAATCAAGATGTGCTGGTCGTTCCGCTGTGCTCTGACTACCTCACATATTTTGAACCATTATCCCTTGCCACATTAACAGATATTGTGGGTTTATAAGTTTGTCTACCGGTACGGTGCCCCTTTCATTGAAACATGCTGTTGTTCAGCCACTTCTTAAAAAGCCAAATTTAGGACAAGAGGTCTTGTCTAATTTTCGTCCAATTTCTAAGTTGCCATTTTTAGCAAAAATTCTAGAAAAATCTGTTTTTAAACAAATGCAGAGTTTTTTGGACCAAAATGTGTCACTTGAACGGTTTCAATCTGGCTTTAAAAACAAACATAGTTCTGAATCTGCCCTCTTAAAAGTCTTAAATGATATCTTTTTATTTAGGGATTCTGGCCATTCAGTTGTTATGTTACTATTAGATCTTACTTCAGCTTTTGATACTATAGACCATGGGGTTTTAATTTCGCGCCTTGAAAATGTGGTAGGCATCCGTGGTATTGCAATAAAATGGTTTAGGTCATTTTTGACAAACAGAAGATTTTCAGTTAATCTAGGACATACCTTTTCGTCATCTACTTCATTGGACTGTGGTGTTCCGCAGGGATCCATTCTTGCGCCAATGTTATTTGCCCTATACATGTTACCACTAGGGTCTATTTTTCGCAAGTATGGTATCTCCTTTCACTTCTTTGCAGATGATATGCAAATTTATTTGCCTATGAGTAAAAACCCTAAATCATCATTGGATTCCCTTAAAGTCTGCTTACAGGAGGTAAAAATTTGGTTGTCAAATAATTTTTTATACTTAAATGAAAGCAAAACTGAGCTTGTCTGGTTTGGAGGTCCTGCCCTGAGTGATCTTCCTATTTTAGGTGAACTGTACCCCTATTGTACATCAGTGGTAAAAGATCTTGGGGTAATGTTGGATTCCTCCCTAAAGTTTGAAAAACAGATAAACTCAATGGTGAAATCTGCTTTCTTTCATTTAAGACTTGTGGCAAAGGTGAAGCCGTTTTTAACTAAAAAAGACCTAGAGATGTTGATCCATGCTTTTGTGTTTTCAAGACTGGATTATTGTAATTCATTATACACTGGAGTCTCCCAAGCATCTTTACGTCGGCTGCAAGCAGTACAAAATGCTGCAGCCAGACTATTGACAGGGACCCGTAAATATGATCATATCTCTCCTGTTCTGACCTCCTTGGGCTGGTTGACCATTCGAGATAGAGTTGATTTTAAAATGCTAGTCTATGCCTATAAGTGCTTAAATGGACTAGCTCCATCATATCTTTCTGAACTTCTTGAGGTTCATAAGCCCTCTAGATCATTAAGATCTGCTGAGAATGGAATTGTGCTGTCTGTACCACGCACAAAATACAAGCAACGGGGTGATAGGGCCTTTGCAGTAGCTGCCCCAAAGCTATGGAATACGCTAACACTTTATATTAGGTCCGCTCCGACTATAGGCTTTTTTAAAAGCCTTTTGAAATTTTACCTATTCCATATGTCCTATTTAGGTGTAGAGGGATGAGCTCTTGTGCATATAAGTTTTACTATGTGATTTTAGTGTGGTGTTGTTTTTGTGTTTTATTCTGTATATTTTTTTAATTCATATTTTAGAATTTTTTTGTACAGCACCTTGGTACAACTAACCGTTGTTGGAATAGTGCTTTATAAAATAAATAAAATAAAAAATAAAAGACAAAAGTTACATTTAGTAAATGCCAAACTGCACTTGGATAGACATTGGATACATTTTAATAATTATTAGAATTTTATCTTATATTTGATCTATATATATATACATGCACATATTATATATACAGTACATCGTGTGTGTGTGTGTGTGTATATACATTGTGTGTTGGCCAAAATGATGATTTCATATTTTTGAATGTTATGTTTTACATTTTCGCTGCTTCATAAATAAATGCTTTTGCATTATCCTAATTGTTTTACCAACACATGGAATAAAAATAAATAAAATGGCAGGTTCCATTGTAACAAATTAGAGCATGTTTTCTTTCTTTCTTTTTTTTTTTACTATTTGAAAACATTATTTGCAACAATTACAGATTGACACCTTCGATAAAAAATGTTTTGAGGAAGTCTTTGTTCAGTACATTCCATTATGTTGGTTTTAATAAGTGCTTTGTTTCATCTGTGATTTACCTAATAAATGCCGCAATTAACATCGACACATTAACAGCCTTGTTGCTCTCGGTTGAGCCAGCTAAACTGAGTGACTATGATGTGACTCTCTCAGCAAAGCAGAATCTGAAACCTTCTCTGAGAAGAACTCTATTGAAGTCAAACTGAAAATAAATTCTACAACTTTCGTAGGAGATTGGCACGTTTTTTTTTTAAGTTTTTTATTATTATTTATTTATTTGTGTTACTGGAATGTAGAATTTCTTGTTACAACCATGAAAATCCTGAAACTAGAACAGATACTGGCTGTGATTTATATTTTTATCTGGCTTGTTATATTAAAAAAAAAAAACTTACATTGTGTTTTGATAAGACCTCTTAATCTAGTACTGAATAAGCCTTAAGCACATAACACAGATAAGATAAATGACAGGCAACTGCAAACGGAACAAATTACCTGCTTAACTGGACAGATGCCATGTGTTTATGTAACTGCTATTTCCAAGGTTTCTGCATGACACAATACATTTTCTTCTCTAATATGCAAATTAGGCAGATGGGTGGAGTTGCAGCTGGAAAATAACAGGACCTGTGAAGACATGAGAGGCATGTTCTTCCTCCAAACACTTACTAAAACATGTACACCAAAACATGTTATGATACTATCATAAATTTAAAACAACTGTTTCTTTTGTTTTAATATATTTTAAAATGTAATTTATTCCTGTGATGGCAAAACTGCATTTCAGCATCATTACTCCAGTCTTCAGTATCACACGATCCTTCAGAAATCAAGAAACATTTATTAATATCATCAATGTTGTTTTTTTCCAGCATTCTTTGATAAAGAGAAAGCTAAAAAGAACAGCATTTATTTAAAAAAACATTATACTGTTTTTTTACTGTCGCTTTTTGATCATTAATTTAATGCATCCTTGCTGAATGAAAGTATACAAAAAAACAACAACTTACGAACTGACCCTAAACTTTCCAATGGTAGTGTATTTCTTATTTATTTATTTATATTAAACAAATGTTATTGATAGATAATGCATCTGCTATACTTACCAGGTCAAGAAAATAGCACCATATAACTCCAATTTTATCATCTCTAAATTGGTTAACTATTAAGTTATTGATTACAAAGTATTGCTACTGGCCAATAAAGCCCTAGGTTCAGCTCCTGTGTATTTGACCGATCCTCTATCACCCTACAATCCAGCACGCTCTTTAAAGGGATAGTTCACCCAAAAATGAACATTTTTTCATCATTTACTCTCCCTCATGTTGTTCCAAACCTGTATGAGTTTCTTTCTTCTGTTGGACACAAAAGAAGATATTTGACAGAATGTTGGTAATCAAACGGACAGTTGACGGTAGCCATTGACTTACATAATATTTTTTCCTATGGAAGTCAATGACTACTGTCAACTGTCTGTTTGATAACCAACATTCTGTAAAATATCCTCTTTTGCATTCAACAGAAGAAAGAAACTCATACAGGTTTGGAACAACGTGAGGGTGAGTAAATGATGACAAAATGTTCATTTTTGGGTGAACTATCCCTTTAAGCTCTCAAAACTCTGGACTCTTGGTTGTATCTAGGACATCGAAGTCCTCTAAAGGAGGGAGAGTGTTTTCACAGTTGGCTCCTAAACTCTGGAATAGCCTTCCTGATAATGTTTTTATGGCTTAGACACACTCTCCCTTTTAAATCTAGACTAAAGACACCTCTTTAGCCAAGCATCTCATAACCTTGCACTCCAATTATATCTAATTAACTGCGAATGACGATCTATTGCTTGAATGTTATGAACAGCAGTTACGCTAATTATTTTCTATTTGCTTTCTGTTTCTACCTCGGGATGGGCATCCAAGATTACGTCAGCTCCAGTTTGGATCCAGCCTCTTAGGAAGACTTTACATGACCTGTGAAGAGATGACGCCAACTCTGAATCAACAAACACAACTGCCAAATTTTACATTGCAATCATTACGATCACAACCTGTAATAATTGCTTTAATGAGATCATTGTTTCTGCCTTAATTAATAGATGATGTTAGCTAACTGCATGATTTGTATCATCTTAGAAATTTCTGACACACGGACACAGTCCACTCTGATAACAGATTAAATAGTAATGTAATTTAAATTTAGTTTTCTGTAAAGCTGCTTTGAAACAATATTGTGAAAAGTGCTATACAAATTAATGTGAAATTGAATTGAATTGAATGAATTGTATGTTATTTAATTTTGGATGAGCCACCATTGTACCACCATTACACACACACACACACACACACACACACACACACACACACACACACACACACACACACACACACACACACACACACACACACACACACACACACACTCTCTCTCTCTCTATTCAATGCATATTGTTTTGTTTTTCCTCATTGCTGGCTTTTTAAGATCGTTGAAGTGAAAGATCACCTTTTTTCCCTTTAGCAATAAATGTAAGACCTCCCTGAATCAACTGATTCACTATGTTTAGTACACATTTAGTACACACATTACTCAAAATTCTCAAGAATGCAGGCACATGCCCGTATTTATAGTAAAACTGGCATAATCTGCTTTTGGAAATCAGCATACATGGTACATAATTAGAATCTGTAGCTTAATTTGCAGATTCCGACTGAGCAAGGTGACAAAGTGACCACACATTTACCACAGGAACCACATTTTGAATCTTTGGGTAACAGCCAACCAAGTCACCATTTCCTTTCCTATTGTTTTTGCTCTGTTTTTGTGATTGCAATGGCAACCAGATGATACAAGACTCTTTCTCGTCTGTCTTGCTAAAGTGTATACAGCATGTATAGCTTAATCCGCAGACTGTGATGAGTTCATTTTAACGAAATGAATACCGTTCATACAATGAAGATACAGTTCCCAATACTGTTAATTGGTTTCCAATTACACCTCAGGAATGATTCCCACAAGATACTTTGTTTGCCCGTCAGGGACTGGAGCGTGTTCAAACAGAGGGTTAAAGGTGGGTATAGGTTTAAGTTGTAAGGGAAGGGTATTTATATATGTATTTACAGAAATTAATTACAGATGTAATGACACGCAAGTATTTTTTAAAAAAAAAATATAAGAACAATATTAAAACGTATATACACAATAAGTGCATTGTATCAAATGATTAGTACATAGTTACAGAATCTTAATATAACTTAATATAACATAGAACCGAAATTCATAATTAAACCTGCTGATTTTTGGTTAAAAAATAGTGAAATTCAATTATTCAGTCAGAACCTAAAAATCTGTGTTTACATATATTTTCTTGACTTATCACAATTTGCTATTGTGACCCTATAATATTAATTACAATTTTGAGTTCCATAGTATACACACACACACACACACACACACACACACACACACACACACACACACACACACACACAGGTACAACTATTGATACTTTCTCTGGAAGTCACACCTTTTTTATTGTCTGTTTATATCACATCAATCACCATGGTGATTCTAACTCATTACTGTCAAGACATTCTCTTGCCAAAACTTGACATCTTTCTTCCTTGCCGTAGGTCTAATTAATCTGTTTCTTTGTTTTGGCATGTCTCTATTGCCAAAGTATGTTTTGTAAAGAATAGATATAGAACATTAAACATTAAAATCAACAATAAAAATGCAAAATAAATGTATGATAATTAACATTAATATTTCATTTCATTAACATGAATAAATAAAGTATAATAATTAATGTATAACATATATAAAACAGTAAAATTAACAATAAAAATGTTTAAAAAAATAATGATGTATGACAATTAACATTAATATGAACATTAATAAATTATGTAATAAATAATGTAAATCATATATAGGCCTACAAACATTAAAATAAAAAAAAATAAAAAATAAAAGTCATATTTTAAAAAAAATTAAAAAATCACGAAATTGTATTATTTGTGTCTGGCTTGACCGTGTGTTTTCAACGCGCGGCCCACTTGGTCTTTGACTTTGAAATTAGCTGCTCAATAAAATGCAGCTCACTGTTGCTTTATTCGGTGATGTGAACTCACTTCTTGAAGTAGCCTAAATCTGCATATAGCGCGGGAAAACTGATTTATATCCGTTTTGCGAAAACACATTTATGTGACGATGTGTAATCGTTTTGATTAACCCTATCTGATCAGTAAAAACACATGAAGTGGTGTAAACAGGTCCAATGAGAATGCTAATACGCATGTCTAGGCTCGAAGGCTGCATGTCATGTCATGTGCATGTCAGTGAAGGCTACTTAATGTGTTTCAACTGTACACGTGTACCCCACTCAGTCATGTACTCAGTCTACCCCACAGAGCCCTAAGGGATGGTGTAGAAGAAGAAAATGAGATCGGAGGGAAAATTATTTGTCAATGCCTTTTCAGTCTCTCGCAAATGTTTCACTAAGCGAACACAATGTTTCTCGCGGGAACGCAAAACATTTACCAGAGGGCAATTAGCTACATTTTGAATAGCTTTTATTTAGGTTGGGTGTGTTGTACTTTCAAAGAGGATGAACAAGTAAATTCCAAACCTGGGTTTAGCATAACATGTAAGGTATTACATTGTTGTGTATTTGCATTGCATGCATGCACACACGTTAGGTTTCCATGTTTTATGGGGACTTTCCATAGGCATAATGATTTTTATACAAACTATATGTTCTATCCCATTTAGATTTAGTTCAAATCTAGACTAAAAACACATCTCTTTGGCTTAGCATACACATAACACATTATAAACTTCTATAATTCAATGTTAGGCTGCATAGTTTAGATCATCCGGAACCGGGAACACTTCCCAAAAATCCTGATGTACTTGGTACATCATAAGAAGGATGGCGTCTACGCTAATATTAGTCTCTCTGTTTATCCTGAGGTTTACCGCAGTCCGCCGGATCCAGGCCGTATCCAGATCTAATGAAGGACCAGCGCCTAGACACGATGACAACGCATCCCTGAAGTGTCAACTAGTCTCTAGCCTGTGAAAGCCTCCTTCCCTTTACCTCTGTACAGATAAAACGTTGTCGGGATAATTCCGGTTCGCGTTGCTATGCAGATGCGACCAAAAATTCTGTATTATACATTTTTAAGCCAGACAAGTAGTTTGTTGAGGGTTGATTTGTGAAGAAGGGCTACACGCCTTTGCACATATATATTCAAACGCACCTATCGACTGAACACGTGATGCGCATGTGCGCGCCATCTGCATTTTTGAGGTTTGTGCAGAGATAACGGATAATCGTTTGGACCTTCGAACCTATTTCAGGGAGTGCGTTCTCGAGACACCAGGCACTGTTTTATGTGGATGGGCGGCCGGAGGGATTTTCTGTTAGAATGGTGTCGTGTTAGCGGCCCCTAAGTTAATAACTAACGATCTTCGCAACTGAAGTGAATCAATCAAAACTAACTTTAGCTGGACAATAACTTTATCCTAGAGCTGTGGTAAAGCCTAAGCAATCTGTTACGGTAATTTCTATAATCACTGTAAAGCTGCTTTGAAACAATCCATACTGTTAAAGGGATTCTATGCAGTTTTTTTAGCTTAACTGAACAGCTTCAGAGTTATTGAAATGGTTATATGACTTCTTTCGGGTTGAATGGTGGCCTTCTCGCACCCCCCTGGTGCCTGTGAGCGGAAAAATCTCACTTGCAACTTTGGTGCGGCGGGCCGCCGGCCTCAGCCTCAGGAAGTATCGCGTGATATCAGCTCTCGCGATGTAACATATTCCTTTACGGCACTGCACACATACACGCCCCCATCCAGGAAGGTAGAGAAGGATGGAGTTTGTCACAATATCGTCATGGCTGAGCCGGCATATAAGATGCAGAAAGCATTGTCGGAGGAACAGAGAAAGAGGAAACGGCAGACTGACCGAGCGAGGAGTCAGACACGAGCGTAATTTGCGGGTGTTATATGTCCCCATTGAAACATCTCGCGGCACGGATGTACCCATACAAACAAATAAAACATCTCCAGGTAATTCTAGTAGAGCATTCATTTCGTTCGTTTGATAAATAAGAGGCGATCTGAAATGTGTTGTTTTTAAAAATCAAGTGACCAAAGTGCTTGTTGCCGCTGCGATCAGTGGCGCGGATAGAGTGTTCTGTTGTGACGCGCACAGTCTTCACACAAACGCGCGCCTCAATCCGTTGAGGAGAGACTCTATATTTGTTACGGTGAAATCACAAAACCTAATGCACAAAAAACGTGTCCCTGCTTGAAATACAACCACTAATAAACAATCGGTTTTGATGAGGAAAATAAACTATACTACTAGTACGGATTAGAACCCAGAACCTCTGACACACTTGGCAAAAGAAATTTACGACAGTAACGTTAAATACAAGTGCTCCACAGCGACTCTAGGGGTCGCTGTTTGACAAAAACGGGATTCCTGCCTGGTGTCCCTTTAAAAGCGCTTTATAAATGAAGGTGACTTGACTTGACTTGACCATCCCCTAACCTTAAGCATACCATCACAGAAAACTTTCAGAATTTTTACATTTTCAAAAATAAAATCACTTATGATTTATAAGCTGTTTTCCTCATGGGGACCAAAAAAGGTCCCAACAAGGTCAAGGATTTCAGATATTGCCATCTCTGTGGGGACATTTTTTCCCCCTAATGTTCACCAGGTGACTATTACTGTTATCATTGTCATGTCATTTTACTGTATAGTTTTGGAGAAAAGTAAAGGCGAACTCACCCCAAACATCCATGTGCATTCAACACCATGTCCCATTTTCAAACACTCATAACAGGTGTTCCTTCATAGGTTTGCTTATTCTTTCATTTGGTTCCTGTTCAGAGTGACCCTGACTATTACTGGTATTATTTTCAAGTAATTTTACTGTATTGTTTTGGAGAAAAGTAAAGGCCAATTCACCCCAATCATCAAAGTGCATTAAAGGTACACTGTAGATTTTTATTATCTAAAATCCATGTCTTTATTCATAAATATGTCCTCAATGGTGTACAATTACCTCTGCCAATGATCTGACTTATCCTCGTAACCGAAGAATTTCTTATCTTTATTTAAATGGGACGGGTAAGTCCATTGAGACTTCCATGTCATTCCGCCATCTTGAAAAACTATAATAGCAGAGGGAAAAAAAGCACTAGCCTACCTAAACGCGTTTCCACAACGTGTGGAACATAAAAATGGGACATAATAATAATAATAATAATAATAATAATACATTTTATTTGCAATGCGCTTTTCTTAAACCCAAAGCACTACAGTAAAATAAATAGAAACAACAAGGGCAATACAACAATTAAAGAAAAACAGCCTTAAATAAATGTGTCTTAATCAGCTTTTTAAAGTGTCCTAGTGTTGGTGCATTTCCGATGGTAGGAGGAAGCACATTCCATAGCTTGGGGGCTTTGTATGAAAAGGCTCTTTCCCCCATGGTCTTAAGCTTACACAAAGGCTGATGTAGTAAGAGAGAATTAGAAGAACGGAGAGAACGTGGTGGAGTGTAAGGGCTGATGAGATCACAAAGGTACTCTGGTGCAGTCGTATGTAGTGCCTTGTATGTAAGTATAATAATTTTAAAATCAATTCTCGCATTTATGGGAAGCCAGTGTAACTTTGAAAGCACCGGTGTAATGTGTTGACGAGGAGAAGTACAAGTGAGCACACGGGCGGCAGAATTTTGAATATACTGTGGCCTGCTCAGAGTTTTAGCTGGAAGGCCAGAGAACAAGGCATTACAATAATCTAATTTAGTTGTAATAAAGGCATGTATAAGCCTTTCTGTGTCTGCAAAAGAGAGAAAAGGCCTAAGTCGAACAACGTTTCTCAGATGGTAAAAAGCTGTTTTAGAGATGTTTTTTAAATGTGCTTCAAATATTAGCTGTGGATCAAAAATGACACCAAGATTCTGCACCTGTGAAGTTGGAATTACCATGCTGGAGTCAACAATCAAACTAATCTGCTCTGCCTAACTAGTAGCTGCCACTGTACCAATCTGCATCAATTCAGTTCTGGAGCCGTTCAGTTTCAGGAAGTTAGTCTGCATCCATAAACTGATCTCTGCTAGACAACTACGCTAAGCTATTAATGAGCAATGAACGTCAGGACTAGTGGTGATGTAAATCTGCGTATCATCCACGTAGCAGTGATACCCAAGACCATATTTCCTTATGATCTGCCCAAGTGGAAGCATGTAAATGTTAAAAAAAATTGGACCCAACACTGAACCCTGAGGAACTCCCTGTCGAACTGGCACGGTGTCAGATTTGTAATTACCCAAGCTTACAAACTGGGCACGATTCGTTAAGTAAGACCGAAACCAACTGAATACTGCTCCAGAAACACCCAGCCAATTTTCCGGCCTATCTAGCAGAAGAGAGTGACATATAGTATCAAAAGCAGCACTGAGGTCTAATAAGACCAAAATACTGCATGCACCTGAATCTGCCACAATAAGTAAATCATTTACAACCCTCACTAGAGCTGTCTCAGTACTATGGCCTTTTCTGAATCAAGATTGAAAAGGTTAATACAAGACTGTTCAGTGATGGGTAATGATTTAACTGAATAGCCACAACACGCTCCAAAACTTTAGCCAAGAAAGAAAGGTTAGAAATAGGCCTGTAATTGGACAAATCAGAAACATCACAACCAGGCTTCTTAGGGACTGGTGTAATGGCAGCTGTTTTTAATTCTGGAGGATTAATTCCAGAACTCAATGATAAATTCACAATTGAAGTCATATGAGGGCAGGTTGATGCAAGGCAGTTCATAATAACTGAGCAGGGAACCGGATCTAAAATACTGGTAGTTGAATTCATGGACTTAACTGTACTTATAATAAAATCGACTCCCACCATATCAAAGTTCGAAAAGGTAGTGGTTGGAGGATTTAAAGGCTGAATATCAACTAGCTCAACTGGGGTGATAGAGATTAAAGAGCTATATAAGCCCTCAATCTTTCCAGTGAAATAGTGAAGAAACTTATTACACTGGTCAACAGAGGAATGAACAATGGCCTTAATTGGTATGGGAAGATTGTCAACAGTCTTAAATAAAGATTTAGAATTTGTTGCAGCATTTCCAATAATGCTTGAATAATAGTTCGTACGTGCAGTATTCAGAGCAGAATGGTAAGCAGACTGTTGTTGGGTGTAGAGAAGCCTATACTGTCAGGTCAGATTTTTTGTACTTCCGTTACAATTGCCTTCCAGCAGCTTCATTAAACATGGTGTAATTGCTAGAATGCACTGATGTTTGGGGTGAGTTTGCCTTTAATTTTCTCCAAAACTATACAGTAAAATGACTTGAAAATAAATACAGTAATAGTCAGGGTCATTCTGAACAGGAATATATTGAAAGAATGAGCAAACCTATGAAGGAACACATTTTATGAGTGTTTGAAATGGGACATGGTGTATGTACTGGAATGCACTTTGATGTTTAAGCTGAGTTTGCCTTTACTTTTCTTCAAAACTACATAGTAAAATGAAATGCAAATGAGAACAGTAATAGCCAGGGTAACTCTGAACAGAAATCAATTGAAAGAATGAGCAAACCTATAATAGAAATACTTTTATGAGTGTTTGAACATGCTAGAATACACTTTGATATTTAAGCTGAGTTTGCCTTTTATTTTCTCCAAAACTATACAGTAAAATGACATAGTCAGGGTCACTCTGAACAGGAACCAAATGAAGGAATGAGCAAACCTATGAAGGAACACTTTTTATGAGTGTTTGAAAATGGGACATGGTGTTGAATGCACTTTGATGATTGGATGAGTTTGTCTTTAGTTTTCTCCAAAACTATACAGTAAAATTATATTAAAAGGATAACAGTAATAGCAAGGTTCAATCTGAACAGGAATCAATTGAATGAATGAGCCAACCTATGAAGGAACACTTTTTATGAGTGTTTGAACATGGGACATGGTGTAAGTACTAGAATGCACAGTGATGTTTAAAGGTGATGATACACAGGGCAACTTTTTGAGCAATGTTGCTGGGCAATCTTGCAGAGCGATTGTTGCTTGGGGACTTTCCCATTGAAAATGGGAAATACATTTCTATCTGGATAATTTAGATCGGTCGTGGGCCCTGTGTCTCATCTGGTTGCCCGTTGACGGCAACATTGCCCAGCAATATTGCTCAAAAAGTTGCCCTGTGTATCATCACCTTAAGGTGAGTTTGCCTTTAATTTTCTCCAAAACTATACAGTAAAATGACTTGAAAATAAATACAGTAATAGTCAGGGTCATTCTGAACAGGAATATATTGAAAGAATGAGCAAACCTATGAAGGAACACATTTTATGAGTGTTTGAAATGGGACATGGTGTATGTACTGGAATGCACTTTGATGTTTAAGCTGAGTTTGCCTTTACTTTTCTTCAAAACTACATAGTAAAATGAAATGCAAATGAGAACAGTAATAGCCAGGGTAACTCTGAACAGAAATCAATTGAAAGAATGAGCAAACCTATAATAGAAATACTTTTATGAGTGTTTGAACATGCTAGAATACACTTTGATATTTAAGCTGAGTTTGCCTTTTATTTTCTCCAAAACTATACAGTAAAATGACATAGTCAGGGTCACTCTGAACAGGAACCAAATGAAGGAATGAGCAAACCTATGAAGGAACACTTTTTATGAGTGTTTGAAAATGGGACATGGTGTTGAATGCACTTTGATGATTGGATGAGTTTGTCTTTAGTTTTCTCCAAAACTATACAGTAAAATTATATTAAAATGATAACAGTAATAGCAAGGTTCAATCTGAACAGGAATCAATTGAATGACTGAGCAAACCTATGAAGGAACACTTTTTATGAGTGTTTGAACATGGGACATGGTGTAAGTACTAGAATGCACAGTGATGTTTAAGGTGAGTTTGCCTTTAATTTTCTCCAAAAATATACAGTAAAATGACTTGAAAATAAATACAGTAATAGTCAGGGTCATTCTGAACAGGAATATATTGAAAGAATGAGCAAACCTATGAAGGAACACATTTTATGAGTGTTTGAAATGGGACATGGTGTATGTACTGGAATGCACTTTGATGTTTAAGCTGAGTTTGCCTTTACTTTTCTTCAAAACTACATAGTAAAATGAAATGCAAATGAGAACAGTAATAGCCAGGGTAACTCTGAACAGAAATCAATTGAAAGAATGAGCAAACCTATAATAGAAATACTTTTATGAGTGTTTGAACAAGGGACATGGTGTAAGTGCTAAAATGCACTTTAATGATTGGGTGAGTTTGTCTTTACTTTTCTCCAAAACTTTACAGTAAAATTATATGAAAATGATAACAGTAATAGTCAGGGTCACTCTGAAAAGGAATCAAATGAAAGAATGATCAAACCCATGAAGGAACACCTTTTTATGAGTGTTTGAAAATGGGACATGATGTTGAATGCACTTTGATGTTTGGGGTGAGTTTGCCTTTACTTTTCTCCAAAACTGTACAGTAATGACATGACAATAAATACAGTAATAACCAGGGTCACTCTGAACAGGAATCAATTTAAAGAATGAGCAAACCTATGAAGGAACACTTTTAATGAGTGTTTGAAAATGGGACATGGTGTAACTGCTAGAATGCACTTAGGTGTTTGGGGTGAGTTTGCCTTTACTTTTCTCCAAAACTATACAGTAAAATGACATGAAAATGATAACAGTAATAGCCAGGGTCATTCAGAACAGGAATATATTGAAATAATGAGCAAACCTATACTAGATTTTTATGAGTGTTTGAACATGGGACATGGTGTAAATGCTAGAAGGCACTTAGATGTTTAAGGTGAGTTTGCCTTTACTTTTCTCCAAAACTAGTAAAATGACTTGAAAATAAATACAGTAATATTCAGGTTCACTCTTATGAGTGTTTGAAAATGGGACAAGATGTAAGTGCTAGAAGGTAAAGTAAAATGTCAAGACTGTGCCCTTACACATGCATATATATATATATATATATATATATATATATATATATATATATATATATATATATATATATATATATATATATATATATATATATATATATGTATATATATATATATATATATATATACATATATACTCACCTAAAGGATTATTAGAAACACCTGTTCAATTTCTCATTAATGCAATTATCTAATCAACCAATCACATGACAGTTGCTTCAATGCATTTAGGGGTGTGGTCCTGGTCAAGACAATCTCCTGAACTCCAAACTGAATGTCAGAATGGGAAAGAAAGGTGATTTAAGCAATTTTGAGCGTGGCATGGTTGTTGGTGCCAGACGGGCCGGTCTGAGTATTTCACAATCTGCTCAGTTACTGGGATTTTCACACACAACCATTTCTAGAGTTTACAAAGAATGGTGTGAAAAGGGAAAAACATCCAGTATGCGGCAGTCCTGTGGGCGAAAATGCCTTGTTGATGCTAGAGGTCAGAGGAGAATGGGCCGACTGATTCAAGCTGATAGAAGAGCAACTTTCACTGAAATAACCACTCGTTACAACCGAGTTATGCAGCAAAGCATTTGTGAAGCCACAACACGCACAACCTTGAGGCGGATGGGCTACAACAGCAGAAGACCCCACCGGGTACCACTCATCTCCACTACAAATAGGAAAAAGAGGCTACAATTTGCAAGAGGTCACCAAAATTGGACAGTTGAAGGCTGGAAAAATGTTGCCTGGTCTGATGAGTCTCGATTTCTGTTGAGACATTCAGATGGTAGAGTCAGAATTTGGCGTAAACAGAATGAGAACATGGATCCATCATGCCTTGTTACCACTGTGCAGGCTGGTGGTAGTGGTGTAATGGTGTGGGGGATGTTTTCTTGGCACACTTTAGGCCCCTTAGTGCCAATTGGGCATCGTTTAAATGCCACGGCCTACCTGAGCATTGTTTCTGACCATGTCCATCCCTTTATGGCCACCATGTACCCATCCTCTGATGGCTACTTCCAGCAGGATAATGCACCATGTCACAAAGCTCGAATCATTTCAAATTGGTTTCTTGAACATGACAAAATGAGTTCACTGTACTAAAATGGCCCCCACAGTCACCAGATCTCAACCCAATAGAGCATCTTTGGGATGTGGTGGAACGGGAGCTTCGTGCCCTGGATGTGCATCCCACAAATCTCCATCAACTGCAAGATGCTATCCTATCAATATGGGCCAACATTTCTAAAGAATGCTTTCAGCACCTTGTTGAATCAATGCCACATAGAATTAAGGCAGTTCTGAAGGCGAAAGGGGGTCAAACACAGTATAAGTATGGTGTTCCTAATAATCCTTTAGGTGAGTGTATATATATAGTGTGTGTGTGTGTGTTTGTGTGTGTGTGTGTGTGTGTGTGTGTGTGTGTGTGTGTGTGTGTGTGTGTGTGTGTGTATATTTCATAGATCAGGTTTTTATAGCTCATATATGCAATTCAATTATAATTGACAGATTAAAAGCCACCAAAAGCCTGTTGTATCATATTTGTCATTTACATTAACATGAAAAATTTAAGTAAACAATAAATAAAGATTAATAAAAGATGTATAATAATGAATGTATACTTTATATACAAACATTAAAATCAACAATAAAAATGGAAAATAAATGTATGATCATTAACATTAATATTTCATTTCATTTTCATTTCATATAATAATTAATGTGTAATATATATATATATATATATATATATATATATATATATATATATATATATATATATAAACAATAAAATGTAAAAAAAAGTAATGATGTATGTAATAATAAATGTAAATCATATATAGGCCTACAAACATTAAAATAATAAAAAATAAAATAAAAGTCGGGTTTTCTTTAAATCATGAAATTGTATTAATTGTGTCCTCCTAATAAGATGCAAAATAGCAGAAAATAGAGTCTAAAAATCAATTTTAACCTCTTCCAGCACCCTTACCGTAAGTACACAATTAGACGCCCATACTAAAAAAAAAAATGTGCGGCTAGCTTGACCGTGTATTTTCAACGCGAGGCCCACTTGACCGCAGGGCCACACCTACATGTGCCACAACTGTCTGTGATTGACCACTGAACAGTCGTTTTTTCTTCTGTTTTTGTTGTATTTGTATCTGACTGAAACAAAGGGAATGACTGAATTTGAATTAAAACATTTTGCACAATTGCCATTTTACATTTGCAATAAATGGTTAGCAAGCTTTAGAGCATTAAGTATAGGTGTGTCAACTGTTCCATTGTAGGCTACTGTTTCAAGTAACTGTGTGTACACTATATGGGTATAGTTGAGACAAAAATGCACCTTATGCTTATGAGCTAATTGTGGAAAATATAAACTACTTATGGATATTATTGATTTTTGTTATTTAAGAACACAATCAAAGGGAATATGTGAAAAATCACTTAGTTTCAACATCTAGTTTTTGTGTAGTGATGAAAAAAGAAATGTGTCTCTACTGTACTTAGTCTACCCTACTGAGGAGTCAATAATATGAAAAATAATAAACAAAGTAGATAAACATGGGGAAAAAAACAAAAACAAATAGTAAGTGATAAATGGTGTTCCATGTTTAATATTATTCCATAATATGCTTTCATTCATTTTTGTGCACCCTCTTGTATTTTTTTATTTTTCTTTTCTTTCCTTTATATCTCCTGGCAAATAATTTTCAATAGATAAATTAGGCTTCTTTATATTTTAGTCTTGTTGACTATTGAACTATAACTTGTTTATTGTCTGAAAGTTTGTCTTTGTATCTTATGTTTGTTAAAAAATTGCAATAATAAAAAAAAGGGATAAATGGTACTTGATGTCAAATGATCACACTTGTTGATTACATAATTTAAAGTGAAAGTTCAATACTATTTTGAGATGAATAAGAAGTCAGAGAGATAAAGCATCCTGTTTTAATTAAAATGAATGTTTATATAAATGCGATTAATCTAAACAATTCCATCGAAGCATATTTTGGTGTTGATGGTTGATTTGGTTTAATGAAATGACTCATGCCTGTTCATCTCTGTATGTTGAGTGACAAATCAATTTCAATGTGTTTGTCAGGCAATCCTAAAATATGTTAAGCAGGAGCTCATGTTTACAGAGGCAATTGACTTAAGATAGACTTAGTACTCCACTCCTCTTCCCAGGAGGTTCTTATTCTTCAGAAACGGTTTTGGGTGTGGTCCAGGCTTTATCATAGCTGTCTTCAATAACCTTTTAAATAGTAAGTATTGCTTAAGGGATGGGTTTTGGTCAGGTCTTGCCCACGCGCACCAATGTACATAATCAGAGCTGTCTTTGTGAAATATTTCAACATAATACATTTCAGCTGTCATTCCCAATGCTCACTTTGTCATAACGGCCTTTTTAACCTTTTGTGTATGTACTTGCATGTGACATATTTAACTTTTTCACCTGCATTTTGCCAAGAGCGACCCTCTGAAGTTGTATCTGTCCCAAAGAGAGCCTGTGAACAGAAAGTTGAGAAGTTCAGCAGAATTTAGAATACTTGCAGAACATGTTAAACCACGAGGAGAGTTTGTAAAGCGCTCGTATAATGTTTGCTGGAACACGGAAACTGTCAGAAAATATAATATAATGTTTTTTTTTTGTTTTGTTTTTTCATATTTACACAAAACAGCACACCCAACCAAAGTTAATTCCCTCACTCTTACCTGAATCTCTGAATCAAATGAGGACAACTGAAAGCATTTTTCATCTAATTGTATGACACATATGGTTAATGATTCTCATAAATTCCCACTGCAGGCAAACTAAAATGCAGAGGTAAGATTAAGTTTCATGTCAGGGTTTATAAACAAACTCTAAACAAAGTTGTTCTCTCCTGGGGGCATCACTTTGCCACCCAACCCTCCTACGTGACAGTATTGTGTGCAATTCATCATTAATAAACCACGTGTTGCTGTGGAATAACTATCAAGTCATTGTAAAGGGGTTGATGCTAGAGTTGCAGACTAATCAATTTCTTTCAGATGATATCTGTTTTATCTACTGTAAATCAAACATATATATGGTTACATAATGCTTTTTGAAAGTTTCCATTCCGAAACGAATGTGTTTAAACACTGAAAAAAGTGTACGATTTACTTTGAAACGATTTTCACTCGAAAAATAAATAAATAAATAAATAAATAAAAAATTCAGGTTTTATTATCCGTAGGGAATACCTGGACCACACACATTACGAGTTCCATGTTTTATGGGGACTTTCCATAGACATAATGATTTGTATACTATACAAACTGATCCTCTAACCTTAACCCTATAACCATCACAGGAAACTTTCTGCATTTTTACAGTTTCAAAAAACATCACTTAGTATAGTGTTTTCCTCATGGGAAACACTATTTGACATCTATTTGAGTCATATGATATTTAAAATGATGCATTCATATTCATAGATATTATTCTTCAAACTTTTGTTGCTCTGTGAAAGTAAGTGATAGTTTGTGCCAGCACAACTGTAGAATGTGCAGAAGAATACAGCAACTTGTTAAGCATAAAGTGAATATTGCATTGTCTCACAGCAGAGAACCAAAAGAAGAAAAACATTTCCCTTAACCAAGCATCACAGCCAAATACTTTTTGCCCATTGTTTTGTAAGACAGAACTAGCTTTTGTTTGACACATTGTGATTCAACTGTTATACGTATTTTCTCTAATCACTTGTGGTCTTCGTAAATTACATAAGAATCCATGAAAACATTCATTGGCTGTACATTGTGAACTTTCCATTGATTGTTAGTGTGTTGTTTTGAATCTATTCATTTTATTGTCAACAATTCACCCATTTCCATGTTTCCTTTTCTAATTAAAAATCTATAATGTTTAAACAAATCCAGTCAAGGACTTTTGTAAAGCTCTTTGAAATAATGTGTATTGTGAAAGGCACTATTACAAATAAATTTGACTTGACTATCAACAATAAAAAAATTTAAAAAACAGCAATCGTAATACAAGTAAAAACTACACTGTTAACTGGCTTATGGTCATGTTTAAAATATTTGCATTTTATTTTTGTCACCATCTCCTTTTCTTCTCCCCCCCCCCCCCCAACATCAGCCGTGGGGGTTTTGTAAGTTTCAACAGAACATTCCACTGTGTGCATGTTTTACAGAGAAAATAATTTGGGTGTTTGGTTTCATAGTGTTTATATATGCGAAACGTGTATGTGCTTGTGGATGCACTTGTGTTCAGATATGTCTAATAGTGGATTTCATTTCATAAGAATCATTTACGATTCCTCAGAAAACAGCTCTGTAAATTGACACTACAGAAAAATTTATTGTAAAAAATACTGATTATTGAAAATCATTGGAATCTTGTTGAAGGCATTTTATTGTATTGTTATTGGCTATTAAGAAAGACAGTTTTATTGTTCACAAAGCCCTGAATGAGATAAGATAAGTGCAAATGTTCCATCCTCCATGACATCATGAGATAAATTATCATTGGCTGGAAGAAATGAGTCTATGATGACATCATGTCCTTCATGAGATCAAAATAACAGTCTAAAATATTTTAGCATTTTGGGTTCACAGAAGTTGTAAAGTAATTATTTAACTCATTTCAGTGTTAAACTTGTATTTTATAACATATTTGTTGATGTAAACCAGATGAAAGCACAGAGTTTCCAGAGCATCTTTTCTATTACAGATTTTTGCCCAACTTGACTGACCTGAAAATATTTTGGGCAAGGTGTTTACAAAGCAAAATGATGCCATTTGCTATTGTTTCACTAATTAATAATTGAAAAACAGGCTGTCACACAAATATCAGAATTCTGA
Source organism: Gila orcuttii (assembly GCA_026230005.1). Lineage (NCBI taxonomy): Eukaryota > Metazoa > Chordata > Actinopteri > Cypriniformes > Leuciscidae > Gila > Gila orcuttii. Next base: position 52,252,735 of record JAPDVR010000002.1, read on the forward strand.
AAATCCTTCCTAGCTGTAGCTTCTCCATAGATGTAATGGTTTTATACTGTACAAATTGTATATTCTTTCCCCTTACACTAACCCTACCCATAAACCTACCCATCACAGAAAACTTTCTGCATTTTTACATTTTCAAAAAAACTCATTCTGTATGATTTATAAGCTTGTTTCCTCATGACACGAGTACACACACACAGTCGAACCTGACATTCTGCATTCTTTATGCACCTTTTATTGACATGATCAAACATTTAACAATAAAGAGTGTATAATTAGTAAGTTATGTAAGTCATTTGTCTTCTTTCATTGTTGCAGAACCAGGCGACCTTTATCCATGCTCGTTAGATCTTTGAAACTCTGTGAGGTGTGTCTTGTCAGGAAGGGAAAGAGGAGAGATAGAGAGAGACAAACAGAGAAGGAAGGAAAGGGCGGAGAGGGAGAGGCAGGCAGGCAGGCAGGCAGGCACGCACACACACACACACACACACACACACACACACACACACACACACACACACACACAAACCCAGCCCTTTCTCTTCTCTTCTGCCCCTCCTGTCTCCGGCTGAGCGAATCTAGAGCCAAGAGCGCGCCCCACCCTCACCTCCCGCGAGCGCCCTCCCGCCCTGTCTTAATCATGTGATAGACGCTAAATTCACTTAGGACACTTTAAACGCTTGGAGAAGAAGTTTTTGCGTAACAGTCGTAAAGTTTTCGGCCTCTGCCTTAATGCAAGTGTGTCATTTGGATGTGTTTCATGTTATCGTGATTCGGAGCGTCTGTGGTCTTTCATAACGGCGCACTTCTAACTTGAGGAATATTTACTGACATGTAAGTAAGTTAGGCTATGTTACTATCTTTATTAAATACCATCGACTGTCTTCAAATAAGTAAAAACAAACCCTTCTGCTGCTCCTGCTGTTGTAAACTAACATTTCAGTCCATCTTAAATTCTTATTTTTAAAATAAATTAATATTTAATAAATTAAAACAAAATAGCCTATCTACTAACACACGTGTATATAAGTAAAATAGACCTACATGACTTTTTAGAAAGTGGACTTTTCTACAATAGTTCTGATAAATGGGTCAATGTCAAATAAGGATTTCCGAAATGATGGCAACAAGAAATCTATGTTTTACATTATGTGCCAATCTCTCAGAAATGTCATCTTTGTTTTCTTGTGTGGATGGAGAATTTTTTAGACAATTTTCTACACACACACACACACACACACACACACACACACACACACACACACACACACACACACACACACACACACACACACACACACACACACACACACACACTCTAAAATGTCGTATAAAAAAAGTATCAAAACATTGTTTTTTTCCCTTGAAAAAAAAAAACGTGTGTACTTTATCATTTATTCAATAAACGTTTTATAAACATTCTGACCTTAAAACTTTAATATAAAGAAGTTTAATTGGGGTTACTCCATTTGACCCGACAACATATTCGTAAAACGTTAAAATATGTGATATTTTTAAACATTTAATGACTTTGACGCACAATCAAGAAAGGGGTCCTTTCTAGCAGGCTACTTTTCTTTTTACAATCCTCGGACAGTTACACCACCTAAACATTTGTACTTTTAACAATATCACAAAGTCAACTTGAATTGAGAATTTGTCCGACAAAGAAGAAATTTAGAATTTTCAAAGAGACATTTACATTTTTTATTGTATGAATTGCATTTTTGAACAACATCCAAATAATGAGGGCCATGTCATTGACATGTAGGCATCTCATGTGTTTGTTTTGATTATTGTGAGTTATAATATTGCTCTTTTGGCACTTATTGTTTTATTGCTGAGATCCAGCTGTATACTGTCACTGATGTAGTTGTACTGATACTGTGTTCTTGGCTGGACTTTAACTTTAATCTTGTATCAGCAGAATTAATTGACACAATTTACAGTCACCCAGTCCATTTATGATCAGTGCTAGAGCGGTATGCAAATGTAATATTCAGGCAAATTAAATGCACTGTACAGCCACAGCAACTTGTGTGCAGGATCATGTTGATGTGCGACTTTGGCTCAGTTGCACTTTTTAACTAAACATTTATTTTGTCACATTTCTGTGTTAGGAAGTGAAGTGAATTTCTCTGCGACAGTACTGCATTAATATTTGTCAGGTCTTCAGTTTATGTACATTCAAACAGTTAGAAATGTCATGACACCTTGAATATGTTTTATTAGACCTATATATACATTTTTGAATATGCATTCAATTAATTTGGCAAGATTTTTGTTGAATATACATTCACAGGCAAAATATGCCGTAATGTTGTACCATCCAACTTTTTATTCAAGTAAAAAAAAATATTTACCATGGCTTCAATCCCCATTCTTGCTTATGCAGTAATTTATTTAGGTTTTGATCAGCTTGGGCTATATTTAGAGTGTGTGTGTGTGTGTGTATGTTCAGCTATTCATAATAGGCCAGCCTGCATCCACAATTTGGACTGTATGAAGATTAGGTGCACTGTATGTGCATGGTTGACATAGCATTTTAGGTGTAAAAATCAAATACAATAAAACTCATAGTCCAAGTCCCATGGTCAGCTGTATTCTGAGCTTTGTTTCAAGGCTGAGGTTTGCGTCAGACATTCCATCTGGCATATGGAGCCTCTTTTCCTGTTTTCAGCATTTGAGGGGAGGCTGCCTAGGGGGAGTGAACACACACACACACACACACACACGACTGGACCCTCCACCCACTTACACGACTCATTCCTTAGATCAATACTCTGATGTTATCGCAATACACACAAACAATCCACTACAAAAGAGGATCATTTTCAGAGCTGCATTCCATTGTTAAAATGCTCTCTCTCTCTCTCTCTCTCTCTCTCTCTCTCTCTCTCTCTCTCTCTCTCTCTCTATTTCTCTTTAGTTTAAGAAAAGGCAAGAAAGGAAAATATGGCCCCCATGTAGCAGAGCTCCTCTATGTGTTAATCTCACTATGGAAACAATAACAGACACATTGTGGCCTTCTTGCTAAATTTGGTCTTCGGTCTAATCTTTTAGTCAGATAGAAGCCTGCCCTATAAAGTTTTCCACATTGGGATCTCTAGAACAAAAATGTTCTAAGAATGTTTTGCTCACATTTCCATTAAGTTATAAAAACATTATTTTTGAATGTTCTTTAAATTTCAGAAACCCTTGTTATTAGCAACACCGTTGGCCGTTAAGTGAACTGCAACTTACAAGAGACTGAAGCGCCAACCTTTAACCGGCAGAAAAAATCACCCCTAGCAACAATTTAAAAGTAGCCCAGTTACGAAAAACTTACAAGAGTTAGATGCCAAGTGTTGGCACTTGGCAAGCGGACTTGGCAACACTGGAAGAGAGGCTCTCGGGAGCTTGCGTGAACATCACATCCTTTTGATTTTCCCGGCAAAAGCGTCCTGAGTCCTTCACATAAAAATCAGTTTAATAGACAACCTAGGAAGTTGGGGAAGCTCTCGCTTTTTAAGTTTCATTAAAAGCTGTTCACTGGCAATAAAAAAGCTATTAATACATGAAAATTCGTACATATAGCCCCTTTAAAGACCAGATAACTTTGAAAGAGCGTTCTGTAAATGTTACTGGAGGAAAGTTTGTTCATAACTTTGAGAGAACCTTGCGAGAACGTCTAAAAGTTCTGAGAACATTCCCTGTTAGCTGGGCAAGCATTTCTCAGACACCTGGCAGAAAAAGCTATCTGTTATCTGAGAGCGGTGGTTATTGACGGGTTGTGTGCATTGAACCAGTGATGTTTAGTTTGGTTTTGGGTTTTACTTGGGCTTGCTATTAGATTCTGCACTTTGTAATTTTGGTTTTCGTATTTTCTCCATGTCAGCAAGCTGGACCATTCCTCACCACTAGGAAACTGCATTAGAGCGTAACACTGCCGTTTTTGTGGTTTTGAGTGTGTGTGTGTGCCTTAATGGATTTGCCTACTTCACTGGTCTGCAATGTTGAGTGAAGAGCGTGTGTGATTTATAAAGTATCACACATGGTAGATTTGACAGAGAGAGTCGAACAGTCTGAACTACTCATTCACACCGCCTGACGTCAAGAAAAAGAATTAATAGTCACACTGAACTCTAAAGAGACTGGAAATGTGAAGTTAAAGTGATAATGTGATATGACAGAGCAGGGGTGTTAAGAGAGAGGGTAGAAACAGATTGAGTAATTAACTTACAAAAACTATAATTATAGTCAAATTAAGTATTTAAACAACTTAATTTAATAGGTTGTAGAGAATGATAATTATTGGTATTTGATGTATTATGAAGTCTTGCGCAAGTTGGCACACCGCAGTAACTGCATCTATTGGAGCGTGTACCAACCTCTGCGTTTTATGAGACTGTTAAGTTTAATTGCCGGTTGTGTGAGTTTATCTGTGTGTGTGTGTGTGTATGCGAGTATGTGTTTTGTTGTTAGCAGTAACAGGTTCACTTAAACTGCGCCAAGCCTGGAGGACAGTTGTGATTTTGAACAGCTCTCTCTCTACCTCACTTTATCATTGTCTTATAAAGAACTTCTTCACCCCTTTGAGAAAAACACAACAAAATCCATATAGAAAAACTCATAAATAAAAACTGTCCCAGTTCAACTACGATGGCGATATAAAAACTGTCTCTCTTATTTGGAAAAGGACTGTTTGTTTGACTAAGGTTTCCTAAGAATGAGCTTAGGCGGCTTTGATGCTTCTGCAGACAGGTTGAAAAGAAAAGCAGTGCTTTGATTAGTGTACAATATCGTTTCAAAGTTTAGGTTCAATAAGATGCCCTTTTTTTAAGGAAATTAATACTTTTTTTCATTGCATTGAATGAAATGCATTGAGTCGATCAAAAGTGACAGTAAAGACTTTTACATTATTACAAAAAAATGATATTTCCAACCAATGCTGTTCTTTTTTAATGTTCTTTTCATCAAATAATGCTGAAAAAAATGTCTCACGGTTTCCACAAAAATATTAACTGTTTTCAACATTGATAATAATAATAAATCTTTCTTGAGCAGCAAATCATCATATTAGACTGATTTCTTCAGGATCATGTGACACTGAAGACTGGAGTAATGGCTGCTAAATTTCAGCTTTCCCATCACAGGAATACATTACATTTGAAAATAAATTAATATAGAAAACCGTTATTTTAATTTGTAATATTATTTTCAGAATTTTACTGTTTTTATGGTTTTGGTCAAATAAATGCACCTTTGATGAGCATAAGAGACTTCTTTCAAAAACGTTAACAAATCTTACTGAACCCAAACTTTTGAGCTTGACTAACAGATCCAACCCTTATTTTCATCAAATTCCTAAAGATTGTTCAGCTCATGCAGTTTTATAAATGTGAGGTTAGTTCAACAAATTATTTTGGCAAAACCTATGTAACTTTAGTTTTTCCCCCATCGATCCATCCCATCCATTTTTCAAAGCGTTTGTCCTGTGTAGGGTCGCGGGTATATATGTGACGTCCTATGGGGTCACATACAGTATCTGGAATTAAATGAAATATGAGAGGACTGTAACGCTTTTTTGTCATTTTTGCAGCTTGGTAGCATCTGTCCCCATTCACTTTCATTGTATGGAAAAGAACAGCCTGTTCATTGTTCTACTGTGTCTAATGGAAGAAAGAAAGCCATACAGGCTTAACATGAGAGTGAATCAATTATGGCAGAACTTTCATTATTGGCTGATTTATTAATTTAAAACACTACAGTGTCTAGTTACAAAATCGTCCTCTTAGTAAAGTATTCAAACTGATGTCTTGAATAGCGTTTAAGTTTAACTTTAACTTTAATCTGTTGTGTCCTGTCTTTTGTCTTGGTATCTCTTTAGCTATACTGTTGATTTGAGGTTTGGATGAGTATGTCTGTATTTGTGTGTACTGTATGTTCTAGTATGTTTTTTTTTAACCTACACCTGACCCTGGGGTGCTTCCCAAGCCTGTGTGCGTGTGTGAGCGCCACTGTCTCTAGCAATAGTGGTCCTGTTTACAGGTGTGTGTCTGAAATCTCAGAAAGACTGAATTTAGCTGGGAGTGTATCTGAACTCAGTAGACCTAGTACAAATTGTTCTGTGTGCGTGCATGTGCATGTGTGTTACCAGCACCACCCTGGGTTAATGATTGTAAAAAGAGACTTTACATTCACCTCTCTCTCTCTCTCTCTCTCTCTCTCTCTCTCTCTCTCTCTCTCTCTCTCTCTCTCTCTCTCTCTCTCTCTCTCTCTCTCTCTCTCTCTCTCTCTCTCTCTCTCTCTCTCTCAGACTTTGGACTGTAAAAGCACTCACATATAATTAAGTCAGTCTCACGGCTCACTGATGAAGTGTCCCACATCCCGTTTCTGCCTTACTGAGTCCATGAACTCCACTGAATTGAATTCTAATGAAAACAAGTCCTGTGGGTCATTGTACTTTAACTTTTGGAAATAGAAATGGTACCCTGTACCTAACACCTATAGACTTTAGCACCTGCATTTTGTGTCGGTCTTTGTGCGCTCAGACAAAACACACAGAAAGTTCAGCTAAACAGATTTGTCTCTTTTGTGTTCAGCTAATAAGTTTGTAGACTTATTAGCTGTATTTCTCTTCTACTATGGGCACTTTTGACCCTGTGGACTTTTACAAAATAAACTTTCTTAAAATAAACTTTTCACACTCTCACTAGTTCATTTAATTTCAGCTTACAACATCAAATCAGGCATCACATAATTTTTTTTTATCTTTTCCAAACATTCTCAAAACATGTATCTTGTTTAATAGCATTCTAAGGTGGAAATCTTTTGTCTTGCTAAGATTAATTGAAGAGATTGCTTTATCTTTTTTCATGCCTCATATTTCATTTAAACCATGCTTTGAATACACTAACTGCAGATTGTGGTGGAAATTATGAACTGAGAGACAGTAATATGTTGTGTAAAATTGTTTATTTTATCTGATTCATTTGTAAAATTGATATATTTTCACAAATTATAGTAATATTAATATTTAACATTTTGATCAAGTTATTGTAGTTTACAATTAAGTAATTGATATTTTATGTATGTGAATTTTTTACTTATTTATTTATATACACTACACCGTTCAAATGTTTGGGGTCAGTAAGATTTTACCGAAAGTGAAAGGGTGTATTAAAAGTGACAGTAAAGACATTTATAATGTCCTAAAAGATTTCTATTTTAAATAAATGCACATAAATGTCTGAAGGATCATTCATGTGATACTATGTAATGTCTGTTGAAAATTCAGCTTTGCCATCACAGGTATAAATTACATTTTAAAATATATTAAAATAAAAAACAGTGATTTTAAATTGTAATAATATTTCCCCAAATTACTGTTTTTACTGTATCTTTTGATCAAATAAAAGCAGCTTTATTGAGCATAAGATATTTCTTCCAAAAACATGAACATCTTACTGACCCAGTACTTTGAACAGTAGTATATTTACAGTTTATTATTAATATCTTTATGATGAATGATCATATTTCAAGACTGAAAATCTGGGTCTGATACATTAGTATCTCAATAAAATACCTAAAGACATAATAAAAAACAAAGCTTCCAAGACAGTTTTAATGCAAACCTTATGTAAGACAAAGGGGAAAAGTTATTAATTAGTTCATTCAAAACAAAGACCTTGAAGTTGAAGAAACACCCTAAGATGTGGTAAGATCAGGGAATGAATCATTATCTAAGGATGAAATAGTAGCATTTAGTTTCAATTCTATGATGTGGCCTCTCTGTTCCCCAAAACCATACTGGGTTAGTGGGTCAGGTGGAAAAAGCTTTCTTATAGTGTTGCAATCTGACGTACAACCACATAAACAGTGTTCATTGCCCTGGGCATTTTAACTTCCCTGTACTTTAAGTGATTAGTGTTTCAGCACTTCTCTCATGCTTCTCTGCTTCCGTGTGTTTGGAATGAAGAATGACTTCCTGATGGCTCACGAGTCACGACACTGATGCAGGATTTTTTTGCCACTAACTGATAAACTACTGTTTGTTTTCTGTATTTCCTAGAATTCCAGTGGCAGCAGCCATGCTCATGTGTGACTCAATACATACAGACATGGTGAGTACAGTTGTTAGGGTAAATATCCGTAACTAAATGAGTTGTAAAGAAATGATTGGTATCGTACAAATCATTTCTCAAAAGTTTTGTAGAGGTCTCTTCTACAGTGTTAAAAAGGAACATACTGGAGTATGTTTGACAAGAAAGCTACTTGAGAACTACTCCAAAATTTCACATTTAATTCAAAGTGTTAATTGCAGATTCTTTATTTGTAAAATGTACTTATTTCTGAGTGACACTTGTTTCTGCAGAAACCAATTTATTTTAATGTATTAGCCAAAAGAAGTTTTTTTTTTTTTCTGATCTGAAACGTTTCTTCACTTCCTAATGCTTGTCTAGTTCTTTGCATCCGGTTTGTGATTTTAAAGAAAACAATGCTTCACTTTCCGTTTCCAATAACAAACCTGCCTTACCAACTAACACACAATGGGCTGCCTGGCACATGGCCATCTGAACACATCGGAGTGTTTGTTCAAGTGCAGAATCCCCATGCAATCTTTGAATTCTGGGTAATAGCACGAGACTCATTTATAGAGACTAATAAGGATATTGTTGAATTGCATGAGTATATTATTTTAAGATATTTTTCAAAATGTATCTCGTTAAAACTCATCTCGTACTTGCTTGCTTTCTCATTTTCTCTCTTTTTCTCTAACTGCAAATGGACATGCATTCCTTTCTTATTAGGTTAGGAGTTTATATGGGGTGGGAAGTTGAATTTGGCTCATACTCAGTCATTCAATTTAGTCTTTTTTGTCAGTTTATAGTCCCCAGACTCAACTGCTGCTCAGCACAGCTGCTTTTTATGAGTGCTTGTGTAATTATGTACATGTGAATGTGTAAATATGCTAGCAAGTTCACCGCGTGTTGAAAGTCTCTTTCTCTTTCTCTCGCAGTCATTATATCAGATTAAACCACCATCTGAGGCATTTGGAGTCGTATCACCCGCAGCCCAGATGTACCATCATCACTTCCATTACCCCAGCTATCAGCACTACACCTACGGGAGCCCTCCTCACACGCACCCTCAGTCCCAGGACGTCCATCACTCCCAGAACGAACCTGTCGACTTGACCGTCAGCAAAAGATCCTCCGTTTCGTCGCCTTCCTCATCTCTGGCATCGTCATCACCTAGAGCCACTCCTCCATCCTTTTACGAGCGCGCCAGTCCAGTCTCGCATCCTCTCCTCAGCTCTGGCTCTGTAACAGGAAGCACTTGCGGGTCATCTCAGACAAGCCAGCTGTCCCCACCACTGGCCCTTTCCATGCCTGCGGTAAGAATAGGGGTGATGCTTTACCGTGGGTGCCATGGTGCTGAATGAAAACCGTATTCACATGCCATGGTATTTACATTATAATACAACGTGTAAAAAACATGGTTTTACCATACATGAAAATAATCTATAAATTAATTTTAATTAACTAGTCTAATTTTATTAACTAGTTCACGGGATATGAAAAAATACAATTCATACATACATTTACTTACACATCTTCTAAGCATGTTCTTAATTTCTGATTTAAAATAGATGTTATTATTATTATTTAATATCTTAACAAAACTGCTTCACTGCTTATTATCCACCAAATAAAGGTTTTGTGGTGTGACTATGTAGAAAAACATGCATACAAATAAAAAAATTGGGGTCCTGTGATTTTGTTATGTTTTTGTCTCTTATTCTCACCGAGGCTAAACAATTAATTAATAATGGTTTTCTATTTTAATATATTTTAAAATGTAATTCATTCCTGATGGCAAAGCTGAATTTTCAGCATCATCAGTGTCACATGATCCTTCAGAAATCATTCTAATTTGCTGATTTGGTGCTTAAGAAACATTTCTTATTAATTTCAATGTTGAAAACAGTTGTGCTGCTTAATATTTTTGTCGAAACTGGTACATTTTTTCAGGTTTTGAAGAGTTTAATGCATCCTTGCTAAAAAAAACAAAACAACTTTTGAACAATATTGTATATCATAGAGAGGACCCCTGTAATGCACTGACCCATGTATTAACAATTAATGAAGGCATATCATCAACTATGAAATAGTCTTTGTGGCTTCTTGTCTAAAATTTAGAGGCTCATATATTTATATGTATATTTATATTAGTCATATATTTATCCGTCTGGGTTTTCTGGTTTACAGGTGACGCAGGTCTTGACACCCATTGTATCGAGTCCTGGCTTTATTCCAGTAATTCCAATGCTGCAGTCATTATCTGTGCTGTACCCCTCCTCCCTACACCTGCCTCCCTCCATCATGATTTCACCCATCACACCTGAAGATCCTGCTCACCACAAACAGTGTAAGGGGATGACATACAGTATCACACACAGTCATAATCACATTTGATTCTTAAGCAAACAATCATGAGTTTTAAAGGGTGACAGTTGTATTAATATAGCCTTACATATTTTTTGTGTTTGATTGATTTCTCTCTTATGTCTTGTCTTCAGTCCATATAATGAAGTCAGAGAATCCCCCAAACAAACATGAGCTCCTCAAGCCAATCAAATCGGAGCCCCACTCTGAACACGCTCAGGATCCCCGCAGCCAGGAAATAACCTCATCCGTCATTACTGTCCCACCCAGTTATAATGAGTGAGTGCTGAGTCCTCAAACACTATCTATCTATCTATCTATCTATCTATCTATCTATCTATCTATCTATCTATCTATCTATCTATCTATCTGTTGAGTGCATATTTTGCACTCAACAGCAGTGCAAAATATGAAAAGACAATGCAGAAAAGCAGAGCGCATGTGGCGGAAGACAAAACTTGTAGTCCATTATAACATCTACAAAGACAACATCCATGCTTTCAATAAGGAACTAGGCAAAGCTAGACAGACTTTCTTCTCAAATATTATAAACAGCAATATAAACAACACACGCACTCTTTTTGCTACTGTAGAGAGACTGACAAACCCCCCAAGCCAGATTCCCAGTGAAATGCTCTCAGACAGCAAGTGCAGTGAGTTTGCTTCTTTCTTCTCTGAGAAAATCAATAATATCAGAAAGGTGATCAGCTCATCCTTGAGTTGCGCTGGGGTCAGGCAGTTCAGACCACAACCTGAGAAAGTAGTCACTATGTCTGATTTTGAAGAAATTGATGGCAACATTTTGGAAGAAACCGTACAGCACCTTAAAACATCAACCTGCACCCTTGACGCACTTCCCACATCTTTTTTCAAAAAGGTGTTACACAGCTTAGAAGCAGATCTCCTAGAAGTGGTAAATGCCTCACTTCTCTCTGGGAGTTTTCCTAACTCCCTGAAAACTGCAGTTGTCAAGCCCCTCCTGAAAAAGAGCAATCTGGATAAGACCATATTAAACAACTATAGACCGATCTCAAATCTTCCTTTCATAGGCAAGATCATTGAAAAAGTTGTCTTCAATCAGCTGAACAAATTCTTAAGCTCAAATGGATACTTTGACAATTTTCAATCTGGTTTCCGACCGCACCACAGCACAGAGACAGCTCTCATAAAGATAGTAAACGATATTCGCTTAAATACTGATAAAAGCAAATTATCAGTGCTGGTACTACTCGACCTCAGTGCTGCATTTGACACTGTCGATCACGACATACTTCTTGACAGGCTGGAAAACTGGGTCAGGTTTTCTGGGATAGTCCTAAAATGGTTCAGGTCATACTTGGTAGGGAGAGGTTATTATGTGAGTATAGGAGATCATAAGTCTGAGTGGACACCCATGACATGCGGAGTCCCTCAAGGCTCAATTCTTGCGCCACTCCTATTCAACCTGTACGTGCTCCCAATGAGCCAAATAATGAGAAAGAACCAAATCGCTTACCACAGCTATGCAGACGACACACAGCTCTACTTAGCCCTATCGCCTAACGATTACAGCCCCATTAACTCTCTGTTCCAATGCATTGATGAAGTAAACAATTGGATGTCCCAAAACTTTCTTCAGTTAAACAAAGACAAAACTGAAGTCATTGCGTTTGGAAACAAAGATGAAGTTCTCAAAGTGAATGCATACCTTCAGTCTAGGGGTCAAACAACTAAAAATCAAGTCAGGAATCTTGGTGTGTCTCTGGAGTCAGACCTTAGTTTCAGTAGTCATGTCAAAGCAATAACTAAATCAGCATATTATCACCTGAAAAATATTGCAAGAATTAGATGCTTTGTTTCCAGTCAAGACTTAGAGAAACTTGTGCATGCTTTCATCCCCAGCAGGGTGGATTATTGTAATGGACTCCTCACTGGCCTTCCCAAAAAGACCATAAGACAGTTGCAGCTCATACAGAACGCTGCTGCTAGGATTCTGAGCAGAACCAGAAAATATGAACATATCACACCAGTCCTCAGGTCTTTACACTGGCTGCCAGTTACATTTAGGATTGATTTTAAGGTATTATTACTGGTATATAAATCATTCAATGGCCTAGGACCTCAATACATTGCAGATATGCTCACTGAATATAAACCCAACAGATCACTCAGATCACTAGGATCACATCAGCTAGAAATACCAAGGGTTCACTCTAAGCATGGCGAGTCCGCTTTTAGCTACTATGCCAGCCGCAGCTGGAACCAGCTTCCAGAAGAGATCAGATGTGCTCCTACAGTAGTCACATTCAAATCCAGACTCAAAACACATCTGTTTAACTGTACATTTAATGAATGAGCACTGTACCACTGTTCGTCCGACTGTTTGTACTGTTATGCTTTTTAATTATTCTGATTTCTTTTGATTATTTCTGTATTTTATCTTTTATTCTAAACTGTTTTAATTATTCTGATTTCTTTTGATTATTTCTGTATTTTATCTTTTATTCTAAACTGTTTTAATTATTCTGATTTCTTTTGATTATTTTAATTTCTTCTATGTAAAGCACTTTGAATTACCATTGTGTATGAAATGTGCTATATAAATAAACCTGCCTTGCCTTGCCTTGCCTTGCCTATCTATCTATCTATCTATCTATCTATCTATCTATCTATCTATCTATCTATCTATCTATCTATCTATCTATCTATCTATCTATCTATCTATCTATCTATCTATCTATCTATCTATCTATCTATCTATCTATCTATCTATCTATCTATCATGTACAGTAGAAGTATAAACATTTCTTCTCTGCATTAAAATACAGGAAGAAACTGCATGACCTTTTAAAAAATGGGATCTCATTTATAGTGGGTTTGGCCTACAATTCTCTTTCAATCCTGAAAGTGTGTGTGTTTCTTTATCTCATATTTCTTGCTGTGGGTCTGATAAAATCCCCCAGCATGCACTTCAGACAGTGTGTCTCCAAGTATTCTTCAAACCCTCATGGGGTGGGAACGTATCTGTATGTGGGTGTGTACAACTGCATGCTTTAGAGTTGTGTAGACAGTTTTTTTTTTCATTATTATTTTGTGTGTGTTAGTGCACTTTTAGGGTGGATGTGTATGTGTGATGTCTTCTAATGGGTGTGGTGTTATCATCAGTTATGGACACATACTGTGTGACCAAAAGAAAAATAAGTGGTGAAATACACTCACCTAAAGGATTATTAGGAACACCATACTTATACTGTGTTTGACCCGCTTTCGCCTTCAGAACTGCCTTAATTCTATGTGGCATTGATTCAACAAGGTGCTGAAAGCATTCTTTAGAAATGTTGGCCCATATTGATAGGATAGCATCTTGCAGTTGATGGAGATTTGTGGGATGCACATCCAGGGCACGAAGCTCCCGTTCCACCACATCCCAAAGATGCTCTATTGGGTTGAGATCTGGTGACTGTGGGGGCCATTTTAGTACAGTGAACTCATTGTCATGTTCAAGAAATCAATTTGAAATGATTCGAGCTTTGTGACATGGTGCATTATCCTGCTGGAAGTAGCCATCAGAGGATGGGTACATGGTGGCCATAAAGGGATGGACATGGTCAGAAACAATGCTCAGGTAGGCCGTGGCATTTAAACGATGCCCAATTGGCACTAAGGGGCCTAAAGTGTGCCAAGAAAACATCCCCCACACCATTACACCACCACCACCAGCCTGCACAGTGGTAACAAGGCATGATGGATCCATGTTTTCATTCTGTTTACGCCAAATTCTGACTCTACCATCTGAATGTCTCAACAGAAATCGAGACTCATCAGACCAGGCAACATTTTTCCAGCCTTCAACTGTCCAATTTTGGTGACCTCTTGCAAATTGTAGCCTCTTTTTCCTATTTGTAGTGGAGATGAGTGGTACCCGGTGGGGTCTTCTGCTGTTGTAGCCCATCCGCCTCAAGGTTGTGCGTGTTGTGGCTTCACAAATGCTTTGCTGCATACCTCGGTTGTAACGAGTGGTTATTTCAGTCAAAGTTGCTCTTCTATCAGCTTGAATCAGTCGGCCCATTCTCCTCTGACCTCTAGCATCAACAAGGCATTTTCGCCCACAGGACTGCCGCATACTGGATGTTTTTCCCTTTTCACACCATTCTTTGTAAACCCTAGAAATGGTTGTGCGTGAAAATCCCAGTAACTGAGCAGATTGTGAAATACTCAGACCGGCCCGTCTGGCACCAACAACCATGCCACGCTCAAAATTGCTTAAATCACCTTTCTTTCCCATTCTGACATTCAGTTTGGAGTTCAGGAGATTGTCTTGACCAGGATCACACCCCTAAATGCATTGAAGCAACTGCCATGTGATTGGTTGATTAGATAATTGCATTAATGAGAAATTGAACAGGTGTTCCTAATAATCCTTTAGGTGAGTGTAAAGAAAATGGAGCAATGTTTACGAGGAAGGGTGGAGAGAGCACTTGATGGAGAGAGGAAGGGAGGAGTAAGGTGGAGTGATAATTTTATATTGGGTACTGAGCCAAAAAACAACTAATTTTAGGAACAAATGTCAGTAAGTGGGAGAATAAGTGGCATACTGTAGCTTAACCCGTCAGGGAGACTAAGGTGTATGGAGAGACGAGAGAAAGAGAAGCAGGATGTATTTAATTACAGGGCGTATTTAGGCAGAACTTACAGTAAGAGGTATTTCTGTTAAGTAAATGCATGGAAACTGCTTACGTGCTTAAGTGCCTTGTGGTGTGAGCAGTAGTAATGAGTCTTGCTTCAGGAAGCCATGCACTACTAATAAAAATCACGAAGGAAGCACATAACAGCACCAAAAATCATATACTCTAATTAAACAAAATCTAATGTAGAGCTAAGGTCATCAATACATACAATACTCAATGCTTTGAGGTTGACTGAATGTTATGGCTCTGACCCCTGGTGGTTAAAGAAAGAGCTGCACTCCAAACAAAGACCATTAATAAATACATTCTTCTTTTTTTGTCTTTAACAGGGTGAACACACACTCTGTGATTGTACGTCGAAAGGTAGAATCTCCAGATCCATCGAAGAAGCGTCGAATTCATCGCTGTGACTTCAACGGCTGCAATAAAGTTTATACCAAAAGCTCCCACCTGAAAGCTCATAGACGCACACATACGGGTAAATATATATGCACGTCTATCTATCCATCCATCCATCTAATGTTTGAATTAAACATTTTTTTTTATTATTTATTACACTTGTTTATACTCATCTATTCAAGGTGCAAAAAATACTTATTTAGACTTAATGGTTAAAACTCCTCACATTTTTTGAATCTTTATGTAGAAAATGGTATCCATATTTCTCATAAATGCATGAAACCAAAACTATCGCAAAGACTTACACATGTATTTTTTAACCATCAAATTCTTTTTTTATAATCTTAGAGATTATTATTGACCCATATACAGATAAAAATACTCATTTACTCTCACACTGATACTATTCATACGGATGAATAAATGCTCTTCTAAACTATCTTTCCCATCTCTTTGTGTGACCGTTTAGGAGAGAAGCCCTATAAGTGCATGTGGGAAGGCTGTACGTGGAAGTTCGCCCGCTCTGATGAGCTGACCCGTCACTTTCGGAAGCACACGGGAGTAAAGCCATTCCAGTGCCCTGACTGTGATCGCACCTTCTCTCGCTCCGATCACCTCGCTCTGCACAAGAAGCGTCACCTGCTGGTGTAAGCTCAGTACTGCAACACGTGAACGGAGCAGAACTCGCACCTTCTTTTAAGCCGTTGCTCAACAGGAGCTTCATCTTCATGATGTTAAGGGCCGTTTTGTGTATTCCGTCTACTCCCTGTCCAGGAAACGATGCGTATAGGCAGAAAGAGTGGAACTGATGGATTATACCATGCTAGCTCTTACTAAAGGAAAATAATTATTGTCCAAGTGGATTTTGTCAGCGTTACTATGGATATGGAGAAATGCTGATAGTGCTGTGGATGTTACCCTTATCTATACAAAATCAGAAATAGGCACCTTTAAGTCTTTTTCTTGATACCAAGCACTCTCTCTCTCCCTCATCTCTCTATACACGTCTCTTTCTCGTTTTGTCCTCTGCAGGTCAGAGGGCCCATTGTGCCAGTTACAGCACTACACAAACAAGCAAATGCACATGCAGTATGTCAGTAGCCAGTCACACACACAACTCAGACAAATTCACACCGTCTCACTTATAATGTTGTTTTAGGTTGCAACTCGGGTCAAACCTGCACAATGTGAATTTTTCTCCCTTTTTTTTATTTTTAAATATTACTTGGTAAATGAATGTGTATACGTAGATCCTGTACATGTATTCAGCATGTGTGTTACATGTTTCAGTGTATGGACCAACGCTGATTGGCCATTTGATTGGGTCTGTCAGTCATTATACTTTGACTCTTAAGAGTTAAGTTTTGACAAAGAAATAGTTTTTGGTCCCAAAAGTAGCTTCCCAGCACCTGACCTATTACTAACCTAGTAAAACAGTGACATGTTTTATTAATTGTAATCATGAATTAATACTGTAGTTTATTACCGTAAGTACTATGTACTGTGTTAGTTCTTGCAACATGCACAATTTACGATTTAGTAATGAAATTATAGTAATGATTTTACCCCACATAAATTCTAAAAATACAGGTAATTATGTTTGAGAGTGTCAAAATAGTGACTTAAACACGAATAGGCTCGCTTGATCCTCCAACACATACATATTAGTTGCAAGGACTTATAGAATGCTTCAGTTTGCTTAATCTCACCGTTATTCATATTTGAATAATTTCTGTAATCATGAATATTCATATAATCCTAAATATTTTGTTGCGTCTTATGTTTTATCAAATCCAGTGTCTGAGGCTCAAAAGGGTAAAATCTTTATTTCACTGAGGGGTGTTTAGGTGGAGAAGTTTGATAAATGTGAACCATTCAATAAAGGGCATTATTTTATTAGAGTGAGTTCATCTAGGTTATGGGTGAAATTGTGTTACTGCTAAAACTTTGTTTGTGAGAGATATGTTTAACGTGTGAGACAGTCATGGATACATGCAGGGAT
This sequence comes from Gila orcuttii, assembly GCA_026230005.1. Taxonomy (NCBI): domain Eukaryota; kingdom Metazoa; phylum Chordata; class Actinopteri; order Cypriniformes; family Leuciscidae; genus Gila; species Gila orcuttii. Next base: position 52,270,230 of record JAPDVR010000002.1, read on the forward strand.
GAGCGTAGCCTACTCTTGTTTTTCTGTTTGTAGGTTTTGCGAATCATTTTTACGTGAACAAATGTTTGTAAAGGGCAATGTGTAAACAGAAACAGTGCACTTTAAAAATAGATTTGAAATGGCAAATATCTATAAATGGGGGGTTATGAATAGCTTGAAGCTTTGGGCTACATCTCCGTGTTTTTCTCTTTCTTATAGTACAGTAGTTTAACAGTTTGTAATAGACCAGTTTTCTGATTTCTTTTATCAACTGGAAGAACATTTTTGACATTTCGAAGGAGGAAGAGAACAAGGGGGCACTTAAATAAGAAAGGGAAAAGTCCTTCATGAGACGAAAGAAAGAATTACAGAGAAAAAGGATGATGCGTTTGTTTTTCGGTCTAATATAAACCTTATTAATATACACTATACAGAAATGAACTAATCAGATAGGATAATGGAAATATTAATATATATAGTCTATATTTTTAAAGCAATAATATGACTGAATGGGCAATTTATAGAAAGCATGATTATGATATATTTTTAATCCAAAACAAATATTATACATTTTTATAAAGATGTGAATCTTCTGTCTTTTTTAATTTACTTATATTTTTCACAGTTCAAGGGGAATATTATGCTGTGTCATTATATCAAACTGTGAATTTAAATACAAATTGTTCAGACAGTTTTTTTGTATTATGTAGATTTAAATATGTATCATTCAATAAACTTTTTATGGTGAATATTTTGTATAAATGTGTTGTCATTGTGTTTGATTTCAGGGGCGTAGCCATCATTTCAGAAGTGAGGGGGACAGAAATGTCAGGTCTAATACCAGCGTTTATCTGACCTTTGTCTAATTTACAGATTAAAAAAAAAATCCCAACTCTTGATTTTGATTTGATAAGATATCAAAGACACTACTAAACATTAACCACTAATATCTATAATATTTTCCCCCTATATTTTATGACAATTTTATGATTGGTTTATGAACTACAAACACTTGTGCATTAAGTCCTCATGTATTTTATACAATGTAAAAAAAAAAAAAAACTATCACAGAATAAGGCAGAAAATATACAGTGAAACATTACAATTGCTAAATGTTTTTGAAAGAAGTCTCTTCTGCTCACCAAGGCTACTTTTATTCAATAAAAAGCAGCAAAAACAGTAATATTGTGAAATATATTACAATTTAAAATATCCATTTTCTATGTGAATATACTGTATTGTCATATTCAATTGATTTACTCCTGTTTATATTTATATTACTCCAGTCTTCTGTGTCACATGATCCTCCAGAAATCATTCTAATATGCTGATTTGCCGTTCAAGAAACATTTATTATTATTATCTATGTCGAAAACAGTTGTGCTGCTTCATATTTTTGTGGAAGCATGATACCATTCAAACGTGTGATACGATTAAAAAAGAGAGAGAAATTAACACTTTCATTCATCAAGCATGCATTAAATTTATAAAAAGTGACAGTGAAGACATTTTTAATGTTACACAAGATTTCTATTTACAGTAATAAGTTATTGAATACATTTAATAAATAAATGTAATATGCACAAAAATGCTGCAAATAAACTATCAAATATTGATGATTTCAGAAGAAATGCAGCCTTGGAGGAATCATTAAACTGCATCATGCATGCATATTTTTGTATAGAAACTATATCGTGTAACCTGTGGTTTATAATTTCCAACCTGTTGCATGTGTCAAAAGAGAGGGCTCGTCCGGGATTTGAACCCGGGACCTCTCGCACCCTAAGCGAGAATCATACCCCTAGACCAACGAGCCGGTCCGTAAAACTAACAGATATGACAACTCACAAAAGTTTAAGGTAGAACGCAAATACACTCATTAATGTTTAATCATTATAAACAGATTTAAAGTGACTTATGTATTTTCCTAGTGATGGGAACATGTGTTTTTCTACTTTTCTAACGATTCAGTTATATCTCATTACTTCACATTCCCAGTTTTCCCATTTACAAAACCAACTCTGAAACGCATCGCCATCTTAAAAGCCTAACGTTAGATTAATAACGGATTAATACCTCACTCTGTCAGTCCCAAACAGGAGTTAGTACTACACAACATTTTACTACAATGTTTACGCAATATGTGATAGTTTGTCTCTAATCTATTTCCCTATTTACAGAGTGCCAAAAGTTCAGGTGACGTCACCGGCAACAGCCGCACGCGACCCCGCTGCCGACGTGGCGCGAGCTCGAGCGGAAGGGTTGCGCGACCGCGACTGTCAGCAGAACTGGTAAGAAGGGATGACTCCATGATTTAACTTTACTTCTGAAGAAATAGTACTACAGATGTTAATTTTGCATGAATGTATATTGCGTTTTAGCGTTATGCTCTTCTCCATAGAGTACTTCCATATGTCGCGTTTCGTTTGTTGTTATTCTTTTGGATGCTATTTAAGTTAAATCCGCTTCTGCGTTCGCTTTTGAAGTGTTCGCAGAGTATTTGAAATACTTTAACTTTCATTGAAAAAAGAAGACACAATAAAAAATGCAAATAATATGGAAACGAATAAATGATTTATGGTCAAACATAGACGTTTGATTTCAGCTAGAAGAAATGGAGCCTGAGGTATCATAAAACGGCATGCATAGGCTATTTTTGTACAGAAACTGTAACTTGTAAACTGTAGTTTATAATCTGCGTTATATACAGTCTGTGTATTCGTTTTCTGAACGTATATGTACAAACTAATGTTTGAATGTTGCTTAGTCATTTACTGAACGTATATTTACAAACTAATGTTTGGATGTTGCTTGTACGTGTAAAAAACAACCGCTAGATGGCGCCGCAATCCGCATCAAACAAAGGCGCTTGACAGTGCGGCACCATTCAGGGACAGCACTGTGTGTGAATGCTTTTCTTTTCACACACATCTACACATACATATTGGTTTCACAATAATAATGATAATGGTAATAATAATAATATCAAGAATATAGTGCTTTTTATACAGAAAATAAGATAGTTGCTAAACCCAAATCCTAAATTCAAGACCTAACCATAACACAAACCTACTGACATAATTAGATAAAAAAAAAAAAGAAAAAATATAATCACACTTCAAATTAGGGTCTAAATCTTATTTTTAACTAACTGTTGACCATGAGTTTTGCTTCAATAAACTCCTACTGCTTATTAATAGTAGTTATTTTGCAAACCTTAGTCAGAGCTCAGCTGTCTCAGCGTCCAGCTGGAAGTTAGTTTGTGTAATAATGGCCAGCTGCTTACATGGCCTCTCGTTACACTTTGTTTGTTGATCTGTTTTTATCAGAGCACCATGTCGCAAGATGAGACCGTGGAAGACCTCACTGCAAAATCTCCCCCTTCTCTCCACCCGACTGCCTCTGATGAAACTGGCCTCATAGCTGCAGTCAACACAGATGAGGTCCCATCTTTATCACAACTTTCACTAGGCACATCGACTCCTGACCCAACTAATGTGGCAGCGGAAGAGCATGGTACACCCAAAGCTACTGAAGAGAAGCAGGTACACCAATCAGAAGAAAAACCTGAGGGTCAGGTGACTGAATGTGTGGAGTCAGTGAGCTTGGACCCAGATGTTACACAGGAAGAAGCAGAGGGAACAGAGGTACATTAAATAGTGTTGAGCTGTGTTTGGTCAAAGTAATATTTTGTGCCATGATACCAAATCCGTAATACAATTTTTTGTGTATTTTGTGACTGTATCCTTTGGCTGTTGTGGATGCATGTTATCAGCCCCTGGATGAGTCTAAATCTAAAGGCTGGAGTAGTTGGGGCTCCTGGGGGAAGTCACTTCTGACCACTGCTACATCCACTGTGGGTAAGTCACCATAGCAACCTGTCACTACAGTGAGATTGCCATAGTTAACCTTACAGTAGATCCTTCCAAAGTTAACTGTTAGATAACACAGTCACAATAGCAAAATATACATATGAGAAGGGCTGCACGATATGATAATGCTTTAAGTGTGTAAAATATAATTTAAATTATATTTAAAAACCTAAAATGATATAACCAACAACTCAACTTGGTAATATATAGTTATATAAACATGAAAACCTGACATCAAGAGCATCCAGGTAAACAAAAATACCTGAAACTAGGGGTTTAGTTATTAAATTAATATATTAGTGATTAGTTATTCTGTTGTTAGTTTATTTTATCTCTGTTATTAAAAATAAAAAACAAAGAGGCAAATTGCAAACAATAGTACAAATACAATACATTAGACCTGCATAATCAAATGTAAAAATAAAACACTGCATAGCCTTGACATTAATTAAATATACATTGATTCATATTAAAGATACAAAATGTATTCAGTCAAGAGCAGTGAGTGATTCTCTTTCTTTTGTTTTTTGCCAGACAGCAGCAGGTATAGTTTTTTTAGGCTGCTATCGCTTTAAGACCTAATGCACCAGTGTTAATTTTTGCAGCCATTTTTGTTTTAGTCTTAGTCTTCATCTTCAGACGAAAATGCTTATTGGTCTTAGTCACATTTTAGTCATTGTGTCTTTCATAGTTTTAGTCTAGTTTTAGTTGACGAAAAGTCATTGAATTTTTTGTCAACTTTTAGTCATTACTTTTAGTCAAACTGCAGTTACCGATATTAATTTTGGTAGCTATTTTATATGTAGTCTTTAGACTAAAAATGTCATTATAATTTTTCTCTCTAGGCCAATTCAATTAAGCATGAAATTTAAATTAAGGTAACAGGCTGTATTGACATTGCACTCTTTATCAGTAGCACTTATCCACATATCCCTTTTCCTTAGTTCAGTGGTTCTCCAATTCTTTAGAGTGCCGAACCCCCTGGTACAGCCCCTCTCTTCCACTTAGACTGCAGTCACACCTTTTCCATTAAGGGACAATATATGCCCACTTTAATCGATTTTTCCAGTTAATTTTTTACCTTTATAAATACCTTTATAAAATAAATAATGCTTTAAATAAAACTGTTCAATAAATATGCAATGACGGTAAAAACGAAGTGATACTTTTAATATTAAATTAAAATCACCAGTAGGTGGCGGTAAGTCACTGTCTTTATGAGTGAGTCATCGAGTCATTCATTCATTCAGTAACGAAGCAAGTTGCTGTATTTATGAACGGATCATTGAATCTCACGATTTGTTCAAAGCCACAGATTCGTTCACGAATCACCGCTGTGTGTGTTGCAGTTCTGCTTTGGCTTTTGTTGCAAAATAGTGCAATAAGCCTACTGAAAATACTGTTTTAAATGTAGTACATCACTTAATGTTAATGTTATTTACTTAATGTTAATGTTAACGGTTGTATAAAATCAATGTCACATCTGAAATCGTGTGGATATTCAGGAAACATTGCATTCTTGCTCATATAATATGATCAACATTAAAAACACTGCTGGATATCAGCCTGCATTTTGATCGCAGATTTAGTCTCACAAACAGCGCAAGCGTCTTGTGACAGAGCACAGACCGACTGACACTTTAATTTAAGTAGAAAATCTCAAATGAGGATCGCTGAACTCCAGCTTACTTGTCTGTGTTTTCAGATCATCCGCGCTTCTTTTAACAGAAAAGCTCTGACTGGTGGTTTAAATTATTGAAATCTGGCATAAGCATGAACCTTAGTAAAAACAGTCAATGTGTTGTTGTCTCCTTTATTTGACAAAATCAAGTGGTTTTGGTCAAGTTAAAAAAATTTTTTGTCAATGATTGCATGTGTTGATATAATCACAGTTATTGTTGACATGTTATTGTAACACATGTTGACGTGGGTGTCGTCTCTCATCGCCTTGTCTTAGTCAGGGAAAAAAGGTAATCAACGAACATTTTTCGTCATAGTTATCGTTAACGAAATGAACACTGTAATGCACGGATCCTATTGACACGCATCCGATTTCTTTCCCAACTGTTTACTTTCATTTAAGACATGACTGACTGTGTTTATGTGAATATTCGCCAAGTCAGGAATTTTGACATAACTGTGTGTATTTGACCGTTTGAGTGCAATAAGCCGCGAAAGAGAATTGAATGTCCGAGAGGCGGCTTTCTGTGCGCGCGCTTCGTGTGTGTGTCAGACAACACAAGAACCGCAGTGAGTTGTTTTCCACAGTTTATCAGAATCAGAATCAGAAAGAGCTTTATTGCCAAGTGTGCTTGCACACACAAGGAATTTGTTTTGGTGCTGAGGCTTCCAGTGGACATATACAAATACAAACACAACAAGAAACATAATACTACAAATTATAAGAATAAAAAATAAAAATATAAATATATGAGAATAAAAGTATCACAGTTGGGTTTAGTCAGAATGGACATTTTCAGATTTACAGATTATGAACATATTTACAGTGTTTTGAATATTATAAATAAATAAATCTACATATAAGTACCACCTGAGTTGTGGGTTATTGCACTAAACAGTGGGAGTATTGCACTTAAGGCATATGCCTTGGGAGGAGTGTTAACTGTTCAGGAGGGAAATGGCCTGTGGGAAGAAACTGTTCCTGTGCCGAGATGTTCTTGTGGCCAGTGATCTGAGTCGCCGTCTTGACGGTAACAGTTCAAACAGGAGGTGTCCAGGGTGAGTGGAGTCTGTGATGATTTTACCTGCTCTCTTCCTCACTCTGGAAGAGTACAGGTCCTTGAGGGTTGGCAGGGGGGCACCAATGATCCTCTCCGCAGTCCGGACTGTCCGTTGTAGTCTCCTGATTTCTGATTTGGTAGCTGAACCAAACCAGACAGTGATGGAAGTGCATAAGACAGACTCAATGACGGCTGAGTAGAACTGAATCAGCAGCTCCTGTGGCAAGTTGAACTTCCTCAGCTGGCGAAGGAAGTACAGTATCTGCTGGGCCTTTTTCACAATGGAGTCAATGTGATTGTCCCACTTCAGGTCCTGAGAGATGGAAGTGCCCAGGAACCTGAATGACTCCACTGCTTCCACAGTGCTGTTCATGATGGTGAGTGGGGGAGTGCTGGGCTGTTCCTCCTGAAGTCCACGATCATCTCCACTGTTTTGAGCGTGTTCAGATAAAGGTTGTTATAACTGCACCAGACAGCCAGCTGTTCAACCTTCAGTCTGTAAGCAGACTCGTCACCGTTCCGGATGAGACCGATGACAGTGGTGTCATCTGCAAATTTCAGGAGCTTGACAGTGGGAACTTTAGAAGTGCAGTCATTAGTGTACAGGGAGAAGAGCAGTGGGGAGAGAACGCACCCTTGGGGGGCACCAGTGCTGGTGGTGAGAGTCCTGGATGTGAGTTTCCCCAGTCTCACTCGCTGCTGCCGGTCCGTCAGGAAGCTGGTGATCCACTGACAGATCGAGGATGGTATGGAGAGCTGGGTCAGTTTGGCTGTGAGAAGACCAGGCATGATGGGATTGAAGGCCGAACTGAAGTCCACAAAGAGGATCCTTGCATAAGTCCCTGGTCTGTCGAGATGTTGCAGGTTATAATGCAGTCCCATGTTGACTGCATCATCCACAGACCTGTTTGCTCTGTAAGCAAACTGATAGGGATCCAGCAGGGGTCCAGTGATGTCCTTCAGGTGGGCCAACACCAGTCTTTCAAACGACTTCATGACCACAGATGTGAGAGCGACAGGTCTGTAGTCATTAAGTCCAGTGATTTTTATTTTTTTGGGGACAGGAACGATAGTGGAGCGTTTGAAGCAGCAGGGAACTTCACACTGCTCCAATGATCTATTGAATATCTGCGTGAAGACCAGGGCCAGTTGGTCAGCGCAGGCTTTTAAACAAGCAGATGAGATGCCGTCTGGGCCTGAGGCTTTCCTAGTCTTCTGTTTTTTGAAGACTCTGCTCACGTCCTCCACACAGACCTTAAGCTCAGGTTGGATGGCAGGAGGGGGGAGTAATGGGAGTTAGAGGTGTGAACCTACACTGGTCTCACGGTTCGGTTCGATTACGATTATCATGTCATCGATTCGGTTCAATTCGATATCGCGATGCATTGCGATGCACCGCATCCTCAATTTTCAATTTTACTTCAAAAGTGATGTGTGCGTGCGCGTGCGCGCGTGTGTTCGCCTGTTCGGGAAGTCGCAGTGACAAAAACAGAGACATTCCAGTTTAAGTTTCATGGGACTAAAGCCTGATTCTGCCATTAAGAAAATGAAATTCTGTCAAATCAATTTTGTTTTAAAGAAATGTTCATTTAAAAGCAGCGCTCATTCATCAGTGTATAATGTTACCCAGGAGACGCGCGCATCAACCGTCACCGAGTCCGCTGTTGAAGACGATCATCCATTTATAATCACGCGTAACAACACAATTGTAATTTGACCATCGGGTGCGGAAGGGTTGCCATCTGTCTCGGTTTGTCCCGATTTATCTTTTAATAACCTGTCCCGGGAAATGTATCCACTCTCCCAAAAGGCTACGTAAATGTATGTTCAAACCGTGTAGCGTGCGCACAGCAGAGAGGGAGAGAGCGAGACCTTGCGTGTGTGTGCCTCAAGAAGCGCATGTAACTTGCATGCGCATGTAGTGTATGTATGTAAATGTATGTAAGAAAGAATGTTTAATTCGCACTCGCGTCTCGCCTCCCACTGCCAGTGTATGCTACCGGCTACCGCGACAAAGCACATGCGCGATAAATGACGTCAGAAAAGCGTCAGTACATTATAACCGGTTATGGTCTATTACTGAACCGATAGCGAATCGTCCTCGTCTGCATCGCGGTGCTCCGTAGAAACGATTAATTTCGACACCCCTAATGGGAGTGCAGGAGGTGATGGTGAATGTGTGAAGTGCAGGTCAGAGCTGGTGTGTGGTGTGAATGAGGGCTTTTCAAACCTGCAATAAAATGAGTTTAAATCATCAGCCAGGTGTTGATTGTCCACAGATCGGGGGGATGGTGACTTGTAGTTGGTGATGTTCCTCAGGCCATTCCAGACTGATGATGGGTCGTTGGATGAAAACTGGTTTTTCAGAGTAGCTTTTTTTAGCAACTCTGATCTCCTTTGTCAGTCTGTTTCTGGCCTATTATTGCACTTAATAACTTTTTTACATTAACCAATCACACGTAAGGAACAGTGGTGTGCCCAGTCTACTCTCTGCTATATGCGAATGTGAGACATAATGCTAAAAAAATCTATCTTAGCCAAATGCATCTTAGTAGGTATTATAGTAAACGCAGTTGAGTGAATGTTAACTTTTGGGACAATAAATCAGATTATTTGTCAATATCTGGTCTGTGCATCAGGCCTTGCAGAGTTAATTCAGCCCTGAAGTTTAATAATATCAGAGAATGTCTAATATGGGGAGAAGTTTCACTCTCAGTAAACTTCCGTGTTCTGAACTGGTTGCAGTTCCACTCTGGTTCCATATGAGGGCGCTCACAGGACGAGTGCAGAATGAATGGAGGTCTATGGAGATATACCCCTCAAAATCCCCTTTTCTCAGGATATAATTTTTTGTCTAGTAATTTGAATGTTGTTTTCGAAAGGAGATGCAAAGAAATTACAGATTACTGGGTGTTAGATTTTTTAGAGTCACTTATTTGCTTTAAAAAGTCTTTTAAAATGTCAATGACGTCATACACATCATACGACCAGAGAACTGCTTTACGGCAATCCTTCAGTCACTTTGCTGCTTTCGCGATCTGCACTTTCTTTTCTCTCGGGGCATCGACAACACCGCTGACACAGGTAAATACACGTGCTAGAAGAGTTTTTGTTTTGTTGTTTTAAAAGACCACGCCGAAAATACTTCGGATGCCACGATGCCATCAAGCGGTATCTCTGGACGTAATCAGTCCTTCACTGACCAATCAGCGTCCATTAGCAGAATGCTAGCGTGTTATGGGCAACCACAACTCAACCTGTAAGAAATCGAAAGGACATAAGTACTTGTTCATTCAACTTTGGACCTATAACCCATGTTGAACTTGCAAAACCTACATTCAAATCTGAGATTTCTCAACGGCAATCGGGTGAAAGAGACAAATTTAGGCGTCTAGCCCCATAGACTCCCATTCATTTTGCACTCGGACGATCGCCCCCCAGTGGAACTCTGGTGGAACTACAACCAAAATTCGGTACAATAGGACTTAATAGGGAGTGGCCAGGCTTTCCTTAGACGGCTTTGATAATATCCTTAAATTTTTTGATTGTCCTTAGGTCAAGGGTTAAGCTCGGTAAAAGAGAAAGCAGGTGTGGCGTTCCGAATGCGTCAGAGCTCATCGTGTGAGGAGGCAGAAGAGGCCCATGAGCATCCTGGGACAGAGATGGCAGAACACGTTCATTCAGAGGAGGTGCACAGAGGAGTACTGTCAACCATCAGCAGCGCTGTTCAAAACACTGTGAGTCAGCACAAGGATATAACACACTTCATTAGTTTTGACATGACTTACCATGATCACAGAACATACACTTGATGGTGCATTTAAGATAGCATGAGTTTCGGCTGACAACTTGTGATTGAATCACCCAAGATGAATTAATCTTTCTTGTCCCTCCATTTTTTTTTCTCCCTCTCGCAGGGAAAGTCAGTAATAACAGGAGGTCTTGATGCTTTGGAGTTCATTGGAAAGAAGACCATGATTGTCTTGGCAGAGAGTGATCCAGGCTTTAAAAAGACTAAAATACTGATGCAGAGAACTGTCTCTCTGTCTCAGGTAAGATGGTCAACAAACTCTCAAATCTTTCTTACATGATGTAAAACCCTAGCCTAATGTTACTTTACAATAAGTTACAGTGCAGAGGCTATGCTATATTGTGAATATAGTCGCTCCAACTGTCGTACCGTGGAAGATTCTTGAATTGTTGACTTAAACAGTGGTTTTGTGGGAAAATCATGCCATATTTTCAGTACATTTGTTTGATACTTGCCTGATATATGTCCTTATGTTGTGTCTGTCTACAGATGTTAAAAGAAGCAAAGGAAAAGGAGAGAGAGAGACTGAGCAGTCAGATGGTTTCAGAACCAACTGCCCACTATGGGATATTGTTTGATGATTACCAAGGCTTGTCTCATCTCGAGGCACTGGAGATTCTTTCCAATGAGAGTGAAGGAAGGGTTAGTAACACTCACTACATACTGTACATTCACCCATAGTACCTGTTACTATCCAAAAACAAGCTGAAATGAGCTGTGTAATACAAAAAAAGGTCCTTATATTTTCCTCTTTTCATTGTGTTTTTCTCTATTTCAGGTGCAGGAGTTCTTGTCCTCTTTGGAAGAGGAAGATTTGGAAGTTCTGAAGAAGGAGCTGATTGCGATTAAAGAGATCTTCATCACTCGTGAGGAGGAGGAAGCTGATGCCGCCTCTGGGGAAAACGGTGATCTTAATTCCCAAATTCAGTGTTCCACTCCTCTCTGTGAGTCTTTAATTGCTAAAACATAATTAGACAAATCCAGATTACAATCTGGTGTGAACAAATCCAAGACCACAATCAAGATCATGTGAAGGATAAATCTTTATTACAATTTCTGCATTAATGGATACTAATCAGGTTAAATGGTCAAGTTCACACTTTTAAATTTTAAATCCAATCACAGATTTAGAGTTAAAATGATTAGTTATATAATCTACATAATTATTAAGGCTGTGAAATTATTATAATTTATAATTCTGGTTGAAATCACCATACCACAAGTATTGGAAAACCTAGTATTAGCAAATCTCAATGAACAGACATTGATTTGATATGACAGGTGACTCAGTCAGAGCACTATAAATATTTCAGTCCTCCTCATTTTTGCCCATGGGTATTAGATTTATGTGATCTGTGTGTTTCAGCTGCTGACGGAGAGGAGTTTGTCAGTGTTCTTACTGAGCTACTCTTTGAGCTCCATGTTGCTGCAACTCCAGACAAACTGAGCAAAGTACAGCCCCACACACACACACACACACACACACACACACACACGCGTTATTCACAAACACTAATCAAACCGTGTGCCCTGCAGGCCCGAATAAAAGCTCATGATTGGGTGCGAGAAGTGGAGCAATCCCGGGAAGTTGTCAAGAATGTAACAGAGGAATTAAAGGAAGAGTGCTCCACCCCTTGCCCCGATCCAGAAAAGGGGGAACAAAAAGACGGAAACTCGGATGATGTTGAGGTGAGAAATGTTTTGAGTGTGTCGTTGAGTCTGAACTATATGTACTGTATGCATATATATAAGTTTCTTATTCTCCGTACACACAGAATGGGTTCTGCACTATTTTTCCATTGTTTTACTTATAGACTGTAAAAAAAGATGGACGACTGTCTCCACTTCCTTGCACTATAGTCAAGTCAAGTCACCTTAATTTATATAGCGCTTTTAACAATATAGAGGAAATTAAAGTAACAGAGATTGTTTTGGCTTTACAGCAGCTTTAGAATAAAGTTATTGTCTAGATAAAGTTAGTTTTGATTGATTCACTTCCGTCGCAACGGTCATTAGTTATTAACTTAGGGGCCACTAACACGACACCATTCTAACAGAAAACCCTTAATGCGATCCGGCCGCTCATTTGCAGTGGCTGGTGGCTTGAATGTATAATACAGAATTTTTTATCGCTTCCGCATAGCCATAGAATATAGAAAAATATCCTAAAATATTCCAGAAACGGTTGTTGCCGATATCGTAATTCGGGACCCAAGTCTGTGCAGAAGTGATCCTGATCCATCAAGGTCCCTTCCATACTCCCACTCCCACAGACTTGATCACAAGCACAGCTGTCAATCATGATGTTACACCACATTTTTATAGCATCAAATAACTAACTAAAACCAAACTTATTGGAGAAATAAACACTTGAACATATGTCTGTGTGACTACCTTAAATGACAGAAACCATCTTTGGAAAAAAAATCATTTGAAGTGTAATTATATTTTTTAGTTTAGTTTAGTTTTGGACTTGCATCCCATTTAATTACATGGAGAGGGCGGGGTTTAAGACCTATACTGCAGCCAGCCACCAGGGGGATCGAAATGCTTTGACTTCACTTTTCAGGATGTGTGTGGCACACTCACCCTGAGTTGCAATGTGCATACTATCCATCCTAAATAGTATGTGAGATTAGAATAAGCAGGACTGCCAACTCTCACGCCACATGTCCATTTTCTCACGACGCTCAAGTTTAAAGAAGTTTAATTTTTAAAAAATGCATCTCTAGACCTTGTTTTTTTTTTTTTTTTTTTTTTTTTTTTCTTGTTCCACTGACCTGCGTCTTATGTTTTTAACTGCAAAAACACATTCTGTGTGAACCGGCCCTTAGGCTGTATTTATTTGAAAAAATGGTTAATATTAGGGATGGCCCGATACCGATACTGGCATCGGGGATCGGGTCGATACTGTCCTCATATACTCATACTCGTACTCATAAAAATTCGCCGATACCACGCCCCGATACCACGTACATTTTGCGAAACGAAACTGCCCGCCGCGAGTGCTTTGTCGAGGTGAACTGAGGCATAGGGACGTGCACTCCCAACGCAATAGAGTGCGGGACGGCACTAGATTTGATGGCCGGGCGCGGGCGGTAATGCACTCACTCTGTGTGTGCGGGTTGCGGAGGAATAAAACGATTCGCGGGACTCCCGCAAACTAGAAATATCTATGAATACAACATATTAAAACTAATAGATTTTATTAATCTGTTGCAGAAAAGCAAGAAGAACAACTAAAACAAAATAGAAACGATTTACAGGCCAGAGTTTCTATTCATAACATGTTTGCAGCGTTGAGCGATGTAGCCAATCACAGACATGTGTGTTGATTTCTTGAACGCAATGGCCAATCAGAAGCATTTAAGACTCCCCTCACCGCTCAACTTTTTTGTTCAGTGCTGAATTCTGGATGCTGGCAAATTCTCTAATTATAACAAACAAAGTGTGGATATTATGAAAGATTCATTGTGCAGTCAGCTTCATTGAGAATAACAGATGTGTGAGATTGCGATGAACTGTCAGCTTTTTAAGAATTAGGCTATTAAGGGAGCGCACTTTGCGCGCATTCAGTCATTCCAGACGATGCACGCAGTATCTGCTTGCTTTTATGTTAAATTAACAGTGGTTTGTGTGTTAATACATTTATTATTTTACTCATTATTATTTTTTTTAGACTTGTTAAAACAAGCAGAGAAGGAAATAAAAACAGTCTTCTAACCTGTGTTCTAAAATAGTCTTCTGTCTTCTTTTCTGGGAGCCTATAGTTACTTTTGCGGTAGAAATATCGGTATCGGTACTCGGTATCGGCAAGTACACAAATGTAAATACTCATACTCGTATCGGTTTGAAAAAAATGGTATCGGGCCATCCCTAGTTAATATATTTTGGTAATTTATTCCTGTGATGGCAAAGCCTTCAGTTACTAGAGTCTATTTAAAGATATAGTTCCCCTAAAAAATGTTGTCATCATTTACTCACCCTCATGTTGTTGCCAATTTTTTCAATGTTGAGCGCAAAAGAAGATATTTTAAAGAATGTTGGTTATCAGACAGTTATCAGACAGTTATCACAAGTCAATGGTTTGATTACCAACATTCTTTAAAATATCTTCTTTTGTGTTCAACAGAAGAAAGAAACTCATTCAGGTTTGTAGGGTGAGTAAATGATAAAAAAAAATTCATTTTTGGAAAACTGTAGATATGTACTGTAGAAAATATAAACCTTTTGTAGCATTATAAGTGTCTTTACTGTCACTGTTGATCAATGTAATGCTTCCTTGCCGAATAAAAGTATTGCTTTCTTTAAAAAAAAAAAATACATGTATAAACCTTTATTTTAATGTGTACGTTTGTGAATGTAGAAGGTGTATCTGTCATCAGTGGGCAGTCTTGCTGAGGTGACCGCTCGTAGTATAGAACAGCTACACAAAGTGGCTGAGCTGATTTTACACGGACAAGAGCTGGAGAAGCCAGCCTGCCAACAGGCCAGTATACTGGTCAGGTGAGTTCCTCAGCCGTTTCCAACAGACAGTATTGGACAAGTCCTATTATTAGCTGTATAGTGACTATTGTGTATGCCCAGGTTAACCAGTGCCATGTGTAAGGAGGTCGGATGCCTGGCCCGAAAGTTCTCGGACACATTACTGGCTGTAGGGGTGAGTCTGACTGACCCTAACGCATGTTCCTGGTCTTATTTTGAACTATTTATCAGTGGATGTTATTGCTAAAAACCTTTAGGTATAATAACTAATACCTCCACCTCTGAAATGACTTCCGTTTTCAGTTCGACTTCGGTTCGGTTTCCTTCAGTTGATGCCCTCTTATTTTTCAGCCCCTCCCTTCCTATCACTTGTCATACTGATATTTCATGATCCAATCAGTCAGTTCCTGTCAGATAAAACATGTCCCAGCTTACTTTTTTTTTTTCTTGTTGAAAAAGCTGTTTATACTGTGGCACAGCACAGCTAAATTTACAGAGCAAACTAAATTTTGTATCAAAGCAATGGAATTAAGTCACAACACAGTAGGAGTAGTTGCTCCTCAAAATTGGACAGTAGTACTATCTGCATGTGTTTCCAGCACATACACTTACATTTATAACACGTTCGTTTTACTCGCATTGAGAATCTTTTATTATTTAATGCTAGTAAGAATTTATATAGTCTTGATTTCCCAGTGTTGCCCTGTGGGCCACTATATCACTTTGAAATGTCACATAATGGAAGTAAAACAGGTTGCATATGCTGTTGCATGTCAGTGTTGTTATTGTTAAATAAAACTATTTATTTCTCCTGAAGTTTAAAATGAACATCCTGCTGTTTTTTGTCTCTCTATTTTTGTCCCTGTAGAATCAGAGGAAGGCAGAAGAACTAAATCCTCTAGTGGACAGTGTGATGCTGGAGGTAAAACTGAATATGATCATTTTCATAATGCACAGCTAACAAATGAGGAGACGGCTATAGGGGTTTTGATGATGATGATTAGAATGACTATAGTTATGATAATGACGACCCTTCATCACTGCACTGTCTTGTTTCCCCAGGGTTGTAATAGCACTACTTACATCCATAATGCATTCCAGCTTCTGTTGCCTGTTCTTCAGGTCTCACATATTCAGACCAGCAGAACCACAGTCAAGCCAGTACCTGAACCAGCATCCAAAGAATAGTGCCCTCATTCTGTGTGTGTGTGTGTGTGTGTGTGTGTGTCTCTGTGTATTGTGTTTAGGTATGTTGCTTCAATATGAGAGCTTAAACCAAAAAAGTGCAATTGTAGTCTATACATAGACTCTTACAAAGACATAATTAATCAAATAAGATTGAAACTCCTAACTTATTTAGGAAGCTGCTTGTCCACTTTATATATATGTTTCTTCTTTTTTAAGTGACTTTACTAAAAATGAAGATTATTAATCATGTTGCATTGTCTGAGCAGATTTGGAGGTCCAACCAACATTCGCTTAAAATAATGAGTTGCACAATTACCAGTTTTTATTTTGAATAAAATTTACCAAGAATATAATCTGTAATATAAATTATATGAAACTAAAGACTGAAATTATCAGTACAGTAATGTTTTTTTTAGCGTGTGAAAATGTCCAGTTCTCACTGTTCTCAGTACGTCACATGTTGTTCATTAGTTTAAATAAATAAACTTTCAATTTTAAAAAGTGCCTCTGCTGTTTCTCGTTGATTTATAGGGTTAAAGCTCCCCATTATCTTAATGACCGGAACAAGAAAAGTTGTTTCGATGATGCAGGTAAGCTGGAGATGGAAAAAGAGAGAATGGAGGTGGTGTAAAATGACTGCTATATCAAATGGTTTATGAAGAACAAGAGGCTGGAAACATCACTTACTTGATGGTTCAGAGTTCCCTTGTGCTGCCAGATGTTGGAGCTGATGTGATTTTTTAAACTCTGTAAAAATAACAATATTTATTAAAAATGTGTCTTGAAGAATTCTATTCATGACAACATTAGTCTTGCCAGGAGTCCATCTATAGTGGAAATTAAGTTGCCCCAAGCTACATACTGGCATCAAAGATCTACCGATCATTAGCTTGTGTCATCATCACTGTGACCGGATGAGACATTAAGGAGTGTAAAAAAAAAAAAAAAAAAGATTCGTTTCAGGCTATACTGGATAGGAACTAGTAGTGACAAGAGAGTATACCATCATCAGACTGTTTTACATCAGCTGATGGATGAGGAAATTAATGTGGACAAAGTATTAATATGCTTTGTAAAGTCTCCACTTAGATTGAATTTAAAGCATACAAATGCGGTTTAATATTCCAAACACATAAAATGCTTGAGGGTTTGGACTTAAGAGGCATTTTTTATCCAAACTATAAATGATCACTATTACACAGAGAAAAGCTAGACTCATCCTCATCCATTTATATTTACCTTCCTTTGTTTCTGGGGCATTACATTGCTCCTCTTCCTCATTTTCATCTGGAATCAAGTCAATTTTGAAGTCAGTTTTATTTAAAAAATAATACACAATACACATTGTTTCAATCAAAGCAGCTTCACAGAAAACCATGATGCTAATGTTTATAATATCTTAAAGGGGTCCTTTTATGCCCTTTTTCAAAGTCTTGATTTCGGTTTTTGGGTCTACTAGAATCGGTTCGCAAGCTTGATTTTTCAAAACATTTTCACATATTTTACATGATTGCAGCACCTCTCTTCCTAGTCTGTCTTTAACACTCTTGTTTAGTTCTTGTCTATATGAATCCCCTCCCTTTAAAAAAAAAAACGCAGTGTGCTTTGATTCGAGCGTGTTTCGGAAATGTCAACCCTTGTCATAACCGCAAGTTTCAACACACTGGCCATGTCTTGAAGCTTTAGGCAGCTGACTTGTTACCTTGCTGCCCTATCAGGCAATGACTTTGCAGGCAGCATTTGTGCACAAAAGAACGTCACAAAACTAGTTTCGGACAGACTTCTGAGGCAGCGTAAGGCTTTAATGATCTACAACACAGTAGAGAGAGCTTCTGTGATAACTAAGCAAATATTTAATTCATACAATAGTACTTCTCACTAGAAATGACATCAAAAGTGGAAAGCGTTGGTCAAAAACATACATTTATACACAAACTGACAACCAACCACAACTTTCAGACCCCATCTTTTTTTTTAGCTTTACTGTCACGGAATGGAATGCACAGGAGTGTGGGATATCAAAGGCAGCGAAGGATACATCTATGCTGCCTTCAAAAATGTATCACATGAAGGTATCTCAAGAGACAGGAAGTGAGGCTAACATTGGATTCGGACGTGCCCTGATGCCTTCCTCCCTTGGCATCCTCCAAAGGCAGCATTTTTAAGCTTTCGGATGAAACTCATCCAGGCCTTGTCTGTTTTTTGCACATTAATTATTTAAAGAGATATAGTGACGTGTATGAAAACGAGGCGAGGCGTTTCAGGGAGTTCGGAAACAGTGCTTACTGAAATCGGGAATAACTCCCTTTAGAGTGGAATTTTGTGCATTGTAAGTTTGCAGACCTCTTTCATGCTCAAACATCAACAAAATGTAAGAAAGCATAATACGACCCCTTTATTGTCTTCATGACTTATAGTTGCATTTAGCCGAGCTGGGCAATAATATATTTTATAATTTGCAAACAATCAAGCATTGAGATTTGCTATACAGTACATATTGCTTTGTGTGACTATATGTATGCGGATAAGGTTGGATGTTCTATATATCCAATTTTAAATATATTGCTGGGTGATAAAGTTTACATTTTGTGACAATATAAAGAATCAAGCAGTTGTTTCAGTTATGCTATTTATGTGATATGCGTATTCTATAGGTCTATATGTGTATTTAATGCTATTCAATGCTACTGTTTTTTTAACGTGTTTCTTGAAAGAATATGTAAATGTGTTAAATGTCTCATTCATACCTGTAATCTCAAAGATTGGTGACAATCCTAGAACATGAGAGACCATTATAAAAAATGAAACACACATAGCCTACCATTAATAAGAATACATGAATACACTGTACAGGAGACCAGTTCCTCAATACAGTATGTATATATATCTGATGTGGTTGTCGTCTACACGCACACACACGCACACACACACTTTGATTGATGTAGGATTGAAATTTTAAATGACTTTCATTCTTTCAGGGAACAAAAGGAGTTATATATAGAAGAATGCAATACAAGTAGATGGTGACCACTGCTCACAAAATGGCACACAAAGCTATCATATGGCTTCAGAAGATTTGGAAGAGTCACATATGGTGCTTTTATGTCCTTTTTGGAACTTGCCGTTTTCTGGTCCCCATTCACTATGGTAATGAGCAACGTGAACATTTTCAAATCTGATGTTCCACAGAAGAATGTTCTCTCAGTCACATGGGTTTGTAACTTGAGGGGAGTAAATGATGACAGAATTTTCATCATTAGTGTCCCTTAAATTGCTCCAAGGACATTTCTGTTGTAATTACTGTACCTTCCCAATTTGCATACTTATCCACTATTCTGTGCCATTTTGTAGTTTAAACAGTGTAATTAGTGAGTTCACACTGGAAAAGTGCACTTTAAATTCCCAGATGATGCCCTTAATTAACCGAAAAACGAAGTGTGGAATCCTGGACACTTCATGCACTCAACTGTCACAACTTCATTTACATAGTGGAGGGGGAGGGACTATCAGACACAGATGTTGAGTGACATAACTGTATAAAATTCATACATGGCTGAATAAATAGTGCGAGTAGTGTATAGTGCGTCATTTGGGACACAACTTATATGCCTCTCTCTGCATAAAAAGAAATATCCAAACAAACACTTACTTTTCTTGTGCATAAGGTCAGCTACCCTGAGCAGGTTTTCTGTGAAAGTATTGAGAGTTAGGTTGGTTTGGAGTTAGTCAGTGCTGGTAAAAACATACAAGGTTACTTTACAGCATTTTGATAAAGCACAAATCTCTTCTGGGTAAAAAGAGTGCAATATGATAGAACAGGATGTTTATTTACCTTCTGTTCTGTTCTCAGTTGAAGAGATCTCAAAGAATACATCATCTTCTATATGAGAGAAACAGAAATACATCAACCTTTAATAACTAACTATGAAACAAGTATAAATTATATTAAAAAAAAACAACAACAACCTGCGTGTACTGCTGGACTAACGGACTGGTCACTGCACTTGCACATTGCCCTGTTGTTGGTTTGATTGCTTATATCGCTCTCCACATTTGGGGCGTTGCTAGACCCCTTTTACTGGGGCACGTGCCCCAGTATAAATCTGCTGTGACCCAGTAAATGTTAAGTTTGAGTTTAACAATTTATTTTATTTGTCAGTGTATTTAATAGAAATTATATTATAGGGTAATGGAAATTATCTATTTGCAACACAGTAATAAACCAATCAACGCTCGTAAAAGCAACGCAGTTTAACCGAAAACAGAAGCTGACCCGCGCGACAGAAATCCGCGCGCGTCTGTGTTTCCTAGCAACTGCAGCGCGCACACATCTGAGGAGCACACAGAAGTCCGGTGTTGGCACGCTATTGAGGTAGGCCATGGAGGTAGGCTATGAAAACATGAAGAAACAAAAGTTTGTAAATAATACAAATAATCTTATTTTTATTGATTATTGGCTTCTTTAGATGGACATCAGAATTTTTTTGTACGAAGCAGGGACAGGCCAGCAGAAAAGAGAGATGATGAGTTTGAGGGAGGTAAGTTAAGACTTGATAAACACTTTAGTACATCATCAGATGCAAAAGCATCAAGCCTCAGAAAACCCCATATGAAAAACCTCTGACAAGGTTTAAAAAACATGTTAAAAAAAATACTTGCTTCCTTGGCATGTTCACATAAGTGGTGGCTGTATTATATTAAAAGGACTATGTGTTATTTTTTTCCTTAAGTATTGAAATAACTAGGGGACTTTTGTCCCGAATATGCAGTTTGTCAGAGGTCATTCAGTGTAACAGGATCAGGAAGCAATTTTTAAATTAAATAAACAACCAATAGTCATCAAGCAGTCTGTGACATCATCAAAGGGCACCCTGAAGATCTTGTGGTGCTGCAGCAAGTTAAGTTAATTGCTCTTAAATATTTGATAATTTCACCTTTTCATAGTTGTAACTTGAGTAACAAAAACACTTGTCATTCAGTGAAATGCCAAAAAAACACTTTTATTGTTAGAGTTTTTGAAAAATAAGTAGATGTTGTGAATAATTATGATTAACCTTTCTGGTCAAGTTCACTGTTTGATATAGGTGGCTCGTTGTTAGCCTGCAATATTAGCTTAAGTAGAAGTTTCGTCATTCAGGGTATTGTTTTGTCATTCGGTGTAATGCAAATTGTCTGTTACACCACAGTGTCATCCATTACACTGAATGACAGTGTGACTGTTTAGATAACATTTTTAGCATTTTATTTATATTTCAGATAAATGAGGGATGTTTAGCACTAAAAGAAAATATTAATCTTTATAAATATTAATGTTTTAATGTCTTTTTATCTTTTTTTTATGTGTTACTGATTTATTTTAGATGCCCACAAACAAAGAGAGAGTTACTAGGCACCGGCAGATAGTTAATTCAGACCCAGTAGCTAGGGCAGCGCTTTTAGCAAGGAGACAAGAAAGGTATTGAGGATTGCAATGTCAAAATAATAGGGCTGGGTTAAAAAGATAGATTTCTCGATTTTAATCGATTCTCATTTTGAAGAACCAATACTGATTTGTAAATTGATCTTTCTGTCTATGCTGTTTTCAGTTGATTTTTATCAATATCAAATTGATTTGAAATCTAATCAAATCGTGAAATTTGTGTCAAAGCCTCGGCCTAAAGTGTCTGAACCTGAGCCATTAACCCTGAGGAAGTCAAAACTCACTACAGCAGACTGGGAGAAAGTTATCGACTAGGCAGCTCTCTCTCTCTCTCTCTGTGTGTATGTGTGTGTGTCTGTGTGTCTGTGTCTGTTCTCGATGAAATGAGAGACATTGATTATATTACCACCAGTTTGTTTCACAATTGTTAAAGGGATAGTTCACCCAAAACTGAAAATTACCCCATGATTTACTCACCCTCATGCTATAGGTGTATGTAACTTTCTTCTTTCAGACGAATACACTCGTCTGAGTTATATTAAAAAATGTCCTGGCTCTTCCAAGCTTTATAATGGCAGTGAATGGCCGTTTATGTTTTAAAAGTACATCTATCCATCATAAAAGTGCTCCACATGGCTCTGCGGAGGTTAATAAAGGCCTTCTGAAGTGAAGTGATGCGTTCGTGTAAGAAAAATATCCATATCAACTTTATCGACTAAAATAACTAGCTTCCGACAGACGGCGGTACGCATTGATTTACGGCGGAAGAGTAACACTTGACCTGACACACAACGCAATGATGAACGGGGAAGCGCAGAGGATAGAGCAAAACAAAACACTGGTCAAGAATAAGAGTCTAATACTAGAATTTTTAAAGAGAAATGTGGGAGGAGCTTGAGGTTGTTTCCCAGCCCTGTTTGTTTGAACCACGAGAACCGTCAAAGCTTACACTACTCCTACATCTACGTCATACATCGTCAAGGGTTACTCTTTTAATGTAAGTCGAAAGTAAGTCTGTTGGAAGCAGTCGATAAAGTTTTAAATATGGATATTTGTCTTACACGAACACAGCGCTTCGCTTCAGAAGGCCTTTATTAACCCCCGCAGAGTCATGTGAAGCACTTTAATTAATGAATAGATTCACTTTTATGATGGATGAATGCTTTTTTTATGGACTTCAAATCATAAACAGCCATTCACTGCCATTATAAAGCTTGGAAGAGCCGGGACATTTTTTAATATAACTCTGATTGTGTTCGTCTGAAAGAAGAATGTCATATACACCTAGGATGGCTTGAGGGAGAGTAAATCATGGGCTAATTTTCAGTTTTGGGTGAACTATCCCTTTAAGGTGTGTGTCCTTCAAGTTCCAAGTTCTCAATGAAATGACATACTGATTATACAGTATTACCACCAGTTCAGTTCATTTTTACATGAATATGATATGCATTGTGGAATAAAATGGTTATTCTTCTCAGCATCTGCTTCTGTGATTTGCTCAGGAATTTAATGATACAGAATAATATTCAAAACATTGCAATAATGGGAACAATGACAATATTTTTTCCATTTTTGTCAAAATGTCATTCAGAGTAACAAACCATGGTCATTCGGTGTAACAGATATATTTATGTAAAAATTAAACAATATACTTATTCTGAGCTGTACTTTTTAAAATATGTAAAAAATATGTGCTCCTACTAAATTTTATTAGATTTTAATTGATTTTCAATACCTTACAAAAACTTCTTGCTGACAAATGGGTAAAACCTAATGGTTTAATGGATATTGGCGAAGGATAAAGATTTAAAATTACATATAATTAGTATTTGGGGGCTGCCCTGTGATCTTTAAATAGAGTCCTATAATATGTTATCAAATGAGTTTTTCTAAAAATGTCTCATAAGATTTTTTTGCATAAAAATATTGTTACACTGAATGACATTTTAGTGGAAATCTTCTGTAAAATCACAGTAAAAATGTATGGTAGTAATTTTTTTTCCTCAGAAAAAAATAAATTTAAACAGGACATATTCTAATCTATATGAAAAATACTAAACTTAAAGCAGTTTTACACTTTTATTTTTTTATGCTTGAAACCCCCTTTTCGTCTTTGACCCATGTACGTGTGACAAACTCCTATACACTCCACTGCACACTGAACAAGCAGTGTGTAGTTTGGTGTGTATGTGGGCTAATCATTTTATGTTTGTGTGTAGAGTTACTACGCAAAAACAATTTTTGGATGAGTTAAAATAGTTTTGAATGTTGACAATACACATTAACATTTTGTAGTGTGGATCATTCATTGCAACATTTATCCTCATTCTCATGTTTAAGAATCTGTTATCTGCTTGACAAATCATTTATGCTACTGCTGCCCACTACCATGCAGTTAAAGCTACTGTTATCCAATTTTTTGGCCTTCAAACACCTTAAAATGCACATGTAGGTCCGAGAAATCCAAATTTGCCCCCGAACCCCCATAAGTTACTTAACTACCCAGCCCGGTGTTTTTGAAACAAACGCCCCTGCCTGCAGCACTGTATAGCTCAGAAAATAAACACATTGTTGTGTTCTGTACTAATGTCTTTGATTTTGTGTGATAACAATGAATCATTCTTTTGGATATGAAATTTATATTTAATTGACCTATCGGTAAGCCCCGCCCTCCTTAGTTACTGTTGCTATCTCAGACAAACAATGGGGGACCTGTGTCCCAGTAGAGCTTAATGTCTAGCAACGCCCTTGCCTGAGTCGCTCTGGATAAGCGTCTGCTAAATGATTAAAGTCCCCCTGTAGTCAATAGTGTTGGACAGCGTCACTGTTTTCTGAATCAAATAACGTTTCAGTAGCGAAGCTCTTTTTTTGATCAAGTAGTGCGGTCCACACAAGCTACATTTTCCCAAGCATTTCTAAATACGGAAATACTGACAGGCCTATCACTGATGCTGGATCAGTAGTGATTTCACGTGTTTCACGGCGGTTGGCAACCATAGGGCCTATGATTTAATTCCTGTGATGCGGAAAACACGGACGGAATCGCGGAATCCAGGCATAAAAATGGAATTTACTGTATAACGCGGCATTTGTCAGATCTTGGATGAAAATAAGGTCAGTATAACTAAAATAAAAGCGCGATATAGACCAGATAGCACACGTACGTCTGGTCGATGTCGGCCCGATGTAGGCTAAGTTCCATCGGCACAATGTCGCTCAGAGAACTTGCTGATCGCCAATGTGCCGCCGCGACGTCGGCATCTGATCGCAAATGATTCCCGGCTGATGTTTGAACGATGCAAAGCTGTAAATACCGGCCGCTCTGCATGGGACCTGCATTATTTATTTAGGCCGAACATTTCGGGCTACTCCTTTACATTAGACACCATGCGCTGCTTTCATTGACGCACACACACATTGCATAGAGAGCGGAGATCGCGCTGCAACACTCAGCAGCACAGCACAGTGTCTGTGAATATTAAACCGCATAAAGACTATTTAAAGAGGAATCATGCATGGTCTGCGTGTCAGTGATGATGAATGACGCAGACGCACGGTTTCATTTACCACACACACACACACACACACTGAGGCACGCATGACGATCGCAATGTTTTCAGCCTATATGAGGACATTACTGCATGAACTTTATCTACACAGCCGCTCTGAGAGTCACTTCAGCAGCATTTGAGGTTGATTTGAGAAAAATTATCATCATATCATTAAAACACAGCGAGAAAGGTCTACACAGCAACCCGTCAAAATAAAAGGTTGGTTTAACCTTTGAAGAAAGTTTTGCATAAATCATTACATTTTAAATAATTGGTTAGAACAAGACAGCAATATGGCAAAAGTAGTTTACTACTACATCTAAGCTATTTTTTAAATTTTAATTTTTATATTGAACCAACTTCATTCCAAGTCAATGCTATCTCATTGATCAATAAAACTGTCAGTCAAACAGACGTCCAAAACAGACAAACAGACGTCCAAAAAAGTACATGATGGTTGGCGGCGCACCAATTGCTTGAGTACACGACGCAACGCCGGATCCAAGACAAATTCAACAAATTGGTCATGCAATACTATTTCAGCGTTCAGGATAGCGGTAGACGACTGCTGCTTAACTTTCTCCTGGAGGCCCATCAAAGAAAGGGAAAGCTCCAACAGGGTCTACCTTTTATGATGCCTCCGGGAGAAAAAGGCTTCTTGCAAAGCTACATATGACAAGGAACAACCATGCAATTCAGGAAGGGCCCCAATTATTCTAGCCGAATCCCCTCTATCCGTATCAGGGCGATGCCTAATTTCTTCACAAGCTTCCCCTTCTAAATGATCGAAGAGGAAGAAAGCTTGATCAGCCGACGACAAGCTACGGGCCCGCATACAAGCCTGCGCTTCATCAACCCATTCCTTAATACTTGTACCGGATGTTCCACTAAATTTTGGGCATTTCTTGTCCCTAAGCACAAAAACAAACCTATCCATAGGGGCAGCACCAGTACTGGCCAATGCAGGTCTAGCCACTGCTGCTGCAACATCACTATCGTTAGGGGTACTAGTGCCAGGAGAACTTACCGATGGTTGTTCCTGTGGCAGCCTTTCATTATCAGCTCTTAATTGAATTGAGTCCCGCAACTCCTGCAATTCATTTTCCATTTTTAACTCAGTTTCAACAAAGTTAAATCACCTGTAACAGAAAAATTTAATGGGAGCACAGTTGAACATACACCGCTGTCTCGTTCCTACAAAAATAAAAATCTATATGCCAATACCAGAGTCTCCAAGCAGCTGCCAAACAAAGAGCAGATCCTGCCGACTACGCCAGATTGTAACCGTGGCCCAGTGTGGTCCAGGTAAATTTAGCAAAATAATTTTGAGACGATCAAATTAAGGAATAATGCCTGACTACGGCACCTTGGGAATTTCACCCAAAGAATCTAACCATAAGGCTTTACACAAGTTCCCTACCCAGTGGCAAGCAAAACGTGGAGACACAGGGCGTTTTCACACCTGAAAGTCCGCACCAAGGTCCGAACCAAAGTTCACGTTTTGATACATTTTATACTTAGTTTGGTTTCACACTGCAATTATGCGAGCGCACTAAAGAACTTTACGTGACATATTTGCGTCCTGTCGTCATCATCTATGTGGGCTGCATCTCGACATTGATTGGTTTGTAAATGGACGTGCGTCTGACGTCATCGTGTTGTCAATTCGGCGGGTAACTTTGACAACATGAATGAACAGACGCATAGCCTATCGTTGCAACTGTATTGTTATTTTTTCGTCGTGCAAACATTTTATCGTCGCCGGCAGGAAAGGAGGAGAAGACTGCAAGCAATCATGTGATTATTATTATTATGTCATCAGACCATACTTCAATTAAAAACCTCGTCTCCTCCTCTCCCCATGAGATACCACGGCTCATTTTTCCTGCCACCTTCTGTTTTTTCGGCTATGCGGGAACCACCGGAACTTCCTGTAAAAGGTCTGAAAGTCCGAACCATACAGAAATGTTTTCACACTAGAAACGAACCAAACCTTTGTTCAGTTTGATCCGGACCGAGACTACCTCTTTTCGTCGGACCAAATTTCATCTGTTTGGTCCGGACCGTGGTCCGGGGTAGGTTTCACACCTGTCATTTTGATTCGGACCAAACTGAAAAGTCCGAAAGTCCGGACCAAACAAGGTAGGTGTGAAAGGGCCCACAGGTATCAGTCAAATACAAAAGTTTTATTATAAAATGCTCCAATTATAAGGGATCTCCAAATCTGCACAGCACATACTAATTAAGAACCCCAGTGCACAGACCACTGCACACAATGAAGAAACACCACCACTATCTACAGAGGAATGGTCGCCCTGGTCAATAAGGCCTGCAGCTCAAAAGACAAAGTTCGTTGGCACGTGTCCAACACAACCGTGACCAAAAACAAACACGGACTCAATGCAAGTCGACCTAGGACGAGACAGCGGTGCTGCCGCTGCAAGGATGTTATCCATCCAAACGACAGCTGTCGGGAACTGGGATCTAGTCGGTTTACCTGACGTTACTCAGCCTATTTGCAACAGCCGACACCAGTACACAACTGGAGGAGGACAGATGCACACTCAAATCCATCAGCTGATTAGAGCAGCTGTGACAAAACGGCGAACACGAAAGCGAGCATAAACATAGCCGCTCTCCTTTACCAACCCACAGTCGCGTTCAATCGCAATAGCGGAAATCACACCACATCCGGGAAATGACGCTCTGCCTAGGTACATTCGCCAATGGCTTTTATAGCCTGCGCCAATTGATGACATTAAAATGCCCGCCCCAACCATTTAACTCGGGAAATCATGCCACATAAATATACTAAGACCTTTAACACTTATTTAACATAATTTCTTTATTACTAAAAATAAAAATAATACTAACAAATAATTATTTGACAAGAAAAAGTATGCATTGTCCTACTTTTTTTACTATGGTGTTACCCTATTTTAATTTGGCCAATGGTAATATCATGGTATTCTTCCTAAGAGGAGCATGTAAATATAAAATGTTATTATGAATATCATAGTATATTTCAAATACCACTGATACCATTCCTGTACCATGGTACTACCATGGTTTATTTACACAAATTTAACAAGTACACATTTGCCAAACGATTACAAGACAAACACTTGCTTACCACTCATGCTGTACATTGCTATGGACACATCAGGGACATTGCTCATCACTGAAAGCAAAAATTAGAAAATGAATTAGCTGCCACATCTGATATGTGTTTGTGTTTTACTTGAGTTGGACTTGAGTAAGGATATGTTTACACAACAACAATTACTAAAATCAGAAGAAAACGTTGTCAAACTATCCTAGTTCACATGGATCTGTGAAAATGACAAAAAAGGCTGAATTATAAATGCCAGGACAGTAGTTGGCGATGTCACTTTGTTTCAAAAGCTTGCTTTTTCAGATCCCCAAAAGGCCATTATCATGTAAATAAATGGCCAAAACGCATAAAAAGTTTTCCGATTTCAGTTAGTTTTTGGTTTTCGGTTCAGTTTCCTTTGTTCATGCTATTTTGTTGCCATGATTTTTGTTTTCCCCACCTGTGTCTTGTTAATTATCTTGTTTAGTCCCAGTGTATTTATATAGATGTTTTGGGTTCAGTCTTTGGCTGCGTCCGAAAACTGATACATGCTGCCTTTGGATGACGCATTCCAAGGTAGGAAGGCATCAAGACACGTCCGAATGCAATGTCATTTTCCACTTATGATGTCATTTCTAGCGAGAAATCACTATTGTAGTCATTAAATTTACTTAGTTTTCACCAAAGCTCTCTCTATTTTGCTGTAGATCATTAAACCATAACACAGCCTCAGAAGTCTGTCCGAAATCAGTTTTGTGAGGAACCTTCGTGCGTAAAGGCTGCCTGCAAAGTCATTGCCTGATAGGGCAGCGAGGCAACAAGTCAACTACGTTTTCGGATGCAGCCCTAGTCTGATCACTCGCTATTGTGGTTGTTCTGTTCGAGTTTTTGTTTCATGTTACCCTGAGAAGTGCTATTAGCACAATCATAGAAAAGCTTTGTGACTATATAAACTTGTCAGTGTCACTCACAATTTTCTGTTGGTTTGCTGAGCTGATGTCCGCTGGCTGAAACCGGCACAATTGTGAACAACTGGGACTTTCCTAAAGTGAAAAGACCAAAAACAAGATTGATCCAAATAGATTTATCCAATGTAATGTCCATATTGTCAATTATATTATCATTATGGATCCCAAACTGAAAACACCCCAGTGTCAAAGGGCTGTTGATTGATTTGTAGAAGTTATACTCACTATGTTTGCTCTTGAAGATCAGGCAGCCCGCACTCAATAGAGTTACCACAACCACAGTCAGTACCAGAGCCAACCACACCGAAGTGATCACACCCCAGCCCTCTAGGAACAAGGAAATTAAGTATATAGCAACAGAAACTTTAACAAGAGTACAACGAAGCATAATACATGAATGAAATATGAAAAACAAAACAGCATGTAATATATCAATGCTTAAACATAAGCTCAAAGTTTACACTATTCCCTTGTCTTTAAAAGTCTTACCAAGTTCATTTTACACTTACTTTAACCCAAATGACCTTGTGTGAGTCTGGCAATGTGTTGTCTGAAAGGATTTGTGGTTTTGGACAAGTCAAACACTGAATAGACTGGCTTGAAGTATTCCTATAATATATTTATCAAAAGTTAGGTTGAATTATGAAGTCCTGCTGTCTCCTTCCATACCCAAATCAATAGGCTAGACAGGATAAAAGAGACTCAGCTCTCCTTCAGAGGGAATTTATGAGAAAGGTAGAGATGCTTTGGTGTATTTGTAAAAACATATTTGATATTATGTAATCAGCATGGCTGAAAGAAATATATATGCTGAATTATTTGTATTTTATTTTTAAAATGTGCTAAAAAGTCCAAGGTTTGGTATAAAGCAACGATTTTTTCATTTTGCTCAGAAGTCTTTTTTTTTTTTTCAAGAAAAGTTAGAAAAAGCATTTATATAAATATGCTTTACACACACACACACACACACACACATATATATATATATATATACAGGGCTCGACATTAACGCTTGTCCGCTTGTTCGGGACAAGTGGATTTTTTGAAGGGACAAGTAAAAGAGAATTTTACTTGCCCGACCGGACAAGTAGCCTGATTAGAACATCAGTAACAAAAATAAACAAATAACTAGTGAATCACTAAACCGAGAGAATGATTCTGATTGTATTACATTTATTGTAAGTTGCGATCAATTGTGGATAATGTATTACTGACGGTAAGGTTGCGCTGTTGACCCTCGCGCAGCCTCTCTGTCACGGTGTGGGTGTTTTGTTTTGTTCCTTGTTCTTGTCTGTCATGTGTTTCTCTGTCTTTACATGTTTTGCTGTTCCCCGTTCTGTTGATTAGTTTCCCCAGGTGTTTCTGATTAGCCACGCCCCCTTGTTATCTTGTTAAGCTTGTTTGTCTGTGTATTTATACCCTTGTTCTTCAGTTGGTGTTTGTCGGTCGTTGTTTGATGTTGCTAGTAGCTGTTCCGTGTTCCTGTCCTGTGTCCATTGGATTACCTGTTTGTATTATTAAAGTGCTTGCTATTGGATTCACTCTCTGCTTCGTCCTTGCTGCTGCGTAACAGAACGACCGACCCAATGAATCCAGCAGCACAGATCTCACCTGATCTTCCCAGCATGAGCCGGGAGTTCGCCGGTCAGATCGCGGCCTTGGCCCTGGATAGCTGCGATCTGTTCCAGTACACCTGGGGGTTTGCCCCTCTCGCTGCCTCCTGCTCTCTCGGTGACGAGGCGGTTAAGCTGTGTTACCGGCTAGGGGCTAAGGAGGTCGATCCGAGGGAGCTCCCCGATCTCTTGGGTCTGAACTGGAGAGAGGCACTCGGCCGATGTCTGGAGAGCTTCCTTCCGCGGTACGCCAGGTCATCGCCTGATCTCTGCGTCCAGCCAGAGCTTCACGTCAGCCACGTCCAGCCAGAGCTTCACGTCAGCCACGTCCAGCCAGAGCTTCACGTCAGCCACGTCCAGCCAGAGCTTCACGTCCGCCACGTCCAGCCAGAGCTTCACGTCCGCCACGTCCAGCCAGAGCTTCACGTCAGCCACGTCCAGCCAGAGCTTCACGTCAGCCACGTCCAGCCAGAGCTTCACGTCAGCCACGTCCAGCCAGAGCTTCACGTCAGCCACGTCATGCCAGACCCTTCACCGCTGGTCCCGTCCAGCCCAGAGCCCTCACCGCTGGTCCCGTCCAGCCCAGAGCCTTCACCGCTGGTCCCGTCCAGTCCAGAGCCCTCACCGCTGGTCCCGTCCAGCCCAGAGCCCTCACCGCTGGTCCCGTCCAGCCCAGAGCCCTCACCGCTGGTCCCGTCCAGCCCAGAGCCCTCACCGCTGGTCCCGTCCAGCCCAGAGCCCTCACCGCTGGTCCCGTCCAGCCCAGCGCCCTCACCGCTGGTCCCGTCCAGCCCAGCGCCCTCACCGCTGGTCCCGTCCAGCCCAGCGCCCTCACCGCTGGTCCCGTCCAGTCCAGCGCCCTCACCGCTGGTCCCGTCCAGCCCAGCGCCCTCACCGCTGGTCCCGTCCAGCCCAGCGCCCTCACCGCTGGTCCCGTCCAGCCCAGCGCCCTCACCGCTGGTCCCGTCCAGTCCAGCGCCCTCACCGCTGGTCCCGTCCAGCCCAGCACCCTCTCGCTCTCCGAGACGGAGGAGGAAGAGGACTTCCCGCGTCCCGCAATGCCTGGAAGTCCTTCCTGTCAGCCCAGAGCCCTCGCCGCTGGTCCCGTCCGGTCCAGAGACTGTTCACGTCACGTCTGCCCAGCGAGAGACTGTTCACGTCACGTCTGCCCAGTCAGAGCCTGTTCATGTCACTTCCTCCGAGCCAGTGTCTACGGACAAGATGGCCGAGTCAGAGACTGTTCACGTCACTTCTGCCAAGCCAGAGACGTTTCACATCACTTCTACAGAGCCAGTGTCTACGGACAAGATGGCCGATCCAGAGACTCTTCACGTCACTTCCTCCGAGCCCGTGTCTACGGACAAGATGGCCGAACCAGAGACTGTTCACATCACTTCTGCTGATCCAGAGACTGTTCACATCACTTCCTCCGAGCCAGTGTCTACGGACAAGATGGCCGAACCAGAGACTGTTCACGTCACTTCTGCTGATCCAAAGACTGTTCACGTCACTTCCTCCAAGCCAGTGTCTACGGACAAGATGGCCAAACCAGAGACTGTTCACGTCACTTCTGCTGATCCAGAGACTGTTCACGTCACTTCCACCGAGCCAGTGTCTACGGACAAGATGGCCGAACCAGAGACTGTTCACGTTACTTCTGCTGATCCAGAGACCGTTCACGTCACTTCTACAGAGCCAGTGTCTACAGACAAGATGGCCGATCCAGAGACTGTTCACGTCACTTCCTCCAAGCCAGTGTCTACGGACAAGATGGCCGCCTCCGAGCCAGTGTCTACGGACAAGATGGCCGCCTCCGAGCCAGTGTCTACGGACAAGATGGCCGCCTCCGAGCCAGTGTCTACGGACAAGATGTCCGGCCCAGAGTCTGTTCCTGTTCCCGAGCCAGTGTCTGTTCCTGTTCCCGTGCCAGAGTCTGTTCCTGTTCCCGTGCCAGAGTCTGTTCCTGTTCCCGTGCCAGAGTCTGTTCCTGTTCCCGAGCCAGAGTCTGTTCCTGTTCCCGAGCCAGTGTGTGTGATGTCTGTTCCCGAGCCAGTGTGTGTGTTGTCTGTTCCCCAACCAGTGAGTGTGTTGTCTGTCCCCGAGCCAGAGTCTGTGTGGTCTGTCCCCGAGCCGGAGCCAGTGTGTGTGTTGGCTGTTCCCGAGCCAGTGTGTGTGTCGCCTGTTCCCGAGCCAGTGTGTGTGTCGCCTGTTCCCCAACCAGTGAGTGTGTTGTCTGTTCCCGAGCCAGAGTCTGTGTTGTCTGTTCCCGAGCCAGTGTGTGTGTCGTCTGTTCCCGAGCCAGTGTGTGTGTCGCCTGTTCCCGAGCCAGTGTGTGTGTTGCCTGTTCCCGAGCCAGAGTCTGTGTGGTCTGTCCCCGAACCGGAGCCAGTGTGTGTGTTGCCTGTTCCCGAGCCAGTGTGTGTGTTGCCTGTTCCCCAACCAGTGAGTGTGTTGTTTGTCCCCGAGCCAGAGTCTGAGTGGTCTGTCCCCGAGCCGGAGCCAGTATGTGTGTCGTCTGTTCCCGAGCCAGTGTGTGTGTCGCCTGTTCCCGAGCCAGTGTGTGTGTCGCCTGCTCCCGAGCCAGTGTGTGTGTCGCCTGTTCCCGAGCCAGTGTGTGTGTCGCCTGTTCCCGAGCCAGTGTGTGTGTCGCCTGTTCCCCAACCAGTGAGTGTGTTGTCTGTTCCCGAGCCAGAGTCTGTGTCGCCTGTTCCCGAGCCAGTGTGTGTGTCGCCTGTTCCCGAGCCAGTGTGTGTGTCGCCTGTTCCCGAGCCAGTGTGTGTGTCGCCTGTTCCCGAGCCAGTGTGTGTGTCGCCTGTTCCCGAGCCAGTGTGTGTGTCGCCTGTTCCCGAGCCAGTGTGTGTGTCGCCTGTTCCCCAACCTGTGAGTGTGTCGTCTGTTCCCGAGCCAGAGTCTGTGTTGTCTGTTCCCGAGCCAGTGTGTGTGCCTGCTGTTCCCGAGCTGGTGTCTGCGGTTCCCGAGCCGGTGTCTGCGGTTCCCGAGCCGGTGTCTGCAGTTCCCGAACCGGTGTCTGCAGTTCCCGAACCGGGGTCGTCTCCGCCCTGGCCGCCCGAGGGGTCGTCTCCGCCCTGGCCGCCCGAGGGGTCGTCTCCGCCATGGCCGCCCGAGGGGTCGTCTCCGCCCTGGCCGCCCGAGGGGTCGTCTCCGCCATGGCCGCCCGAGGGGTCGTCTCCGCCCTGGCCGTCCGATGGACTGTCTTCTCCGCCCTGGCCGCCCGAGGGGTCGTCTATGCCCTGGCCGCCCGTCTGGTCATCTCCGTTCTGGTCGCCTGCTTCTTCCTGGCCGCCTGCACGAACCTGGCCCTCCGTCCCTCCCCCAAGATCACCTCCACTTCACCACCCTCCTGAACTTTAGTGTTTTTTTTGTTTTGTTTTGTTTTTTGTCTCAAGGGGCGTCGGGAGCCGCCCATAGGGGGGGGGGCTATGTCATGGTGTGGGTGTTTTGTTTTGTTCCTTGTTCTTGTCTGTCATGTGTTTCTCTGTCTTTACATGTTTTGCTGTTCCCCGTTCTGTTGATTAGTTTCCCCAGGTGTTTCTGATTAGCCACGCCCCCTTGTTATCTTGTTAAGCTTGTTTGTCTGTGTATTTATACCCTTGTTCTTCAGTTGGTGTTTGTCGGTCGTTGTTTGATGTTGCTAGTAGCTGTTCCGTGTTCCTGTCCTGTGTCCATTGGATTACCTGTTTGTATTATTAAAGTGCTTGCTATTGGATTCACTCTCTGCTTCGTCCTTGCTGCTGCGTAACACTCTCGAGGAGAAATCTACACAAATTAGCGCAACACACACACTCAGTTAACAACACAGGCTACTGCCTATAAAAAATCTAAATGTGGAGTTTTTATATTTTTAACATACGTTAAGCAACCTCAATTATTTTTCCTGAATACCATCACGACTGAAAATGTGACATTGATTTCCTACAACAGTTCAATAAACAGTTCAAATTAAGTCACTTACATTTTAGATGCAATATTGCCTGTTTTTGTTCTGTTTCAGCAGCGAAAATAGTTCCAAACAAAAATCACAGCAGAACCACGGCGCATCTCACAGGAACACTCAACCTGTTTTCATTACTGAATGATTCAGAATTTTGAACGAATCGGTTGAGTCAAAGATTCAATGACCCATTCATAAACATCTGTCTCATACTTGAATGAATCGTTTGATTGAATGAATCAATGACTCACTCATTAAGACGGTCGCCTGCCATCACCTACTGGCGGTTTAGTGTTATGTTTAAAAGTAGTATCATTCTTTCCAACATTTCTTATTTGTACAGGTCCTTCTCAAAAAATTAGCATATTGTGATAAAGTTCATTA
Source organism: Gila orcuttii (assembly GCA_026230005.1). Classification (NCBI taxonomy): domain Eukaryota; kingdom Metazoa; phylum Chordata; class Actinopteri; order Cypriniformes; family Leuciscidae; genus Gila; species Gila orcuttii. Next base: position 52,305,287 of record JAPDVR010000002.1, read on the forward strand.
TTTTCCATAATGTAATGATAAAAATTTAACTTTCATATATTTTAGATTCATTGCACACCAACTGAAATATTTCAGGTCTTTTATTGTTTTAATACTGATGATTTTGGCATACAGCTCATGAAAACCCAAAATTCCCATCTCAAAAAATTGGCATATCATGAAAAGGTTCTCTAAACGAGCTATTAACCTAATCATCTGAATCAACTAATTAACACTAAACACCTGCAAAAGATTCCTGAGGCTTTTAAAAACTCCCAGCCTGTTTCATTACTCAAAACCGCAATCATGGGTAAGACTGCCGACCTGACTGCTGTCCAGAAGGCCATCATTGACTCCCTCAAGCAAGAAGGTAAGACACAGAAAGAAATTTCTGAACAAATAGGCTGTTCCTAGAGTGCTGTATCAAGGCACCTCAGTGGGAAGTCTGTGGGAAGGAAAAAGTGGCAAAAAACGCTGCACAACGAGAAGAGGTGACCGGACCCTGAGGAAGATTGTGGAGAAGGACCGATTCCAGACCTTGGGGGATCTGTGGAAGCAGTGGACTGAGTCTGGAGTAGAAACATCCAGAGCCACCGTGCACAGGCGTGTGCAGTAAATGGGCTACAGGTGCCGCATTCCCCAGGTCAAGCCACGTTTGAACCAGAAACAGCGGCAGAAGTGCCTGACCTGGGCTACAGATAAGCAGCACTGGAGTACCCACAGTCAGTGATGGTCTGGGGTGCCATGTCAGCTGCTGGTGTTGGTCCACTGTGTTTTATCAAGGGCAGGGTCAATGCAGCTAGCTATCAGGAGATTTTGGAGCACTTCATGCTTCCACCTGCTGAAAAGCTTTATGGAGATGAAGATTTCAATTTTCAGCATGACCTGGCACCTGCTCACATTGCCAAAACCTCTGGTAAATGGTTTACTGACCATGGTATTACTGTGCTCAATTGGCCTGCCAACTCTCCTGACCTGAACCCCATAGAGAATCTGTGGGATATTGTGAAGAGACAGTTGAGAGATGCAAGACCCAACACTCTGGATGAGCTTAAGGCCTCTATCGAAGCATCCTGGGCCTCCATAACACCTCAGCAGTGCCACAGGCTCATTGCCTCCATGCCACGCCGCAATTTCTTTCTGTGTCTTACCCTCTTGCTTGAGGGTGTCAATGATGGCCTTCTGGACAGCAGTCAGGTCGGCAGTCTTACCCATGATTGCGGTTTTGAGTAATGAAACAGGCTGGGAGTTTTTAAAAGCCTCAGGAATCTTTTGCAGGTGTTTAGAGTTAATTAGTTGATTCAGATGATTAGGTTAATAGCTCGTTTAGAGAACCTTTTCATGATATGCTAATTTTTAATTTGATCAGCCCTACCTAGGGTAACAGCCCGGTGTCTTATTATTCTAAATAATTGAATTTATTGATCAAATTTAGGAATTTAAAATGAAAGATGAAGCATACATTTAATAAGATTGGGGGAGGAGATGCCCTTTAAAGGTGCAGATATTATAATATGCCGATTTAAATATCAAAGCTGATTGAACACTGATGAGAATATTGCTTCAGAATAAATTAACAAAAAAAACAAAAAAAAAATCCGGACAAGCAACTTTTTTACTCGGACAAGTGAATGACAGATTTACATGTCCGAAGGACAAGCACATGAAAAGGCTTAAGCCTGTTTTATGCTTCTGCGTCGAATCGATGGCGTACCCCCGCAGACCCCTCTGCGTCACCGCGAACCCCTCTCCGACCCCTCCGCCGTAGCTCGACGTGCACCTCCAAAAAAATTGTAACTACTCGTCGAGGTGACGCAGACCGCAAGGGCTGTGATTGGTCAGATGCACCGCGATGCAACGCAACCTGACGCAGAACCATAAAACGGCCACGACGCCGTAGGAGTGACGGCGTAGCTACGCTGTGGAGCTGGCGCAGAAGCATAATTAGGCCTTTAATGTCGAGCCCTTTATTTATATATATATATATATATATATATATATATATATATATATATATATATATATATATATATATATATATAAATATACAACAGTTCTTTCTGGTTCTCGAATTTGATTGGCTGAGAGCCTTTTTCAGCCGTGCGATATTCACTAACTCTAACCGTTTCATCATATGTATCGGCGACTGTCATAGCGGTCAAGCAAATCCACCATAAATTTTTCAAAAACTGTCTCTAAAACGTGGTTTGAAATCGCTGGTGTTTCTAACATCACAAACTACCTTGTAACCAATCATGTCAACTTATGATCATTAACAAGTGGATCTCTGAACTGGTGTGAGTGAGTGGAGGCGGGGAAAATTCATAGGGACATTCATAGAACCACGTATAAATGAGGCAAGGGTGTAGAGTTACATTCAAGCTATTTTAAAGGGGTCATCGGATGCAAAATTCACTTTTACATGGTGTTTGCATATAAATGTGTCTTTGCAGTGTGTGGACACAACCACCATACATTGAAAAAAATCCATTCACTCCTTTTTTTTTATCCTCAAAAAGCCTAAACACTCTCAATAATCAATTCGTTGGATTTTCTGAGCAATGTAATGTCATATTGCCCCTGCTCCGCCCACGACCACTGACGGACTGCCCCGTATTAGCATTACCGTATTTCCGCCCTCAGCCATGTATACTGTCCAGCAAGGCAGGTTGCCAAGGCCTTTAAATACCTTTAAATATTAATCCTTGCAAATCGCTTGCACGCTTCACGATGAATGCGGCTAATGTTTACACTCAGGGTACGGCACGTTTTCTCTGTAACGTTATGACGTTCTCAATATAATTCATAATCCCACGTTTATAATGAACAACGCGTTATGGTTAATGTTTCAGCACTGACAGTTGTACCTAACACTGAGATAACGTTACGCATCACTGACAAGCCTACGTTTACCAAAAAAAAAAGTTTTTCAACATCAATCTGTCAACGAACTAACCTATACATCAGTAAACACATAGCGTCTGTATCTCACTACTCTAAGTTACCCTGCCAGTACATAAGTTACAAAAATAGATCAAAGTGACATTACGTTAACCAACCATTCAGAAACGTCCTGTTCGAGCCTTAAAGCTGCAGTCGGCAAGTCTGGCAGATTGAGTGGACTTAGGCAAAATTTTGAATGTTTACAACTCTCATGTCCCTCCCCCACTATCAACGAATACCCTCCCACCGAGTTCGTGCTCGTCAGTGCGTGTGCACCAGATTTTCTGTGAACGCGCCCGTCTCATCAGCATCCATCAACACCATGGAGTATTTGGAGCTAGTCAGATAGCACATACAATAACAGTAGCTTTACTACTGTTCTTCTCGTAAGAAAGATAGAGTAGCATTGATTCTTCCAAAAAGCCGAACTTTATCCCTTCATCTGGACATGTTTATCCACCTAACGTTACGTTCACACGGATTTCACTGCAAACAAAGCTAACGAACCTGCCCAACAAGTGCTAACGTTAGCTATCCATACATTTGGGCAAACATACTTAGATTACTAACATAACACTAAGAAATAAAGTAACTGGTTGATCAAGCACAATTACCTGTCGAGAAGAAATGTTGCAAGCTTTGCATCCAGCTTGAACCCAATTAAATCACGTAAATCTCTCCACCTTTCAAATGCCGATCCGATGTTGATCCTGGTTTATTTACGGGCACGGTCGCTTTCTTTCTTTACTTCTTTCTTTTCAGCAGGTGTTCTCTTTTCCTGTGTTGTTTTTGACCTCCTAGCTCTTTAGGTTAACCGAGGAATTGGAATCTTTTCCGCCATCACTCTTCCTTACTGCGCGAACTTCAGGCGTGTGCACGACCTGTGATTGACAGTCAGATCTCACACCCCCCTGCGCTGATTGGACCCGATGATCCGGGAGAGGTGGATTTTTGCAAAACAAATAACACGCTCCAGGTGGAGTTAGAAGCTCGGGTTTTTTCTAAAACCACTTTATTTATGTTGTTCTGTCGGATTATAGTGTCGATTTCACTGAATATGATAAATTTTTTTGCAGACGGCAGCTTTAATTGTCGAACTTCTTCGGGGCCGTCATCTGGGTTCAAATTGACTCCGGTTCAAATTGGTATGGTAGAACCATAGACTGTAAGGGTAGAACAGATGTTTCCTCAGAGACTACCGCTGCCATTCTTGTTGCAAAATATACCCTCAACTGTTGTCAAGGCAACACTCCACGTGCGTGGTGTCAAAACGCCCCAAAGAACAGAGGGGCGGAGTGAGCAAAGCTCATTATCATTTAAGGCATATGCACTGAAACGGCGTGCTGAAAACAGAGCTGTTTTTGACCATGTAAAATTAGTGTTTTCTTACAATACTAATGATAATTTTTAATAAAAGTATAATACAAAGTTTTCATTTAGACCATAAAGATTCATATTAACTTGTACAAAAATGACATTATATGACCCCTTTAAAGAGACATGCACCGAAACGGGTCGCTGTGAACAGAGCTGTTTTTGAGGAGGTAAAAGGGTGTTGTTTTACACAACCATTGAGGAATTTTAACCAAAATATTTACAAACTTTACATGAAGACCCTAAAGAATCATACCAACTTGTAGAAAATGGGCATCCGATGACCCCTTTAAGGCATGAAGAATTTTTTTTCAAGGAAAAAAAACATTTAAATATGGAAATCAAAGATGAGTTTTTAGGATTATAATTATTGACTACAGGAGGACTTTCATTATTTTGGCCTCTTACTTAATGTTAAAAGCTGGATTATTATCGGGCGGCAGTGGCTCAGTGGTTCATGTAGGTTGTCTACAAACCGATCCCCGTTTCCACCTGACCAAGTGTCGAGGTGTCCATGAGCAAGACACCTAACCCCAGCTGCTCCTGACGAGCTGGATGGCGCCTTGCATGGCTGACACCGCCGTTGGTGTATGAATGAGTGAGTGAATGGGTGAATGTGAGGCAACATGTAAAGCGCTTTGGTGGCCATTGGGTCTGTGAAAGCGCTATATAAATGCAGTCCATTTACCATATTATTGTTTGTCTTGTGTGTAGCATGGCATTGTGAAAGATAACATAGTTTTCTGACGTTTTCTCACCTTTTTTTGTTTGTGTAACTGGTAACGCAGCAGATCTTGCTGTTTCATTGTGTTCCTGGTAGTAAAAGAGGAAACTGCTGCTAGTTGTTTGGCACTTAAGCTCATGTGTAGAAGCTGTTACTTGTGAAGATATTGTAGTTGTTTTAAGCGAAGAGGTGATTGGTTTGGCAGAAGAAGTGGTTTTTAAAATGGAGGTGTTTTGTCTTGGATGACTGGTGTTTTGTTGTGTGGGTTCTTCTGTGAACATGTTTAGATCTGGACATTTGCTGTTGTCTGGTGGGAGGTAGCAGTAGAATAGTCTCTGGTCATTTTGGGGTCCAGTGTATAGTTCAGTGTTGTTGAGAAACGCAAATACACTAATGTTCCATCCAGTGAGATTGCCTGCCTTCATTGTCAGAAGCACCATCACATCCTCTATTATGACACAACATGCACACAGTTATTATTATTGGTTATTATTTTAGGCAATAAACAACAAGCAGCTAGCCTGGGAAAACCCAGACAACTTCCGGCAAATTTAGATTTGCTCTGAAAGTTAGTCTGGCAAAGAGCTCATTCAAGCCCATTTCCAATCCGCCGAAATCGAGGCACCAATCAGAAACGTTGGGGCGGGCTTTACACGATGACGACAGCGCTGGGATTTTGAAGCAGATTTTATACATTACAAAGATGGATGCCGCCGTCGAACATCACTCGTTCGAATCAGCTATCGCGTCTGTTTTAAGCGATTTGAACGTTTCCTTTTAGTTAAAACCTGAGCAAAGAACAACACTCGGAGATGTTTCTCCGCCGCTCTGCATACGTCATCTCCTTCATCGCTCTGATTGGGTTTAGGTCTATCCGCGACGTCCGTTGGTGACGCCCCTCTGGAAATGATTTGTCTATGACGCTTTGCCAGACCCTAACTCAGTTACAACTGAGAATGGTCTGGTTTTAACCAGGCTAACAAGCAGCAGTAAGTTTCACAAATAAAATAATAATAAAACAACTATCCCACCTGAATGTGAGGTATTGTTTTGGAGAAGCCGTAGATCAATTTCAGCCTTGCACAGATACCATCCTTCATCACGTCTGTGTTGACTGCTGGCATTTATAAGTTCTGTCGCACATGGAGGGTCAGCCTGACCACAAAACTTTGCATCATTTTCAGGTCTGCAAGGGTCAAAAGGCTCACAGCAAAACTGAATTTGTGATACTTCTGAGAACCCAAAAAAAAAAAGAAGAAAACGCTCTTACTTCAGATTTTAAGTCATGTGCAATACCCACATTCAGTGAAAAAGAAAATCCTTTAAGTTTAAACCCATGTGCCAATTGTTCTTAAAAAAGTTTTCTTTGTATTCATGTTGGTTTTATAGCATAGTAAGATTTTTTTAATTTAATGTTTTTTATTTATTAAGTCACCATGAAATCAAAATTATTATTTTATATGGAATATTGCAGTATTTATTATAAATAATTTATCTGTGCACATCATTTTTTAATATTTGTGCCCTTGTAATCTTTAGTCAAAATAACTTCCCGTCTTGCAGCAACATCTCTTCTCTGATGATGTGTTTCCCAGTGGGAGAGCGGGACAACCTGTCACTCACATGAGATCATAGCAATAGAGTGCAACTGTGCCCTTTTTTCAGTAGCGCTGTTGCCGGAACTATTTTTTCCATTCATTTTCCCATAGGGATTTAAAAAGAGTCTTTGTTAAAACATTATGAACCAAGCCAACCAGCTACAAGGTGAATCACAACATTACAAACTTTGATTCGGAAAATTGGATAAAAAGACAAAGGTACTCAGACTGTGAACTCAACGGCTTTAGAGAGGGAAATAACTACAATCCCATGAAGCATTGCGCACAGCCCAATCAAATTAAAAACAAAGGAGAAATATAAAACTACACATTACAAATGTTGATATAAAAATGGCAAATGCTATATATATATATATATATATATATATATATATATATATATATAAAATTATTATTATTATTATTAACCAACTAACAGCACACAGAAACAGAACACGATGAAAACTGAATCAAAACAGAACATACTGTACACGTGACATTACTCCACCCCCCCCTACCGGACGGCGTCCTTGCACTGTAAAAAGTCCAACAGGGGAGGGAGGGTGATGAAGGGCTGGAGAAGGGAGTGGCCAAGGTGGCATAGGCGGGACAGGAAGACTCCTGGGCGGTACCGGCAATACAGTAAGCCAGGGAGATGCCGGGAGTTCAGGGAGCCAGGGTGGTACCGGCAGTGCAGGGACAACCTCTGTATATAATATATATATACTAATATATATATATTAGTAATGCAATTAGTTTATTTTTAAGGGAGTAACGCAATATTGTAATGCATTACATTTCAAAGTAACTTTCCCCAACAACTTTCCTTTAAGCCTTGTTAAAACCGGGGATAAAGTTGTCTGGGAAAAAAAATCTTGAAGTCAGCATGAAACGGAAGGTGCTATAGTCTATAGCCCTATTGTGGCATTCCACTCATTATTTATATAACGCTTTATACAATTTCAAAGCAGCTTTACAGTGATAACAGTAAAATGATTCAAAGATGCAAATAGAGTTCATTTCTCTAAAGAAAAAAGGGCAATATTATTCAATTAGCTCATTTAATCTATAAAGCAGTTCTGCAGAAAACCAGTGATGTCATCGTTCAGCTCAGTTTAATAATCATGTTTAACTGTGAAATTCCTTGTGAAAACTATATTTCCCATGATGCTGTACAGAAAATTACAACAATCACACACTCTCTCACACACACACACACACACACACACACACACACACACACACACACACACACACACACACACACACACACACACACACACACACACACACACACACACAGTATTCACAATAAAGCATTACTTAAACTCCACAAACACTAACAGAATCGTTTTTTATAAGTTACAGCAAAAACGTACGCTATTATCATTTGCTCATTTTTGTACTCTTCATCTGACACCTTTATCATGTAAACTGTAATGTTTTGAGAAGTTGCTCTTCCTGTTTTCTCAAACACCAGCGTGGTTTTCTGTTTCTGTTGGCAAGTTAGAATGACGCTTTCTGTCTAAAAGTTAGAAACCTAACAAACCATACTAATCGACAAATTTGTGCTCAGAGACAGTGTCTAAAACCATAAAAACAAATGTGTATTGGTACTGTAGGCTGTTTGAATAGAATCCAAAGTTTTACCTCACACACAACATACACGTGCAAACTCAGTGGTTTTTAACACAGCACACCATGCCCAGACCACAGTGGTGTAATAACCTGCGACAGAGAGCTAACTGTTTTAGGCTGTTTAAAAGTTTAATACTGCTGGAATTTAGACATACAGAAGGTAATGTAACAATGCACCTTATTATATATTTCTAAAGACATGGACAATACTGAAGTTTACTCATGCTGTCAATCATACAAACCTTTTCTTTCTGACCACGCTTTTCTCTGAAACACACATGCTCACAAATACCCACACCACTGCCACATTTCCCTCACTCACGCTTACTCGAGGACCCCAAAACATCTTACTTTGCTATTTTTACTTACTTGGAAAAAACTCTGGTAGGCACAAGATGAAGGTGAGAAAGATGACGATGCCGAGTTTGAAGGCACCTGATTTCGTCATGGTAAAAGACGGTGATACTACGCCACTGTAAGGTCGCCAGCCTCTCAACTTGTTGAACATACATTGGAAATCTCACACACTCTCACATCTCACCCTTTATCTTATCCAGTCCCACATTTAGTTTCAAATAATCCGTACTTAACCTACAGATATTTTCAGCATGTGTCCTTCACAACTAACACTTTCTTGATTACATAGATGAAACGTTTTACTACTTCCTGCTTGTCTTCCTGTTTTGTGTAATTTTGAAACAGAAAGAAAAAAGAAAGACATTTAGGTAATGTATTTGCTTGTCTCACAAGGATTCAAATCATTAATTTAGAGCTATATTATTTTTACCAACCTGTTTTGTTTAATGCACCCATACTACTTCATCAGCGGGGCTAAATTACTGTATTATTGACATCAAATTTGGCCAAAGGGTTATGTAAAAAATAAATAAATAAATGTTATGCCTGATTTCATGTAGCATTATCATTATTTTAAAGTGGCCATAATTAAAATGATGCATGCACTTAAAAAATAAATAAAAACAACGGGTGATAATCAAACTCACCAAGTAGCTTCCTTTCAGTTATTTGTTTCTCTTTGTGTTTAATTATTTTATTTATATTATTTATATTACATGTGTATATATGTAAATACACTACTACACAGAGGGAGATTCTGTATTTGTGACTTATATTTCACTACTTTTCTTAACAACAATACAACACACACACACACACACACACACACACACACACACACACACACACACACACACACACACACACACACACACACACACTTATGGTAATATAATATTATATATTATGAATTATATAAGTGTAATGTGAAACAAATTGCCAAAATCATCTCTTGCATATTGTTATTAAAATATCTACATATTATTTATTTTTTTCATGTTATAATTTTTTATTTCCTTAAGGTTGTCGTTTCTTTTTTCTTTTTTGAACAGGGAGCATTTGGTTATCATGGCAGGGCAGGAGGAAGGTTCTCATCAGGACCCACACTGGGATTAGGAGAGCTCTTAGCACCAAGCACCTTATCAGCATCATCCAGTGAGAGGACTAGTGCTGCATTTAAAGCCTTTGAGCTGTCTGCAGTCACACCAAAATATCAGTTAACACTATACCATTCAAAAGTTTGGGTTTTTAATAGGGATGCACTGATATGAAAATTTTGGCCAATACAATACCTGATAATTCTTTACATTTGAAAGCCGATAACCGATATATTGGCTGATAAAACTTGATTCAAATTTTTATATACATTTTGAGAACCTGATTACAAAAATAAAAGTCTCACCATTAAAAGCCATGTCCCGAGCACACAATTATAATTTAAAAATATTATAATTTTATGTAACCTATATGACAGACTCTATTTTCATTTTTTTAAGTGATTTCAATCATATTTCTGTCAGGGTTCTATCACTTCTGTCTATTTCTTGGTTTTGTGACAGAGCCCTGACACTCCTGTTTTGTCTTGTCTGTGTGCCTTATTTCATGTGCTTTCATTTTATGTTTTGTCTTGTGCTGTGTTGCATGCAGCTTGTGTTTATCACTGGCTGTGTGCTGTCATGTTTTGTGTTTACATGTGGCTTATGAGTGTTCTCATTGGCTGCATGTTCATGTCTCGTTTTGTGTTAGCACATGGCTTGTGATTTGTTTTACTGGCCATGTGCTTGTGTTTAAGTCATGTTTGGTGTGAGCACATGGCTTGTCATGAATGTTTCCTTGTGCCATGTGCTCTCCTGTCGATTGTCTAGTCCCTCCCATCTTGTCACCTGATTATTGATTAAATTGCCCCACCTGTCCCCCCTCATTACCTCCTTTGTTTGCTCTCCCTATTTATTCTCCTTGTGTTTGCGGTTCTGTGCTGGTTTGTCGTCGTCTATAGTACACTGTGTTTCCCTGCTGTGTGCTTTCAAGTCAAGTCTTGTGTTCCCCCTCGGGGTAGTTTTTGTTGTCTGTTTTGTTTTTATTTTATTATCATTAAAAGCCCATCAACTCTGCACCTGAGTCCTCGCTCCTTTCACCACCCCTGCATCTGACAATTTCAAGCAATTCAAAACCATCATGATGAACAGTGGTCATCTGACGTGTCTCAGCAGAAGGAAATAAGCTATTATTTATCGGCTTTAATATACTGGCCAAATTTTCTTATCGAGGCTATAACGATAACATTAAACATCATATATTGGCTGATACTGATATGGTGGCTGATATATTGTGTATCCCTAGTTTTTAATGTTTTTGAAAAAAGTATCTTAATGCTCACGCAGGCTACATTTACTTAATCAGAAATACATATAGGGGAGGGGTGGATAGTCTTGACTGGATGTCCTGAACACTCTTAGGGTGCAGTGTATGCGAAATACACGCCTCTCTTTTCAGTGATCGCTGCCTGGTTCTCCAGGTAGGAGGTCATTGCAAATGGCCTCTCAGGCGGTTTAGGTGTAAGAGTCGTCTCATGTTGATCAAGGAAATGGATTCGGCAGCACACTGAACAACCAAGCAGCTTTCCTTAGGGATAGCACTACTTGCTCTGCAGTTAGTAGGTCCTAGAAAAGGTGGCATAACCAAATCTCATTTTCCTTTCCTCCCAGTTGGCTAGCGGTGTAATAAAGTGTTTTAAATCTGTCACTCAGGAGTTATGACTGAACTAACTCAATTAAATATAAGTTGGCATATGTAGGTCATATAAGAGAAACCTGTGTAATTTGGTTTCATGAAGGATCATGACTTTAATCATAACTTATTTGCTTTCAATTTACTTTCAAGATGACAATACGCTCTCTGTCACCCATCTAATGGTGTTTCATCTTGAGAGCTGCATCTAATAATCTTGTGAAGAATATTTTTTTCAAAAAAAAAAAATTCACAAAAAGTCACAATTCTTAATGTTACCAGTTTCTCACTTTCTACCTAATTTATTGAGAGGATTTGGATTTTTTTCTTTTTTACATTTACAACAGTTTAATCAAATCTTTAAAGCAACTGTATATTAAAACTATATATAGTCTAAAGACCTTGTCAACTATCAATCTTCGTGCGCATATGTGCAATACCCACTAGGTGGAGACACTATCTTTCACCCCCCCAAAAGTTTAGTAAAGATTTGAAGATCGATTATTGGTCATGTATGATATGAACAGTCATAATATTTATGAACTGTTCTGTCACACAATAATACGTGCAGATTTTGTAGGCTATTTAAAAGGACAATCATAAGTAAACACATAAAATAACTAACTCCCCATTAAGTAAAGTTATAATGTAACGTTAGTGAAAGTCAACGATTTCAAGCGAGAGAGGAGTTTTTCTTTTTTCTTTTTTTGCATATCAAGGGGAAAATACTTTGAATATGCTTCCTCTGTTTCAGTTTTAGGGCTCTAGTCATAGCTTACTCCACGCCTTCTCTCCCAAAAGTGGATCACACAAATATAACCAGTTTAAAGATCCGGTCTATGTTCAACTACTAAATGTGCAAATTACATCCGAAACAAGCGATAACAGCAGCTATTAACCCGCCAGGTAAGATAACTCATTTCACGCGTTGTGATGTGGTGTTATTTTGGTTGACAGCTGAAGCCCATTAGAAATACGTGCAGCTACAAGTTCGCAGATAGTTATGCGATAGGCTAAAAGGGAAATGAATAAGCCCATAAACGCTTTTAATGTGCGGACTCATTCAGTAGGAAAGCACGGGGTTCAGACTGGCCTCTGAGTTGCTATAGTTTTGATAGAAAGAAGATCCATTCTCTAACTACAAGTTGTTTCATATGCACGATATTTCCAGCTTGGGTTAGCTCTTCTGACAAAGGAAGTGCAGAGAGGTGGATTATGTTGATATACCCAACAGGAAACGAAAGTGTTTTGCTCTGGGAAAGAATGTAGGCATTGTAAGGTATTTCATTGGAATATATTAATATGATATCGTAAACGGTCTCGCGCAGGTATGCTCAACATGTCAGGCAAACTAATTTATCACAATTGCAGAGCGTGGAGCACAACTCAATGCACATAGGCTACGTCTGTAATGAGACGTCAACAACCAATTTAAATATATTTGAGATTTTAGAATTCCATAGAAATGTTTCTAAAAAAGGGAGAAAAGGTTCAGTCGGTTTTCGTATCTAAATCCATGGATTCGTTAAGACATAAGGCAAATCTTCTGTTGTGCTGTTTGTTAAGCTCTGGATTATTGGAAAGATTTTTCTAGCTTATAGATGTTATAAATAGAGATGTTTTAGAGGCAAAACGTCTCGGGTATTTGTCAATAAGAAGTGTCATTGTCGGCAGATGTTGCATTTTAGGTGGATTGATTCAAGTCGGAGTCTAAAGGAAGATGCATTCATCAAGATACACCCACAGACGCCTATCCTCGTCGTTATATTTTTAATTTGTGCCTTACTATGACCCACCACTAAATATAGAGCAGAGAAACAACGAGAGGGGAGAGAAAAGAGAAACAATGAGAAAGGAGAATGTGCAGCATGTCCCAGCATTTATTAGTTTTATTTTCTTTTATGTGCCTCTTGCTAAAGCAGTTTCCTAATGATTTTCTCCTCTTTCATCCATGTGCAGTGTGAAACAAACAAATTAGTTTGAGCTTGTTTACACATCAGTGGTGGGGATTTAATTAAAGTCACCACGAAATCAAAATAGACAATTCCCCTCCCCCTTGCAGTGACATCACTTCTTTGATGACTCCTCTGACTACATCGGTACGCCAATAGGTGGAGACCAAGCGGCAACCATCCGGTCTCTCTCTTGAATCCAACACGGAAGTTTCTTAAGCCTGGAACACACCAAGCCGACGGTCGGCCGTCGGGCAGTTTTTGTGCGGCGGCCGACTAAGTTTTCTCAGTGTGTTCCGCACCGTCGGCTGAAATTGGTCCTCGTCGGCTTTGTTTTGGCTGATTCTACATGTTGAATCGCCGTCGGGCCGTCGGTAAAAGAGGGAACTCTGATTGGCTGTTCAGCTTAGTGAACGAGAATAATAGCAAAACGGCGAGCAAAGAAGTCAAAACGCTACAGATAGAAGGCTGTTCTTATGTTACATCATCTTACCTAAATGTTCCTTGGCAAATATTTCAATATTAACATGAGCGGAGTGGAATAAAGGAAGTGTTTAGCAGGATTGATATTCAAAACGGTAAGCACACACTGCTTTGTTTATGGTATGTGTATCTGCAGCCTGCAGCATTGGTTTCCCTTTTTGAATGACGAATATAGACGCATATATCTGCAGAAATAGACAGTACATTTACACGCAGGTGCAGAACGCGCATTCTAGATAACAGTCGGCAGTAGTTCTCTCGGTGTGTTCAAGTGCAGCTTTTTACCCCAACGCTAGGCGACAACACAGTCGGCTTTCATCAGCGCTAGTTTGTCGGCGTCGGTTTGGTGTGTTCCAGGCTTTAAACTGCAGTTCATCGACTGGCCACTAGAGACATGCTCCAAATGAGAGTCAATCCCATGCTAAAATGCCCAACTTTACAGCAGTAAAAAAATATGTTAACAGCCTGGTACAATACGTTTAAATTATATTAAGCCTTAAAGTTCTGTATAATTAAGGACGTGGCCACTTGAGTGAAAGGTGAATTGCCGATGCTATCACTACTAGCTCTTTGTCTGCTGTCTGTTTGCTGTTTTTTTACAGTCTATGGTGGAGACGAGTACACAGAAATGGTTTACTGAATTTGAAGTAGAATCTTGACTAGTCCTCACAAAGCCCAGACCTGGACCTCATTGAACACCTTTGGGATTAATTGGAATGCAGACTGCAAGCCAAGGCCCATCACCCAACATCAGTGCCTGACTTTACTGTGTCTGAATGGGAGCAAATCCCAGCTGCTGTGTTCCAACATTGTGGAAAGCCTTCCCAGAAGAGTGGAAGCTGTAGCAGTAAAGGAAGAGAGAACTTTATATCTGTGCCAGTGTTTTTAAAATTAAATGTCAGGCATGTGGACACAGTGTTCGGGTGTTCACGTACTTTTAGCTATATGTAGGGTGTTAATCTGATCAATGTGTTTTCAAAAACTGTTCTTTTATCCATCCTCTGCTCTGAGCTCCTCAGGATTTGTTGATTTCTCTCTGTCTCTCTCTGTGAAAAGAGACATTAATAAATCATAGCAGATGAATTATGGATTGAAGCGAATTCAGCCTCGGAAGTTTATATAAAGGATGGACTGCTGGATTATATCAATGTGAAATGTGATTGTGGAACACATGAACATGAGAAAAGATGTGCTTGGAAAAAGATTTGAAGTCTATATGGCATGTGGGGACATAAAAAGATATTACTATCAAATATAGATGCACCAATACTAAATTTCTCTGCCGATAACAATAACTGATTATTTGATATTTTTTTTAAGGGAAACAATCTCACAAATAATGCTGCAAACTATACTGGGAACCATCTCATTAGGTACAAATAATATTATATATAAAATACAAATTATATTAATAGGTATTATATTTAACTGCTATTTATTCTCAGATAATTGCACTCAAATAAAAAATTAAATGTTTGTATTCATCTCAGTTGCACATAAGGTAGTTTTTATAAGCACTTGTCTTCATGGCAAATTTATTCAAACATAATGATTAAGAGTAAATAAGCTCCTCTCTAGTGTTATTTTTATAGCTAACTAACAACGGGTGAATATCAGATGGCTTTCCTTAGGTAAATGCAATGTTAATTAACATATTGTTTTCAAGATGTTTTATTAACATCTTTCTGAAACACAGATTGAGTGATTATGAGACCTGATGGATTTTGGTAAGTTTCCTTCTGTAAGATACCTTCTGTTATCCATGAATGTCTTTCATGATATAACTTGAATTAAAGTGAAAGAAAAGACTTGCGCTCCGCACTGCCGCTTGAGACACTACAGTGATCTGTCACGTCACATTTAAGAGCGTCAAAACTCCATTTATTGTTTCACACGTTTTTCCGTACCCTTTTGATTGACAGGATATAATCGGCTGTTTTTAAACCGGCCGGTGGCCGAAAGTGACAAAAATAGATTTTATCGGCCGATACATCGGTGCATCTCTACTATCAAATTAAAAATATAGCTCAGAATGCTTCTAAGAATCATAAGTCTGTGATCACAATGCAGTTTAATATGGCATGGAGGCAATCAGCCTGTGGCACTGCTGAGGTGTTATGGAGGCCCAGGATGCTTCGATAGCGGCCTAAAGCTCATCCAGAGTGTTGGGTCTTGTGTCTCTCAACTTTCTCTTCACAATATCCCACAGATTCTCTATGGGGTTCAGGTCAGGAGAGTTGGCAGGCCAATTGAGCACAGTAATACCATGGTCAGTAAACCATTTTCCAGTGGTTTTGGCACTGTGAGCAGGTGCCAGGTCGTGCTGAAAAATGAAAGCATGAAGTGCTCCAAAATCTCCTGATAGCTAGCTGCATTGACCCTGCCCTTGATAAAACACAGTGGACCAACACCAGCAGCTGACATGGCACCCCAGACCATCACTGACTGTGGGTACTTGACACTGGACTTCAGGCTTTTTGGCATTTCCTTCTCCCCAGTCTTCCTCCAGACTCTGGCACCTTGATTTCCGAATGACATGCAAAATTTGCTTTCATCCGAAAAAAGTACTTTGGACCACTGAGCAACAGTCCAGTGCTGCTTCTCTGTAGCCCAGGTCAGGCGCTTCTGCCGCTGTTTCTGGTTCAAAAGTGGCTTGACCTGGGGAATGCGGCACCTGTAGCCCATTTCCTGCACACGACTGTGCACGGTGGCTTTGGATATTTCTACTCCAGACTCAGTCCACTGCTTCCGCAGGTCCCCCAAGGTCTGGAATCGGTCCTTCTCCACAATCTTCCTAAGGGTCCGGTCACCGCTTCTCGTTATGCAGCGTTTTTTGCCACACTTTTTCCTTCCCACAGACTTCCCACTGAGGTGCCTTGATACAGCACTCTGGGAACAGCCTATTTGTTCAGAAATGTCTTTCTGTGTCTTACCCTCTTGCTTGAGGGTGTCAATGATGGCCTTCTGGACAGCAGTCAGGTCGGCAGTCTTACCCATGATTGCGGTTTTGAGTAATGAAACAGGCTGGGAGTTTTTAAAAGCCTCAGGAATCTTTTGCAGGTGTTTAGAGTTAATTAGTTGATTCAGATGATTAGGTTAATAGCTCGTTTAGAGACCCTTTTCATGATGTGCTAATTTTTTGAGATAGGAATTTTGGGTTTTCATGAGCTGTATGCCAAAATCATCAGTATTAAAACAATAAAATACCTGAAATATTTCAGTTGGTGTGCAATGAATCTAAAATATATGAAAGTTTAATTTGTATCATTACATTATGGAAAATAATGAACTTTATCACAATATGCAAATTTTTTGAGAAGGACCTGTATGTATGTATATATATATATATATATATATATATATATATATATATATATATATATATATATATATATATCGTCGCTGTCCGATGAAAACCGCGTATGTCCATTTTGCCGATTTTGAGATTTTTCGACGGATAGAATGTCCAGGTTCATTTCCGTATACAGTATGCTTCACATGTCTAAATGACCAATGAAAAGTTGTGAAATCATGTCATCTGATTTTCACGTATATCCATTTGGTGTCAAAGCTGTCAATCACGCTGCGTATCTCCCGCCCTGAGGCATCTCGCAGGTCGCGTCTCTGGAAGCTCAGCATTGTATAGCCGAATAACTCTGTGAGGTAAAGTATCAGCAAATGTTTGTTTTTGACAACTGTTCAAGTTTATTATATATTCGCTAATTCGCAATATATTCACAACTGTTATTTACCGGTAAATGGTCTAGACGAAGTAATTGTCACTGTTTATTGTGGAGATGTTAACGCACAGGTCTGTTAACTTAATAGTCTACTTTTAAGGTAGTCTAATATTTTTCTGACTAATAAATTACTGACACAGTAAAGGCTAGATTTAAATATAGAATAACGAATTTTAAATAAAGAAAAAACGAAAATTAAATAAAGAAAAAAACCCCGAAATTTAAATAAAGAAAAACGAGATTAATTTAGATTGATAACGTTACGGGTAAAAAGGCTAATACATGTTGGGTAGGTGTACTTTTTCGTTCATTTCGGAATGAAAGATGAAATGTAAAAAAAAGGGTGCAGCTTGTTTTTTTGTTTAAAAGAAAAAAGACGAAATGGCTGTATTTTTTTGTAGGCTACATAGCACGCGCCGGCCCTGGGTTCAGCAATGAGTGTATTGATTCATTGGCCCTTCATAGTTTGCAAGAGACATTTAATAAACTGAGCGTATTTAATAAACTGAGACGTAGGCTATTTAATTAACTGAGCGTAGCCTATTCATCTGTCAATATGAAACGCGACTTGGCCATTCTAATTAATGATCGGAAGAACGCGTATCGACCACCGTTACTGTAAAATATGCACGTATGTCCATTTAAACTCGATTTTGGTCAAATGTGGATTATATCATTACACTGGCAAGAGTATGGTTACATTTAAAGATGCCGTACTAAGTATGACACCGCTACGTTCAACTGCTTTTGAATTACGGTGTTGTTTTCACTTCCTGAAAAGTAACCGTTTTGGACATACGTGAGTTTCATCGGGCAGCGACGATATATATATATATATATATATATGTATATTTTTTTTTAAAGAAGACTCTTTCTCACTAAGGCTGCATTTATTTTATTATAAGTACAGTAAAAACAGTAATATTGTGAAATTATTATTTACAATTATTTTAAAATATATTTATAAATATTTTAATATATTTAAAATGCAATTTATTCCTGTGATGGCAAAGCTGAATTTTCAGCAGCCATTACTCCAGTCTTCAATGTCACATGATCTCTAAGAAATAAATGTAATATGCTAATTTGGTGCTCAAGTAATGTCACGATTAGCCACGGACTCCCTGGGTGATCATCAGACCCGTCGATATGTATGGCCCGCCCCAAAAAATGCTTGTGCCCCCCCACTTGAGGCACAGATAATTTAATTTTAATATTATCATAGTTGCTAATTTTGTGTTGCATTAATGTTGCATTCTTTATCATTAAAATATAAAAAATATAAAGAAACAATGGTGTGATTTAGTTTGATTGATGGGAATCTACACTGCAACAGCCTATCACGGCCTTACAAAAGAAGGTTAGGCTACGTACAAGTACAACTAAGCCGCTCAACAGTTACCGCGCATTTTTGAAAGCGGTTTCAAAACGAGTTTTCGCCGGCTTACTCGCTTCACCTTCCGAGTGGAATGATACTTTCATGAGGAGGTTCTGCTTGGAGAAACGCTTCCTTCCGCTGTACTGGGACTAGAGAGAGGACAGCGCTGCCTCCACTCAAAGTATCTGTGCGAGACGAGTGTATTTGCATGCGTGTGTGTGTATGTATGTGTGTGTGTGTGTGTGTGTGTGTGTGTGTGTCATGGCAATGCATATCCCTCTGTTGACTGCTTTAAAATGCAATGTTTGAGAGATGTTTCTGGTGTTACATCTAATATTTTGTATAGTCAAGTGTTTTATGGATATTCATAACATTGCTTCTGTGTAATGTGGTGTAGGCTAGGCTACCTGGTCATATTGCTGTTGATTATATGTTTAACGTGATGATTACGTGCTGCGCGACTAGAGTTGATTATTATAAATAGACATACTGTAGGCTAATAATAACTGTGCCCCCCCATACATTTCATATGCCCCCTTAAGACTGAGGTCTGGCGACGGGTCTGATCATGGCCCCTTCATGCACCTCCCTGGACTGATTACACTTTACACCATACACCTGCACTATGCTGATTACACAAACACCTGCATCTCATTCACACACACACACATATAAACCACTTCCACGCACCACATCAGGGCGAAGTCTTGACTTTCTTGGCTGTCAATTCTGAGCGGTTCTCCCCGTGGATTGTTTATTACCTTGACCTTTGACTGTGTACCCCGTTTCTGATCGTTCTCTGCCTACCTCGACTTGGATTGTTACTGGACCTTGCTTCTCACCGCCTGCCCGACCATTGCTTGTTATCTGGTTTGTCCCTGCCTTTTCTCCATTGCCCTGTTTGCTGGTGTTGATCCCTGCCTGTTTGACTTCTCTAATAAAAGCTGCAATTGGATTCCCTTGAGTCTGCCATTTCCTAACAGAAGACTTCGCCAAAATTAATCCAGCAGCAAGGATCATGCGTCTCTGTCAAGGAGAACGTCCTATTGTGGATTATATGAGAGACTTTATTGAACTGGCAAATTCGACTTTGATGGACTCTGAATGCCTCATGATATTTTTTAGAGTGGGGCTATCTGAGCCGCTCGGTTCAACCATGCCTCTATACAATCCGCATTGGACTTTAGAATTGCATATTGAGTTGGCCCTGCAACTGAGAGGCTCAACTCTTACTGTGGGTTTGGTGGACGAGGAGCCCCGCAACCCCACAGTGCCTGCCAAGCCTGAGTTTCTTCACGTCGGTCCTGCCGAGCCTGCACTTCACGTCAGTCCAGCCGAGCCTGCACTTTACGTTAGTCCAGCCGAGCCGGCACTTCACGTCAGTCCAGCCGAGCCGGCACTTCACGTCAGTCCAGCCGAGCCGGCACTTCACATCAGTCCAGCCAAGCCTGATACTGTTCACGTCATGTCTGCTGAGCCAGAGATTGTTCACGTCACGTCCGCCGAGCCAGAGCCGTTTCACGTCACGTCTGCCGAACCAGTGTCTTCGGACAAGATGGCCGCCACCGAGCCAGTGTCTCCGGACAAGATGGCCGCCGCCGAGCCAGTGTCTCACGACAAGATGGCCGCCGCCGAGCCAGTGTCTCCGGACAAGATGGCCACTGCCGAGAAAGCATCCTCGGACAAGATGGCCATTCTGGTGTCTGTTCCTGAGACGGTGTCTGTTCCTGAGCCGGTATCTGTTCCTGAACCAGTGTCTGTTGCCTTTGTTCCTGAGCCAGTGTCTGTTCCTGAACTGGTGTCTGTTCCCTTTGTTCCTGAGCCAGTGTCTGTTCCTGACCCGGTGTCTATTCCCTTTGTTCCTGAGACGGTGTCTGTTCCTGAGCCGGTGTCTGTTCCTGAGCCGGTGTCTGTTCTGTTTGTTCCTGAGCCGGGGTCTGTTCCGGCCCATAACCCCATAGCTGCCCCCAAGAAAATTTTTTGGGGGGGACAGTAGGTCCCCTGATGGCACCATGGAGGCCGCGTCACCTTGGCCCTTTGAACTGTCTGATCCATCTGGTCGCCTGCTCCTCCCTGGTCGCCTGCACAGCCTGCTCTGCCCCGGTCGCCTGCACAGCCTGCTCCGCCTGCTCCTCCCTGGTCGCCTGCACAGCCTGCTCCGCCCTGGTTGCCTGCACAGCCTGCTCCGCCCTGGTCGCCTGCACAACCTGCTCCGCCCTGGTCGCCTGCACAACCTGCTCCACCCTGGTCGCCTGCAGAGCCTGGTCCGCCCACGCTCCACAGTCCAGGTCTGCCCACGCTCCACGACCCAGGTCCCCCATTGCAATGCCCTGGTCCCGTTCCCCTGCACGGACCTGGCACTCCATCTTGGTGGTCTTGGCCCTTCAAGACCACCTCCGCTTCACCACCCTCCTGAAAAAGAGCGGCTTCCAGACGCTCAAAAAAATAAAAAACACAAAGTTCACCACCCTCCTGAACTTTTGTGTGTTTTTTGTTTTTTTGAGCGTCTGGAAGCCGCTCTTTTAAAGGGGGGGGGGGGGGGGGGGGGGGGGCTCTGTCACGATTAGCCACGCACTCCCTGGGTGATCACGGACTACATTACCCTTCATGCACCTCCCTGAACTGATTACACTTTACACCATACACCTGCACTGCGCTGATTACACACACACCTGCATCTCATTCACACACACATATATAAACCACTTCCACGCACCACATCAGGTCGAAGTCTTGACTTTCCTGGCTGTCAATTATGAGCGTTTCTCGCCGCCTGCCCCGACCATTGGTTGTTATCTGGTTTGTCCCTGCTTTTTCTCCATTGTCCTGTTTGCTGGTGTTGATCCCTGCCTGTTTGACTTCTCTAATAAAAGCTGCAATTGGATTCCCTTGAGTCTGCCATTTCCTAACAAGTAACATGTATTATTATTATATCATCATCACTTTATTTCACAATTACAATACTTTTTTTTCAGGATTCTTTGATGAACAGAAAGTTAAATAGTAACTTAAAAAATAAAACTTTTGTAACTTTATAAATGTCTTTACTGTCACTTTTGATCAATTTAATGAATAGTTGCTAAATACAAGTATTGATTTCTTTTGAACGGTAATGTATTTATTCATTTTTCAGATATTACTTTTTAAGGGATATGTATTTTGTCACCCACATTAACAGTTTACAGCATTCACACTGCATGCATGAACTTTGTGGCAGTTTAAAGAAACAATTGACAAAGGAAAAGATGAATACTTTTGATGAAGATGAATTACTGCCCCCACCCCCACCCCCCAGACAGTATCATAACTCAAACTAGCAGCCACTGCTCTTCTAGTTTACTGTTAACCCTGTCTCCAGTACCACTGTCGCTAACACTGGACAGATGTGCAGCCATTATGGTTCATGTTTTCCTCCATGACAGCTCATGACTAATCTGTCCCAGCAGGGACTGCTCTGCACCATGTTATATACAAAACGATAATGTATGCATCATTAATTGGCACAACTGCTTGTTTCAGAGCTTGTTGTTTAGATACAGCGTTCATGCTAGTATTTTGGTAAGTTAAGGTATTGTTCCCTAAAGTTTCGCTCCCATCTTAGAAGTGGAAAGTGGTTTGTAATGCAGTTTTTACCCCATGCACACATCATTTGCCTGAGTGATTTTATTCAGTAGGTCACTGCAGCAGTAGATGTACTTCGTCCTCTGGAGTCAGATTCTCTCTCTCCCTCACACATTCTCTCTCTCTTTCTGATCAATTCAGCAGGCTTTAAGGTGACCTTTGTGAGGGAATGTTGGTGTGTTTGGCCCTCTGCATTTGTTCAGTCATCAAAATGGTGGTTCAATAAAGAAGACAGTCGCTCAATAGACCCTCTTTGCATAATATTTCACAGGGTAATCTGGGACTGTGGCTTTCTTTATGAAATATCCTTATGGATTTTTTCCTTGTCAGGTTTTTGTCTAAAAACTCAGCCTGATTATTGCTATGCAAACAAAGAAATCTTTTTTTTTCAGAACTGGAACTGGAACACCTTTTAGTAGATAAAAGTGTTGATTGAAATGTGCATGTACTCAAAAACATTGAGCTTTGGTTCATATGTGAGCAATGTGGGTTCAGATCTGGCTAGTATATAGGGCTGCATAATCAGTCGAGATAATAATGAAATTGCGTTATCATATGGCTAAAGGCTGCGATTTAATTATAAATACATGATCAGTTGTTTTCAGTTTCTCAGAGTAACTCCATTCTCAGTGACTGCTGCTCCATGTGAACTCTGTCTCGGCAGTGCTGTGAGTTTGTGTCCCTTTTAATGTGCATTTGGGAACACTATGCACTAACCATCTTCCCAAACTTGAAATGAGAAGCACTTGCCCGGCTGTCAACAACAGAGAAGCTTTTTACCAAAATAAAAGCTCATTGGTATAACGTTTGAAAATAAATGTTTTAGTTTTATAATTTTACAGCATTATATTTACAGTGAAATATTACAACAGTAATATTTCAAATTTAGTAAAAATAATAATACAAATTCTTATTCTTATTATTTTATAGTCATAATTTTACAACAAAATTTTAGCCAAATTGCATATATAATTATATGTGCACATGAGCTTAACATCTCTGTGAAAATTTGATCACTAAAATGAATTAATTTGTATTAATGACTTCCTGAAAATAATAATAACATATGTCTACCACACAATTGTAAAAATGTAGTTAATGCGCTTGTACACATTGCGCTTGAATTTACTGTAAGATGAACTGCAATTTTCAAAGAGGCATGCATTTAGGGATGCTTTTTTGTGCATATGGACATCTTATAAATTATAGGAACATGTCGTGCATTCACATTTAGGATCATTATACACATCTTTATAAATGAGGCCCCAGGAGCTTTTTTTATTTTAATTTGCAGTCACTTTTAACAGAAAATTTGCTAAATCGTGCAGCCCTACACAGTTCCCATTATCATCCACCACCCACTTCTCTTGTCGTGTCATTTCCTGTTCTATCTTCACATATCATAAAGGTGGCAAAAAGGCTCTGACACATTGAACTGTGTTGCTTATGTGTTTGAATCCTGTGACTGTTGTGTGACTAAATTGTGGCAGAAAGACCACAAACAAACAGAAAAAATATGCTCTGTCAAAATGACTTTACATGAAAGTCAATATATATTTACACATGAAAGCCATTTTCCAGCACCACATCCAGCATATGGCATATTTTTAGAGTTGCTTGTCTCATATTCAACCCCATTTTACTTACATATACCTAAATAAAGGCTCACCGAGTTCAGTAATTCCAGTATTACGATTTACAAATTATAATATTGTGGTTGGTGTGTTAATTTGTTAATTGCCGCATCTCAGTGGATTGTGGACTGAAACGCAGACAAGGGACAGATGATGAAAGATGGCAGGGAGCTGTCTAAACACACCAGTCCCTGTCAGCGCAGATGGAGGCTGAATGGCAGACTGAAAGAGGGAAGGGATTTTCTTGGCATTAAGATCTTTCTTTTCTTGGCAGAGCTCTCTCTTTGCTGGTTGTGAAGGTCCATGGGCGGAAAATTGGCTTCTCAGACTCACAGATGGTCTAAGGCTCAGCCTGCACACACACACACACACACACACACACACACACACACACACACACACACACACACACACACACACACACACACACACACACACACACACACACACACACTCCTCCCTTTCTCTCTGTTCCCTTGTTTGCCTGTAAATGTTAGTTAGCTAATCTTGTTATCGAGTGGGAATTACATAGGTGTCTGTCAAAATTACTCCTGTACTGTCATGTAAGACGATCTCGCACTACAAAATTTTGACCTTCTGACTATGGAAAAAGTGCTGACGCTGTCACTTTATTCTACATGTGAACATATGGAGAGGGAGCAGAGCATGAACACACACACACACACACACACACACACACACACACACACACACACACACACACACACACACACAGGGTGAGCATATGAAGGCCTTTTCTCAGATTTGTAGATGACACCGTTTTTTTTACACTATTTTTGCACACTTTTTTTTTGTTAATTTAGATTGCACAAAGTATATATTTCTAAGGTCATTGTGATATAAATCTGTCCTTAAAATAATTTTGTATGTCTTATTGAGGCAAGTCATTTGGACCAGTCAAGGATGAATCTTGATGAAGACAAACTTGACTTGAGTGTGAACATGGATGGTGATTTGTATCTATATATTCAGGTATCAACTATAAAATTCACTGACAACTTCTGCTGAATTAAGTCTTACAGTAATTTAGCTGGTACATTTTTAACTAAGTTTTATACATCTGTTACTTTAATGGGAAAATCTGTTCTGTCTACATCCCGCATGTTGTCATTTTTCATGGGACTTATGGCGTCAGTTGCCTCAACACTCCTTTGGCCTCATGGGATAGTAAAGTGTTAATCAAATGTGCACCTTGGAGTCTCAGAGAAAAGTAATAGGACATCTGGTTACTTGCTACTGTTTTATGAATACTTTAATTTTGTTTGATATGCTGTTTGATAATTAGATTTTGAGCATGTAAATAATTTTTTCTAGTTATTTTGATTAATGTGCAAGTACATTTATGATACCGCATTAAAATGAACACTTGCTGGGCACCAAATGCAAGTAATATGTGGCCTTTGAAAATAAAATATTAAACTGCTATAATGTCCTAACATTTTTAATAGTGTTGGGCAATGATTAATCGCGATTAATAGCATCCAAAATAAAGTTTGTGTTTACATAATATGTATGTGTGTGTACTGTGTATAATTATTTTGTATATATAAATACACACATATGCATGTATATATTTAAAAAATATTTTTATGTACTGTATATATATCTTTACATGATATATATTATATAAAAATATATTTATTTTATATATAAATAAAAGAAAATTCTTAAATATATATACAAAATAACTATACACAGTACACACACATTTGTAAACACAAACTTTTATTTTGGATGCGTTAATCGCGATTAATCGTTGCCCAGCACTATTAAAAATAATTAATTAAATAATTAAATAATAATTTTATAATAAATTATAAAATTCTAACTTTTTTTTAGTTAATCTAAGATTAGATTTTTCAGAAATTATATATATATATATATATATATATATATATAATTTGCTATGTATATATGCTATAAAGATGCAAACCTATATTGTTAATAAGAAATGCATAAGAATGGATTTAAATAATCTGCAGCCATACAGACTGAAAGAGCAATAAAAAGAGATGAATAGATCAAGTTGAAGACAGTGAGCAATGGAAATGAGAGGAGCAGAGAAACTGAACTGCTAAATCAGCACTTACCTGACTGTGTCTCCCTCTTTCTCTCTTTTCTCTCTCTCTCACACACACATCATTTGTGCTCAGCGTTACAGTGCCGCACCAATGTGTTTATGCAGGTCAGACCCCAGGTGTTCACATTCTCGTTCTAGCTCTCCTGCATGTGCACGTGTGTTTCCCTCGTGGCCGGTAGAAGAGGGGAAACCTGAATGATCTGTATATTTACAGTGTGAGGTTGTAGCAGTATTTATGATCCTTAAACGATAAGCCTTCGGGAGACTCGTAAAGGAGATGTGTGTGTTTGTGTGCGAGTGGGGCTTGACTCAAGTAAAGCATGTCTAGGGACAGGAATATTTATTTCTTTGTTTATGTTTGAGAGAGAGAGAGAGAAAGAGAGAGAGAGAGAGAGAGAGAGAGAGAGAGAGAGAGAGAGGCATTGTAGGAGTTCAATAATTCAGGATGTGCTTTATGATCTCTTGAAGATGCTCTAGATCTTTAGGGTCTAGAGGTTTTAAGCTTGTGTATTAAATTCATTTTGAGACCTTTTGTTTATTCCCTTTTGTTTATTCCTTAGGTGGATCTCCTGATCTTCAGACCCTTATCTTTAGGGGTCTCAGTGTGTGTGTTCAGCTTTGCTGCTGTATGTACGGTTTATCAACACCATAAAAATAAGCTATGAAATATTATGAGTCTCATTGAGGACAAATCTGTCTCCTAGGAAACATATGCCTAGCAAACACAAACACATACTTGTACACTCAAACACACTGTTCACACCTTACAAAAGCGTACTGTGGCAGTAATCACATCAGATGGTTATACCATATTACTTAGTGATATACAGCATTACTATATTCCATATACAATGCTATTTATTCCAAGATCAAATACCATAAATAACAAGAATATCATTATATTTCCATGATACATGTACCACTGTAACGTCATGGTTTTGTAGACATACTGTATATCCACATATAATGATGTTACTATGGTAACGTGTGCATTACCATATTCAATGTACCATGGCATTTATTTTTAGATAGAATGGTATGAATACCATGAATAGCAAGGTGTTACTATGGCACGCTACTGTTCAAAAGTTAGAGGTCAAAATGACTTTTTTTTTAAATAATAATAATAATAATTTTATTCACCAAAGATACATTAAGTTGATCAAAGGTGGCAGTAAACACATTTACATATAATTTTACAAAACATTTATATTTCAAATAAATGCTGTTCTTTTAGACATTCTATTAACCAAAGAATTCTGAAAAAGTATTGCAGTTTCCACAAAACTATTTAGCAGCACAACTGTTTTCAATATTGATTATAAGAAAAGTTTCTTGAGCACCAAATCAGTAGAATGATTTCTGAAGGATCATGTGACACAGAAGACTGTAGTAACGATGCTGAAAAATTATTTGTCATTTTTTACCCATTACCATATTCCATATATCATGGTATTAACTCAGAATACCGTTCTATTATGATGGAACAGGTACATGCCTAAAAACATGGTATTTGACCAGAAACCATGGTATTATCATTGAACATGTCCAAAAAGCAATAATATAATGATACTCTGACTGGGAATATCATAGTATTACCATGGTATATTTGCAGAAAAACACGGTATATCATGGTAACATCTCTGAATAACAATTAAGTGTACCATGGTGATAGAATACTATGAATGTTATAATTTTACAGAGGTACAGGTCTGAAAAAAACAAGGTATTTCCGTGACGCATATCCAAAAAACGATGGTAATTTCATATATTTTTGTCAGTGGCATGTAGGGCTGAATGTTTTAGTGTGTCTTTAAATGTACGTCCTGGGCTGGAGTTACAACAGGCATCCTGAGGATTTTCAGGCTCTTCAATATAAAGAAAAAGAAAAGGGATATTGTTTCTGGAGGTGGTCTGCCAGCCAGATGTGTTCGTTTCTCTTAACCATGGGCTTGCAATGGTTTTTTTCAGAAGGAAATTCTTTTTTTTTTTTTCCGCCCATCTCCTCTGGCATCTAAACCCTGCTGGCTTGCCCCTTTATCACCTCCATCTGCATTCAATTCCCGCACTGCTTTCTGTTCAGCTTAAGGGAGACCTATATGAGAATCAGTAAAAGGAAGGATGAAAATGTCATTGCTATGTGTTAAATGGGCCTGGTGATATGGCCTGGCTGATGAGTTTGGAGTGAATAATGTGTGTGTGTGTGTGTGTGTGTATGTGTGTGTGTGTGTGTGTGTGTGTGTGTGTGTGTGTGTGTGTGTGTGAGCATCCGGATCTGTCCTATAATTTCATCCATTTTGCAGTAGAGGAAATATGAATGCACCAGAGCAGGAAGAATACTATTTGGAAACTAACACACTCTGAATAGTAAGATGTTTGTGCGTATATGTGGCTTTTTGTAAAACAGAAATGTGCACACATTATCGTCATGCTGTGTGTAATGCATACTGTTGTATGACTAAACCCATAGTTTCAGGGAAATGTGTGTCAGATGTGTGTAGTTCTTTTCTCTTAAGGAATGAAACATATTTCCTCCCACGACTGTTGCAGACATGAATCAAAGAAATTAGATTTCTAACCTCTCTGCCCGGTTCAACTTGGGGTTTCAGGGATGAGATTACATGGTATGTGAGTGTAAGTAGGTGGTGTGTATGTGTTTGAGTGTGTGACTTTAATGATGGATGCAGCTGAACTGAAGTGTGGAAATCTGTATCATAGCATAACCTGATGAGACAATACAGACATTAAAGTGTGTGTGTGTGTGTGTGTGTGTGTGTGTGTGTGTGTGTGTGTGTGTGTGTGTGTCTTTGTGTGTGAAAGACAGGAAATGAGGACTCTGCTGTAAAACCCATCCCACTGTCTTTTCTCCACATACATGTTTGTAGTCTCACTGTTTAACCCTCTATTGTTACATGTTATGAAAGCAGTGTTGAAAATATAATTGATTGATTCAGTTTTGTTTCTTTTATAGGATGGACATTTGATTACATTAAAAAAAAAAAAACATTCAGGGACAAGGCTGCAAAAGCTGCTACAATATCGACACTAATAGAATTGGCTCCTAGGTTAAATATATTAAATTTATTGAATTCACTTTCTAAATGATATAAATATATATAAAATATATATAAAATATATATAAAACATATGATACCGTAACTGTAATATACTCTGTAATGGCTGTATTCATTGCATTCATCCATATCCGCCAATATCCATTCACTACTGCACAAATGTTGCTTGTGTGCAACAAACAAATGAAAACTGCAGCTCCTCCCTGTAATTAAATTTAAATGTTTTAAAAAGGAGAGTTGCCAGAAAACAATTATGTTTACATTTACATTACATTTACGTGACAATTTAAAAAGGTTTTGTAGTAATTAGAAAATGTTTTACGGCAGTGGTTCTCAAATAGGGAGCTGGGTAACAAAAGTATTTAAATTTAATAAATTATTATTAATAAATTAAAACAATCTAAAACGCCAAAAATAACACAGCCAAGATGTAAACTAAAATCATATTTCTTTTTATATTTTATCAATAGCTTTTTTTTTATTCTTTTTTTTTTAAGAACACAGTTCTTGAAACTTCTGGAATCACAAAATGAATCATTTTTAACAGCATTGTTATATACAGAGAAACCAAGTTTTTGTTTACCACACATATCTCACCTGTGTATGTTGCATGTGTGCAGGTTTGTGGTCCTACAGCAATCCTTCTTTTTACACCACAAGAAATGCTGAATCATGCGATAGTTTAATTAGTCTGCCCAGCATCTCCTCCATATGCCCATTTGTGTGATATATTTGCTTGACGGTTTTTGATTTACATGCAGGAAAGATGAAAAATGAAATCAAGGGGTGGAAAGAAGGAGAGGGAGAGAAGGAGAGACGGATTGGATTAACCTTGAGAAAATAAGTAGGGGCCATAAAGAATAAATTACTTAATCATCCTTCCAATCACTCAATGATGTTTCGTGCAGTCGCGCTAGCCATAAAGCTTTGTGACAACAGTGTGTCTGAATGAACGTGAGTGTATGTGCGTGTGCGTATTTATGATCACACATACAGAGGTTAACACTCCTGTCAGGCTTGCTTCCTCCAGACCTGAATCAGTGTGAAATAAAGCTTTGACCATCACAGGGTCACCATTGACTCTCTCCTCGAAGCTTGTATGACTACTGGCCTGAGACCTGTGTTTTCACGCACTGCAGTCTCCGTTCCAGCTGACAGGAGTGCAGCATTGCTGTCAGGGAACAAAGCACTCTGGGACAGCATTAAATTCCTCCTTGGAATTAATCTCCTCCCACATACACAACTGCCACATGCATTCCTTTAAAGTGACAGCTCGCCCAATAATTAAAATTCTGTCATTATTTTCTGTTGATGTGAACGCCTTGCTTCCTTCTCTAGAACACAAAAGGAGATGTTTTGAATAATATGCATAGTGCCTTTTTTCATACTAAAGCATATATTGACCAGGAAATAAAAAGCTAAATGAAATATGACTAGTGTGCAATTTTCCAAGCCTTTGAAGCCAGAAAGTAAAGTTTTTAGATCATGCAGTCACAACTAATGTCAAGTACCATTGGTGCTCATGTCTCTCGTTACTGATAGTGACACAGCAAGATTGATTGTGCGTGAATGAGATTTGAGATGAGATGTAACTGATGCAGTGACAGATCTTTTCTTCCTGGATTGAAATGGATTCTTCACCCTCACACAAAATTTGTTATCGCTTAGATTCTTGTTGAAATTGGATTATTATTGATTGGGTTTTGCCTGCGAAAATTCACCAAACAACAGTAAATGTGACCATCCTTAAGAAAGGGGCGGGGTTTAAGTGGATTAAATGATTTTTGGAGAAGTCTTGGCATAGGTCACCAGAAGTTATGACATTTTGATTAAAAATTACGAGGTCCAAAAAGCACAGTTGTTTACAATTCGATCAATATAACATGTATAGATCACTTTTGTAGATTACTTTATTGTAATTTTTGGAGCTTGTCAGCCCTTACTAAAAAGACATCTATTCAGGTGTGCTATTAGGATACTAATTTTAAACTAAAAATGTGAAAGTATACTTTCAGTCTACTTTTTTGTACTTCTCAGAAATATACTTAAAATTGCACTTAAGTATACTTGACTTGTAGTGACAGAAAAGTGTATTTGGCCTATACTCAATCTTTTGATCGAGATATACTTAAAAGTGTAATTAAGTAGCTATTGTAGTTGTTTACTCTTTTGAATGAGTATCCTATTAAATACTTTTTTCACATAGTTGTACATACTGTTTTATAAACTTACATTGTTTGAAAATATTGTTTTTTTTTATTAAACTTACCCACATTCAATTGTTGATAAAAAGGATGCATTAAGCTACAAAAATTGTTTTTAAAATGGAAAGAGTTAAAGTACAGTTAAAGGTATATTTCAAGTATAAAAAAAACTAAATAGGAACATAGTAGTATAATTGATGTGCAAAAATAATATAGTAAACTTTAAGTATTGTTATGTTCACTTAAAACTTACAAGTATACTTGCTGTTTAAAACTAGTAAACTAGTAGTATACTTCAAAGTGTACTTTCATAAACTAAAAAATGTGCTACAAGTATTGAAATAGTAAACTACTAATATACTTAAGTTCACTTGTAGTACAGATGCAGTACAAATGAGAAACGTAGTTGTGAACTTGTACACTTAAAGTTTAATACTGTTACACTTACATTTAGTATACTTTATACTAAAAAATTTAGTTCCAAGTAGTATTGAAATAGTACACAAGTTTAATACAAGTACATTGTAGACTACAAAAATATTAGTATACTTGCATAAAGTATACTTAAAAATATACTTGATAGTTACTTAAGTATACTTAATAAAATGAACTTGAAGTATACTTATTTTTCGCAAGGGAGGCCATTCTCTAATTGTATAGAAGAAAGCAGTGTAAATATTCTTCAAAACATCTATGGAAGACTTCCATAAAAAAGTAGAACAACGGTATGAGTAAATAATGACAGATCCTACCCCTCCCCCCTCCATTATTTTTATTTTTAGGGGATCTATTCCTATACCCTGCAGATCTTTCAGGGAAAGCGCTTATTTCAGGCATAAGCTATATTTGAGAAGCATTATGGGTAAGATGCTCAAAAAATCTGCCTCTTTTGCATTATGTGGTTTGTATTTGGTTGCCCGATGAGAATGATTCAGCTCTAAACCAGTAATTTTCTGGGACATGATGATAAAATGAAAGAATTCTAGTCTCTAGTATACTAATGTTGTGCTGCTTGTCAGTGGCACTCGGGGCACGTGGGTCTGGCTGTGTTTATTTAATGCGCACTTAGAGCTAACATCTGTGAATAATGTTACAAAAGCAGGCAGAAATTCCAGCTCTCTGTTGTGGTTTGCATGGCCAGAATTGAGACCAAACTCACATCCCTCTCTCTCTCTCTCTCTCTCTCTCTCTCTCTCTCTCTCTCAGACTGCAGTTTGCCGTGGTGGCATGACATCACAATTTACTCTTGCGCAGAACATAAATTAAAGACAGGTTTGTGGCAAGGAAAATACTTAAGCTACAGAACCAAAACTCTTCTTTCTTTCTTTCTTTCTTTCTTTCTTTCTTTGCATGTGTGGGACAGCATATAGAAAATACAGTTGTTTATGGACTCTTATCTCTGTGTGGCAGATGGACATCTCCTTTTGCATCGTTGTCTGTTAAAATGAAATACAACAAACTTCTATTGACTTGTTAAATATCTTTCACACTTCAAAGCTCAGTTTCTCTTGTCATTAATTTCTCCCATCATCTTTTCGCATTTCTTGTCTATGTGTACTTTACTGTTGTGGTATTGACAAATGTGTGTGTAAGCGATATTCAACTTAATGTGTGGTATTGATTGTGAAGAGCGGTTGTCTGGTTTGAGTTTTAAGTAGAAAAGGTCAAGGAATCAACAAGCGTAAAATTTGAGATGGATGCGTGTGCTAAAACAGCAAAGTGGTGTATTTGTCATGGTACTAATTTTTAAAGTGTGGTGAAAATAAAGGTTACCTTTAGACTCTGGGGGTGATGCTGGTGGAGCAATTTTAGTGGAATCTTTGCTGATGTCCAAAGTTTCAGTGTTTTAGGCTTGACTTAAAAAATATTGTGTGGGTGTGATGTGACAGAGTCACAGAGAGTGTAGGCTTAAATATAAATTTCCTTAGATGAGATTTAAATCTACATTGTAGATTTAAAAACAAATGACTAATACAATACCCACATTGCCATTCATACAGAGATGAGGTGTTACTTTTTTTAAATGGTATTTAAGGGTACACTGCACCATCAGTTTTGTACATCAAGCTCTTCTAGTGTTCATTCTTGATCTGCAGCAAGACAGCTTGGCTGCATCCAAATATGCATACTTTCCTATAGCGGGAGAAAAACAGTAGCCTATGTAAAAGAGTATATTCACAGTATTCACAAAACAGTAGGCAAAACAGTCCCCAAATGACTACTTCCGCCGAGATTCTGAAGTGCACATCCGATGGACACTTTACCAACCGAGGATTTGTGAATTGCAGTGAAACAGCGCAACTGAATATGATAGGTCACAGGACAACGACAACATGACGAATGTGTCCAGATTACAATTATACTACACACATTAAAGGTGATCTAAGCAATGTCATGCGTTTTTTAGGCCAAAACATTTTTTGTTTTGAACATTTCCTCACTATCCCCTAGCTGCCTGTCCCCTGAACACACTGTAAAAAAACGCGGTCTCTGCAGACCCCCCAGGCTCCACAAACGGCAACAAAAACAAACTGGGCTAACCAGCACCACGAAACATAACAAACTGTTCCAGCCAATAACCGACAAGAAGGATTTGTGGGGTTAGTGCGCAGATGAGGAGGAGGGGGGGTCTAGCTAGCCTCCGTTTTGTTTGGCAATACTTTAAAAGTCAACAAGAAGTGACATCACCCGACATCGCTTAGAGCACCTTTAAGAACCTACTTTTTAATGGTCATGAATTAAGTACCTATTAAAATGGAGAAGTGAGTATGCGATTCCGAACAAAAGGTGCATTTACGCCGCGTCGTAATTACGAGATTCCAACTTGTAAAAAGCGCTCACATCCTCTCGTAAATACAACTGGTAAACTGGGAATTTTCTGAGAGGTCCTTCTTGTACAACATGACTGCTGTACAACCTGACCACTGTAGATTAATTTAGGTGTTGATAGTGTTGCCATAAAAATGCATAAATCCCAGTTCGAGGACGTGAACAGCTTTGAGTAGAACGTCATGTGTTGTCATCACGAAATTGTGGTAATTA
Source organism: Gila orcuttii (assembly GCA_026230005.1). Taxonomy (NCBI): domain Eukaryota; kingdom Metazoa; phylum Chordata; class Actinopteri; order Cypriniformes; family Leuciscidae; genus Gila; species Gila orcuttii. The sequence continues at coordinate 52,339,856 of JAPDVR010000002.1, forward strand.
TGACATGGCGTGAACGCCTCAAATTAGGTGGTGCTCACTGCAGAGCCAAGTGACAGCTCCCAAACGACGGCTCCCCCTCTCTGGATGTAATGAGTGGAGCTTGACCTAGTCCAGATCCACCTCTGTGTACCTTATGGGTGGAGTTATGTTTAGCAATAAGGTTATGGGTAAGGTTAGGGTGTGGTTGGACCATCTAGCTCCAACCATTACATATGGATGTCAAGCTCCACCCACTGGCTCTGTAGTGGGCAGCCTCTCCAGTAAATGCCCATGGCTCCGCCCATGAGTTGACCTGCTCCAATTAAAACTGCATTTTATAGAATAGGGTTTCCCAAATGGGGGTTTGTGAGTTGATGAAAAGCTAAAAATGAAATGGTGAAAATTCGAAATTCAAATATATATATTTTAAATATATATTAGAAATATTTTATTTGTTTACCTGCATGTAATTTGTAATTTGACCATGAACCGACATAGGAGAATCGTGCAGATGCAAATGTGTTTTTAAATTCTGGAAATATTAACTTAAAATCTCAAGGAATACTTCAAATAAATAGACAAATCTGGAGACAAAAATAGTTTGTGAATTCCTCTCCAAAAAGAATAATAATCTCATGTGAGACAATTAACTTACGCCATACTATTTATATTTTTCAAAAGTGGTTTTAATTTAGTTATTTATAAAACTTTTTAATTAGAAAAATAATATAGAGTGCACCTTTAAGGCTATTGATTCTCCGTAACATCTTTAGAATAGACTCCAAATGTAGTTTTCTGAATTCATCATCACACATAATGATCTTATCATGCCAATGAAATAGTCATGCCAATAAGGTTCATTGAATTGACATTTGGCTGACAGATGTTACCTTGAATATTTTTTCTTTCTGTTGATGTAGCCTACGTAGGTCATTGAAAAGTGCCATATGAGGTTTTACCGCACAGATTACGCGTTTGACTCTTTCGTGAGAGTGAGAGTGAGAGTGAGAGAGCGAGCGCGCGCGCGCGAGAGAGAGAGGTGTGTATTTTCCTTTCCCCTCCGTACTCAGTCTCAGTCTACACATCGCCTCCGTGATCTTCGCCAGCAGCGCTCGCGTTCTCCGTTACCAGGACAATCACGGATCACGAGGCTCGTCGTTCCTTCCCCGCGTCTCCCGTTACCGGAGTCTCGGGCATGTCGAATCCCAGGAAAGACTTTGACGTGAAACAGATCTTGCGCATCCGCTGGCGATGGTTCGGCCACCCTGTATCTCCTCCCGGTAACCAGCCTTCGGGAGATCTCTTCAGCAGCAGCAGCGGTGGTAGCAACCGGGGGACCTCATCCGGCGGTGATCAGCCCTCCCTCGGCGGCTGCAATAGCCCCAACGCCGCTGCTGGTGCCAGCTCGAGTAACGGCAACTCTTCCTCCAACATCAACAACAATCGAAAGTTTGCGGATTCTGGTCCAAACAGCGGGCACTCAGCGGCGGCAGTGGTGGTTAATGCCTCCGCGTGTCCTCGGTCCATGAGCCAGCAGGAGTGCCGGAGCTCCCCGCCGGCGCCTTGGGTCTTCCCGGCTCACTCGCGCTCCAGCGAGAGCCTGGAGCCGCTCCAGCAACTGCAAAAGCAGCAACAGCAGCAGCAGCAGAAGCCGCAGAAGCAGCAGTCCACGCGTGTATCAGACGCCCCTGGCCCTGGAGACGAGGAGAACAATAATAACGTGGAGTCTGACTCCAGCTCGTGCAGGTATGGGAAGTATAACTGGTGTGGTTCCAGTCGAGCACAGCAGGGCGCTTGTACCGAACTGGTACCACTTCACAACAGATGCATCGCCAGCTGTTCTCTATTAAGATTAAACTGTTACCACGAGCCCTTTTTGTTTCCTCACACTTTCTCTGTATGATGAATAGATGTGGTATATTCAAATAATTACCTGGATGTCAAAAACATTTTACAGACAGTAAAATGTGCTTGCATTTATTTTTCCTTAAATATGAAATCTTTGGAATTTTCTTTTAGTGCGTCCTTTTTGTGTAAAGTGTATTTGTGGAATTTATTTATATTAGGGTGTCTTGTGTCAATTGTGCTGAACATAGTTGGTGTTGGTGAAAAGAAAATACATTCACACCTTAATGGCATGATGATGTTCAGTACAATGCAACGCATTTAATGCAGATAACTGGGCAGTTGATATGAAATATTTTTTGGGGAATCTGCAGTGAAATAATAATTTAGAAATGATTATGACTTCGTATTAACTGAGACATTGCAATGAATATTTGTATTTATAAAAATAAATTTGTCACACCGCATGAACATTTTAAAATGAGCTAGTGAAGGCAAAAAAGGATGATTAGAATTGGTGAAAAAATAAATCTTGACCAGTTATGAGAAGAACCGCACCCCACCTCTTGTTTAGGAGGTTGAATAACAACAGCAGTCATATACTGTATTTAATACATTTTGGCAAATGTCTTTTCGAAAGTGTTCTCCATGGCTGTTATGATTGTTGGGTGTGGTGTTACTTCACCTAACAATGCCAATTTTGTCGTCATTTAGCCTACTCACCATTGTGTTGTTCCAAACCTATAAGACTTTGTTTCCTCTGCAAATCAAAAAATATTATTTTTGAAGAATGTTCTGATGTATCTTTTTCATGCAATGACAATGAATAAGTGACTGATGTCAAATCTCAAAAATGATATTAAAGTACCATAAAAGTACTTATTATATTCCAGGCCTTGAGAAGCCATACAGTCATTTTGTGAGATTACGAAGTTGTAATTCACTGCTAATCTTCTGACCAGTGAGTTATTAACATCTACGGGCAGATCGAGTCAGTGAGCTAAAGTCACTCAGTCAGTTCGAATCGTGAATGAATCATTTAGGACCGTTTCCCAAAAGTATCGTAAGCCTAGATCATTGAAATCAATGGCACCAATATGCTTACAGTGCTTTTGGGAAATGCAGCCCTGGGCTGCGATTCTGAAAATTGTAAGATTAATTAGATTGTAGAATCATTGCCACCAATGGTCTCTTTACCATAGTTGTCAGGTCTTTGCAACAAAAGTAGCCCAATGGTCAGTCAAAGTAGCACAAAATATAGCCCAATGCGATTTTCTCCATTGGGCGGCCAAATTCTCCTCTGAATTTGTACGTCTGGGGGATGTTTTGGGGGTGTTGGAGCGCCAAAATAGTACATACGGGGGAAAATAACCCAACAAGCAACAACTTAAAAGTAACCCAATTTTGTGGGAAAACTGCAGATTTGGCATCACTGGCCTCTATGATTAACTTAGTTCACAATGATTTAGAGGAATGCAGCCCAGAGCTGTTTTGTGAATTAGATCAACTAATTCATTGTAAAGATTAAACTATAACACATAATTTTTTCACTAATTAGACATCCATATCTCTTATGATTACTTCATATAACAGTAGACTAGGGCGGAGTTTGGGCGGAGACTATGTCAAGTTTGTCGGGATCTGTTTCTCACACAATCACTACTGTATGGTCACAGAAGACTTGGAATACAATACATGACTTGTTGGTCCACTATTATATTTGATAATGTTTTGCATCCATTATGAAGCTTGACATCTACAAGAATCAGTCATCATATTTTGTTTTATTTCATGAAAAAGATATTTTCTTCATTTGTTGTTCCACAGAAAAAAATAAGCCTTGGAACAACACGAGGTTTCACAAATAATGACAGAATTTTCATTGTTTGGTGAACTATCGATGTGAGAGAAAAAGATTTTAAATTTATACTCCTTTTGTCACTTGAAAAGCTGTTATCTCACTTTTGATGCATTAGCTCACTTGCGTGTAAAAATTCGGGAGCAAATATGATGTAACATCCACTAAACACTTTTGTTTAAGTTAGGAAGAGATGTGTACATAAATTGGGCTTAATGTTCCCTCACAGATCCTTAGTGTGATGAACAGCTGTGAATATTTTATGCGAGAGTTCAAAAAATGAAAACAGACTTCAGTTCTACAGTATGTTAGGCGTTACTATGCTTTATGGGATTGCAGAATACTGTACATGCTTTGTATGTACAAGGGTGTCTGTCTTCCTGATCTGATACCCATTCTTGGGTTTGACGAATTAATTCTGTGGTAGTCTCTTATTAATGATTTATAAATGTGCCATCAGCTTTGTTCCTTGTTTGGTACTAGCCTGATTGAGCGGGTATGTTTACTAGGGTTTTTTGTTATATGAGAGAGCAAAGGATGTGGGTCTGTCAGTGTGGTATAGCTCTGAAAGGCACTTAGTCACTCATCACCTTGGAGACGGTAGATTGAACCTATTGCTGCTGCTCCTTACAGTTCATACCAGGAAGAGATAACCGCACAAACACACACGTAAGAGACTGAATCTGAAAACTGTGAGAACTGCCTCTCACTACCTTGATATTTACCTCAAATGACAGATGCATACAGATGCACACAATTACATGCACCATCCTAATGCAATTATAATAAGATTTAGGCAATATTGTGATTGAATTTTACCTTATGTAAAAACAATATTTCGATCAAATTGATGGGATTAAGCTCATAATCAATTGAAAAATCTATCATAAACCAACATGAATTCCCCGTTGTATAGTGTGGGCACTGGTCTAGTTGGTGGACCAGCATAGTCATGCTGTTCTAAAGCAAAATTGAACTGGTAGCCGGTCCACCACTCCTGTTTCTGGTGACCAGCAAACCAGCAATCAGCATCCCATGCTAGTCCCAGCATAGAAAAAAAAGCCTTATTCTGGTGACCAGTAGTGCTGGATTAATCTGTGTAAAATATGTGGCGTATGCCAAATTTAATCACAAAAAACAGTAGGTAAACACTTAAATTGCATTTATTCCACTCTGCATGTGCTTCTGACGTTGTCATGCGCAGATTCGTAAACATGGCGGTAAAGAATGCATCACATTTTTGGGTTACTAAAGAAACTGAGCTTATGTTGACAGTGTTGTGTGACATGAATATAATGCAACGTTGGTCAAAAGCATTGAAATGAAGACATGTAGGCGTGTCACCGAAAAAGGCTAAAAAAAGGTTTTGCCAATAAAAATGTGTTTTGAATTTGAAAAAAATGGCCAGTAACACACCTACTGTATGTGAGTTCATCACTTGTGCAGTGGGATATGTTAATAATGGCGGTAAAAATAACCATAATTCTTAGCGAATAATGAAAATGTATTGTGAACAGGAGAGGTTTGCTTGTGTCATGTAAACATTTTAAGTCGGAAATAATCACATTATTGGTGCACATGTAAACGTAGTCTGAGAATTTTCCCCATCCTCCAAATGTACTTTACTGAAAATGGCCCTCACCATAGCGTTCACAAACCACATATGCACATGCTTTTGACTGCCACATCTTTGTTCTTTTAAACACAAGGTTTGTTATATTAGAAGCACAAATAAGTAGTGACTATTTGGGAATTCAAGTATGACTCCAGCTGTTTATGAAATACAGGAAAGTGAGAGAGTGATAGAGAGAGAGAGGAAGATGAAGAAAACCGTCTAGCCGACTGAAAACTGCAATTATGATCTTGAGATAGTGAGGCAAAGCATCTGATATCCGTTGAGCATTCAAACCAGAGCTCCCCCTTTCTCTTTGCCTCCGGCTCACACTTCCATTTATGTGTGGACATGCGTAGATTTTACTCTACAGTCAACTAGCAATGGAGAGTGTGGGAGAAATCCTTTATTTTGTGTTTAAATTCTAAATTTTTGGTCTGGGATTAGAGAAAGATGGGTTTTATTTTGGTCTTTAATTTATAGTGGCTATGTTTTATGTCTAGACGGGATGAGTAAAGAAAAAAAAAAACTTTCAGTGATCAAATGGTGTTCAAAACTATTTTTTTCGTATTATAAAGTAGGCTAATTTTTTTATTACCTAATAAATTAGGCTGTTCTGTCATCATTTACTCAGCCTCATGTCGTTCCTAACCCTTTAAGACTTTCAGTCGTCTTCGGAACACAAAATGCTTCACACTGGGGCATGACTAGAACTTGCAGTTCTCTGATGAAAAATTTAGTACATGAAAAACAATCAAATGTTATGTCAGGGGCAATCAAACAGATTCCTTTAACTCAAATGGGTAGTCCTGGACTCCTTATTTCTCCGTCAATTCGAACCCTAAAAACAGTGTTTTATTTAAAATGTTTCTTGTGAGAGCTAGAAAAGAGTGTCTGAGTTTATGGATAATTTCAAGTGAACAAGAGCAGAATGTCCCCAGAAGGATTTATAAAAATTATTTTTTATATCTGCTCTATCAGGCAGGTTAAAACACGTTTCTTGTTTGCTGGTTTGGAAGTGTTGAATTGATATTTTGGACTGCTTGTCTTTAATTTCCCACGAGACACCATTTTCCCCTTTCAGTTCCATTTCCTCCTCCTCTTTCCTGTTCCTCTTTTTTCACCCTTTTCATGGCTTTATATGTGCATGACTCCTCAATTGCACAAGTCGCCAATATATGAATGTGTGGTTATGTGTATCCATTTGTAGAATAAGACTCAGAGTCTTGTAAGATGCTGTTTGATATGCTACATAATTAATGTTCACCAGAATTTCCTAACATGTAAAATCTCTTTTTTCCCCTCTCTATCTAATATATTCCCTCATTCCCTTCAGAATTGGCCTACAGAGTCTTAAGTCTGATCCAGATCTCCAAATGGTGTCGTAATCCCAGCTCAAATCTATTCTGAAATGACAGCAGATATCAATGAAGCTCATTATAGCTTGAAAACCACCTCACTTCTCTTTACCCTCAACTGAAGTGATCAGACATGAATATGCATATTTTAACTTTTCATTTTGAAGGACTGAATGTCAGATCTTTTGACAGCATGAGGTTTAAAAAATAGAGCAGAATACTCTAATAATATGAGAAGGAAATGATGTTGTAGAGAGAGAGAGAGAGAGCATTATGCTTGTAGTCGAATGGAAACTAACAATAGCTTAGACTGAAAAAATTGAGTGATTAGGGAAAAGAGCCAAAGGGCGAGAGAGAGAGGAAATTCTGAAAGGTAAAAAATGAAGTTCACAGAAAGTATAGAGTGAAAAACAACAGTGTCTCCAACAGTGTTGGAGAAGCTGCTTTGAAATTGTAGATTTCAAAGCTAAATGCTACTCTTAACTTTTTAACTTTTTTCGAGCTGCTTGATTAACCTGAATCATTCACACACCAATCGGTTCACTAAAATGAAATGTCCAAATGTCCAAAAAACCAATGAAAATTGGCTGCAGGGCGTAGTTTCCTCTGAACTGTTTTGGAGAGAAAAATCACGCCGTCCAATGCCATATAAGAGGGAGTAAAGTTTAGAAATGCTTGTTTAATTATTGCTTTAGTTTTGTTGGCAGTGCTGCATGTTCTAACAATGTGATATAAAAACAGCAGTGTAGCGTTTTCACACTTTTATTTGTTGGAAAAAGAAGCTTATTACTGAAAAATCATTACTGTGGATACAGTCATGCTGTAGAATGTAGCTATAGTGTCACTACTTTCAGTTACTGTTACACCCCAATGTTTGACAGAAAGAACAGAGGAGGAAGACAGGAAATAAGGAGAATGTTCTGTGAAAAGGGAGTAAGAAAAAGAGTGCAAATATGAATGGACGAGTGTCCACTGGGGATGTGTCACACAGGAACTGGCAGGTGTTTATCTGGCTTTTTGAGATAACTTGCTGCTTCTCTCCTGTGTGTTTACGCTCATGCAGGGGTGTGTGTGATGTTTACTTGGGTAGGTCGTGTTTGGAGGATTGTTAGTTTGCCTGTGTGTTTGCTGTGAGTGTATTTGTGTATGTGTTTTATGTTGCCTCTAGTCTCTGTTTTCATTTGAGACTAAATAATTTTGGCATTGAGAAGAGCCAGAGGGTGAAAACCTGCTACCCATAACTTACTAAAGCACTTAAGAGAGAGAATCTCTGCAGTTCGTCTCGGCATCTGCGCTCTTCTTTCTGTCTGCTTCTCTTACTTTCAAAATCCCTGTCTTAAAGGAACAGTTAACCCAAACATAAAAATTCAAACCCACATGGCTTGCTTACTTCTGTGAATGAGGGATTTTAAAGAATACTGTTACTGCTCTCGTCCAGTGTTGTAGTACTTGAGACCGGTCTTGAAAATGAGTCTAAGACCCTATTTACATGGTTTTTGTTAGGGATGTGAAACCGATGTGAAAATTTTGGCCGATACCGATAATTCTTTATACTTCAAAGCCTGTTATATAAAACTGATATATTGGCCGATAAATCTAAATCCAAGTTTTTATATCATTTTTGAGAGCCTGATTACAAAAACAAAAGTCTCACCATTTAATATCCATGTCCCAAGCACACAATTGACCCTTTGCAGGGAGTTTGACTTACAGGCGATCTGACCAATCATAATCCGCCGAATCCGCCATTTTTGTCTATCAAAGCAGTCAGGAGAGTTAGTAGATTAACATTGGAGGATTTGCACTTGAAAAATGGAGTGTACTGAGGTCTTTCTGCGGTTAAAACAACATTCCTTCTGATGTTCATTAATGTTTATTTGATGCTATAAATTAACTAGAAGGAAGAGATGATCGGTTCACGAGAAGCTTTAACTGAGGCGCTACAGCGATCTGTGAGGACACCTTAAAGAGCAACAAAGCGGTATTAATTGTTTAAATTTCTTTAAAAAATGACCAAATTTGTTTCATATCAAAAGTAATCTGCTCTGTCCTGTCTGTCTGCGCGTTGTAAGTGTCCTCTTTGCTCCGCGATGTATTTTTCACTGCGTGAGAACATGGTGTGGTGCGAGAGCGGCATGGCTTGTCGGACATAGCAACAGTAACTAAAGGGGGCGGATCTTTGCGAACGGTGAATTATAATGTTCTCATTATAATTTTATATAGCCTATATGACAGACTTGTGTTACACTTAACTGTATTTTCCTTTTTATCATTCATATTTCAAGCAATTCGAAACCATCATGATGAACAGTGTCTCTGCATCTGAAGTGTCTAAGCTAAAGGAAATAATCCATTATTTATCGCCTTCAATATTTTATTGGGCCGATAACAATAACATTAAAAATGAACATATATCGTCCGATACCGATATGGTGGCCAATATATTGTGCATTCTTAGCTTTCGTCTTGTTTTGGACTCAATATTTACCTCTCCAAATGAACTGATTAACTAAAATGAAATGCCATTTCATGCTCAGGTCATCATATGGTTAATGTAAATCAGTGGATTGAACTTTTTTTTCGAACTGCTTGATTAACAGTATCCTCCGCACTCATTCTCGAGAACTACAACACTGCTGAACTTTTTTGTGCTGTCTTGCACATATATGATCTGTTCTGTACTATTATGTCTCTGGACCAGAGCACACTGTACGTGACACTGACCCGAAACCTGGCTTCATTAGCTGCAAAGGAAAGCATATTTACACTGTCTGAATTGTGACTTGGCTTGACTTGACCCTCTTTTGGTCTTGGTCTTGACTCCGACTGAATCAGGTTTTGACCTGGACTTAAATGAAATGGTCTCGACTACAACACTGCTCTTGTCCATACAACGGAAGTGATCAGGAACAAAGAGGACTAAAAGCACCATAAAATTAGTCCATATAACTTGATCACTATGTTCCAGATTTTCTGAAACCATACGATACTTTTAAGACAAATTTTAAGAATTATCTAAATATCTGGCCCTCTGCCATATAGCAAATCTCCATGAAGACTCTTCTTCTCCATGAATTTTTCTTCCTCATCTCTCTCAATCTTTCCCTAAGGTACTTGATAGACTAGGTTTTGACTCTCGTCTGACTGCAAGTCTTTAATTGCGTTTAGAGATTTGGAGCTGAGAGCTCAAATATACTCACACTCTCTCTCATCATTTCCCCATCTGTCTTCTTTTCAAATGGTGTGATTGAAAGCTGTGTGTGTGAATGAGCTCTGTTTTGAACTTTCTGCCTGAATGAAATAGATTTTCCATTTGATCATGTGAGGTTGAGAGGTCTTGGCTTCTAAAAGGTTGTAGTTTGACTGCTGTTATCTCCTGCTGCTGAATTGAAACCCCAGAGATCATCACTGTAACACGCTGCTCTTCCCTGGACCGATATTTGCCAATAGCATGACCAAGACTCTAAATGGATTAAACTTGTGTCATTACACCAATGCATTTCACAAATACTCACCATTTCACCATGTCAATCACCATCACAAACAAACAAAAAGTTTAATTATGGTTCTAACATGTCACCCACACACAGCTTTTCTTCCAAACTGAGAAATCCTTCAATCTTACAAATGGGCCTGTTTTATTCTATTAAGTATGTTAAACAATAACTAATACTATTTTCTGTAGTGTATATATTTTATTACAACAAAGATCTGTTTTGGATGTGTATCCAGAACTTAATTTCACCTGTAATATGAGCACACATCGGGTTATTAAAACGATTTAGCTGAAATATCAGTCTCACAAACCTGAAGTTCTGGTTCTCAGTAACGGATATGACCGACAATGACTTGCATTACAGTGCTTGAGAGTGTTAGCCTGTTAAATTGTGATTCATTGAAAAGAACGAGCAGTTAGAGTTTACTATCGTCTTCTCCGCAGGCTCACTTGCTGGCTATTGTGATTAATTACAGCAAGAACTATTCATTATCAAGGATCCTGGATGAGTCAGAAGCTCAGCGGCCTTAAATGTGGACAGAATTTTTACTATAGAGATGTGTTCACAAGAGTAACATTAGGAGAGAAAATAAGTGTGAACATGGGAAATGGGGATTGCAAGGCAATCTGCAGAGATGGAGAGAGAGAGACAAGAATGACAGGAAGCGAGTGATAAATGGAGAGAGCGAGAGGCAGTAGAGACGACAGACGTTTGGGAACCGGCTAAATTGCTTTGTGCATTTCATGGCAGCTTCATCATCAAAGCTAATTACTAACAGCTCTCTAAAGCCCTCTATATTTATCCATCCATTGATCGTGTGCATGTGTGTGTAATTTTAAACGTGTGTAGCACTTATTTTTGCAAGGAAAGCTTATGCCTTCATTTAAAATGATTTCGAATTTTTTTGGTAAAATGAAATTTGTTACTCTTCTGTTCTTTGATATTGTTGGCCAATTAAGCACAAGTTAGTGTTCGAATTGAGGTAGGACTTGGCAGGGAGGCTGGTACTTGATGGTAGACTTGGGGGTCCTCAAATATTTTTGTAAAGGTTCTCCACCTTTTACTCAAAGGCCCCCTATTGTCCAACACAATATTTAAAATTATTATATTGTTAGATATTTCTGGGATTTCTGCTGGAAAGTTATAAAATAAAAAATTACAAAAATGACCAATAAATATTTTAGATTTTCAGTTTAAATCTTGATTTTGTTATCTTTTAGCAGCTTAATTTCGAATCAGTGTTATATTCGTTTTTTATTTCAGTTGTATTATACTTTTATTGATATTTTGAATTAGCTTTTATTTTAATATTTTTATTCTTCATGTTAATTTTAGTTTATTTTTTAGCAATTTCGTTTTGCTTTTTGTCATTTTTTTGTCAATTATATATATATATATATATATATATATATATATATATATATACATACATATACACTCACCTAAAGGATTATTAGGAACACCTGTTCAATTTCTAATTAATGCAATTATCTAATCAACCAATCACATGGCAGTTGGTTCAATGCATTTAGGGGTGTGGTCCTGGTCAAGACAATCTCCTGAACTCCAAACTGAATGTCAGAATGGGAAAGAAAGGTGATTTAAGCAATTTTGAGAGTGGCATGGTTGTTGGTGCCAGACGGGCTGGTCTGAGTATTTCACAATCTGCTCAGTTACTGGGATTTTCACGCACAACCATTTCTAGGGTATGCAGCAAAGCATTTGTGAAGCCACAACACGCACAACCTTGAGGCGGATGGGCTACAACAGCAGAAGACCCCACCGGGTACCACTCATCTCCACTACAAATAGGAAAAAGAGGCTACAATTTGCAAAGAGCTCACCAAAATTGGACAGTTGAAGACTGGAAAAATGTTGCCTGGTGTGATGAATCTTGATTTCTGTTGAGACATTCAGATGGTAGAGTCAGAATTTGGCGTAAACAGAATGAGAACGTGGATCCATCATGCCTTGTTACCACTGTGCAGGCTGGTGGTGGTGGTGTAATGGTGTGGGGGATGTTTTCTTGGCACACTTTAGGCCCCTTAGTGCCAATTGGGCATCGTTTAAATGCCACGGCCTACCTGAGCATTGTTTTTGACCATGTCCATCCCTTTATGGCCACCATGTACCCATCCTCTGATGGCTACTTCCAGCAGGATAATGCACCATGTCACAAAGCTCGAATCATTTCAAATTGGTTTCTTGAACATGACAATGAGTTCACTGTACTAAAATGGCCCCCACAGTCACCAGATCTCAACCCAATAGAGCATCTTTGGGATGTGGTGGAACCGGAGCTAAATGCCCTGAATGTGCATCCCACAAATCTCCATCAACTGCAAGATGCTATCCTATCAATATGGGCCAACATTTCTAAAGAATGCTTTCAGCACCTTGTTGAATCAATGCCACGTAGAATTAAGGCAGTTCTGAAGGCGAAAGGGGGTCAAACACAGTATTAGTATGGTGTTCCTAATAATCCTTTAGGTGAGTGTATATATCTGTAAAAAATATATATTTTGAAACATTTTGGAAACTGACAATTAAATTCAACTCAAATTGCTTCCAACTTATTATTCGCAAACAAAAATATGCATTGTGGTCATTTTAGCTTAAGGTCTGAAGGTACAATTAAAAATATATATTCACTGAACATATTAAATTGTGTTCAGCCAATCCATCAAGTAGAAGTGAAAAACCTGTATCTGACGAACAAGCCTTGCAAAAACAAAAAAAAAAACGTATACGCATGCGCCTGAGAGAAACCGTTAGTTTAACAGCTATCTATATTTACATAAGTAACCTTAGTTTTATGTATGGCTGAATTAAGTTGTTGTTACCTGCTTCAGTATGCTAAACTACTGCTCACTGTTTCTGCCTTAAATTAATGATAGATGATAGATTTTGGGATCATTAACCCATCCTGAGGTGAAGTAGCGGTATGGCTTCAGTGCTTTTAAATGAGAGCCTTGAGAGCTTTGCCGGTGAATGGAGAGGGATTGTGGACGAGGTAGATGTAAATGTCAGCAAACGTCAAATTTGGCAAGTTTTTACTAGACTTAAAGCTGCAGTCGGCAAGTCTGGCAGATTGAGTGTACTTAGGCAAAATTTTGAATGTTTACAACTCTCATGCCCCTCCCCCACTATCAACGAATACCCTCCCACCGAGTTCATGCTCGTCAGTGCATGTGCACCAGATTTTCTGTGAACGCGCCCGTCTCATCAGCATCCATCAACACCATGGAGTATTTTGTTATTGTTGTTTTGTTATTTTGGAGTAGATTGTTACGAAATGGATTACCCACCAATTAAACATAAATAAACACCATCGTCTGTCTGAAACGCTATTATTGCTGTATGGTATATGCGGCAGACATGGTCATTGTACATTGTTCTATTGCTTATATAACAGAGCTAGTCAGATAGCACATACAATAACTAGGGGTGTCACGATTCTCCAAATCCTCGATTCGATTAAATTTTCGATTCTAAGGTCACGGTTCGGTTCTCGATTTTTACATTTATTATTTTTTTAAAGCCGAAACCGGCCAATCAGGATGCTCTGTGCCTTACATGCGCTTCATGAGGCACACACGCAAGGTCTCTCGCTCTCTCCCTCTCTGCCGTGTGCGTGCTATACGGTTTGGAGCACAGTTTTTTCTGTCTCGCATGCGTGCTCTTGCTCGCTCACTCTAGATTCCGGGAGATTTGAACTAATTTGCGGGCATCAGGGAGCCACTATCAATATGCGGGAGACTCCCGGAACTTCCGCGAGACTTGGGATGTCTGCAAACTGGCTTTTTTGAAGCGCGAACGTTGTCAACATAACTCACTAGAGCCAAAAACCAAAAAACTTCCCCACCTGCGACTTCAATGAAAGAGGAGGGGGTTCAAGTTCTGTCGATGGGTCTCCTGCATCTGCAGTTGCCATGCTATTTTTTGAATGGCTGTAGCTCGCAGCACTTCAACATGCGTGTTTTTTTCCGCTTGGCATGCCGACCGGACGTGACATGGGGGCGTGGCAGCATCGACGATTCCATTTTTTAATTCGAAGTTCGAGATTGTGAATTAATAAATCGAAATCGTGACACCCTTAACAATAACAGTAGCTTTACTACTGTTCTTACTATCGTAAGAAAGATAGAGTAGCATTGATTCTTCCAAAAAGCCGAACTTTATCCCTTCATCTGGACATGTTTATCCACCTAACGTTACGTTCACACGGATTTCAGTGCAAACAAAGCTAACGAACCTGCCCAACAAGTGCTAACGTTAGCTATCCATACCAACACATTTGGGCAAACATACTTAGATTACTAACATAACACTAAGAAATAAAGTCACTGGTTGATAAAGCACAATTACCTGTCGAGAAGAAATGTTGCAAGCTTTGCATCCAGCTTGAACCCAATTAAATCACGTAAATCTCTCCACCTTTCAAATGCCAATCCGATGTTGATCCTGGTTTTATTTACGGGCACGGTCGCTTACTTTCTTTACTCCTTTCTTTTCAGCAGGTGTTCTCTTTTCCTGTGTTGTTTTTGACCTCCTAGCTCTTCAGGTTAACCGAGGAATTGGAATCTTTTCCGCCATCACTTTTTTCCGTCATCACCGCGAGGGGTGGCGTGTGCACGACCTGTGATTGACAGTCAGATCTCACACCCCCCTGCGCTGACTGGACCCGATGATCCGGGAGCGGTGGATTTTTGCAAAACAAATAACACGCTCCAGGTGGAGTTAGAAGCTCGGGTTTTTTCTAAAACCACTTTATTTATGTTGTTCTGTCGGATTATAGTGTCGATTTCACTGAATATGATCAAAAAAATGTTGCCGACGGCAGCTTTAAGTGGAGTCAGCAATTCGTTTGACAGTAAATACTGATCTATACCTAAAGTATCTATTTTATTTAAATACCGTTGCTTTTCGTCTGTAGTGAGGTGTGCTATTTTTGTGTGCGACATCTTTCCGATCACCAAGAGAGGCTACGCAATTTAACCCAAAGGTCCTAAAGATGGCGGCCACAACAAAAAAGTCACGTGACTGAAATCCATCAATAGTGGATTCAAATGTATGCGCGGGAGAGTGAGAAGTCGATGCTGAGGACGACGACAGAACATCATTTAAGTTATGGTGAGTACAGACTCTGTATTTATTAAGTCTTGTGTGTACGTTAATTTGAGTGCAGGTCTCAATTTCAACATAATACCGAAAAACATGGATATTACATTACCACGCCCGATTCTCCGAATGCTTTACTTTAGGACACAGTATATTTTACATACATAACATTGTGTCTGGCAGAATAACAGTGAATTCACGCCTTTTCTGGCTTCATGATAGCATTTTATAACCTAATTTAGCCCATACTAATGTCTCAGTTACTATTTACTGAACTAAATAATTTTATCGAACTTTATTATGATTATATTAAATGTGTGAGACACTGGGTAGGCCTATACCTTTCATTTAGTGAAGAAAACTGAACCACTAAGTTACGACTTTCACAGTGAGTAACGTATTTAACAAGAGTTGTTATTGCATATTTGTTCATTCCATATTTGTGTCAAATACTGTTAGCTCTTATGATATGCAATTTGTGTTAAGTTGCTTTATTAAGAGCCGCCATGAGACCGCTAAAACATGTGACAGTGTAATTCCGGCTGCATAAGTTACGAAGTTGATGTCTGCCATTTTGTGTTAGTCTGGGGGGACACTAGCTTGTTGAGGACACAACGTGGCCATGATATCATTTTAGGTAATGACATCCTCAGTTGGTTCTGGCTTACTTAATGCCCTAGGCAAGATTAGATATGGAGCCTCTAAATTAGAAAAAAAACAAAAAAAATACATATTTAACTATTATTGTTACCAAAACTTTCAAAACATTTTTAATTTATTGAATAAATGTTGTTATTTTAGGCCAAATACAATAAGAATATCAATAAAAATAAAAGTTGTGTTTGGGTTAATGCTAATGTTACTTCAAAACTTAGTATTATTTGATGATATTACATTTACATTATTAATTAATTGAATAAGTTAATGAATTTAATGAACGAGGACCAAATTTGTTTGTTGTAATCCACTAATGTATCCACCTTATTATCAATGCAGAAGTAAGCTATTTTACGAGAATATGCAAGACTTCCAATTCATTTGCTGCCCAGTGTTACTGCCAGGATCCGCCACTAGACATCCTCATGAATTTCAAATTCATTAAGATGTTTTAAGGTTAAAAATATTGCTGCATGTGATTTAAAGACATAAATGAATCAAATTTGGCAGTGTAATGTAAAACACTTCTGTTCTGTCACTTGTCTCAGCTATTTGATGCAAGGAGGCTTTGTCATTTATTTATTTTGCAGGTTTCCAGCATAAGATGTCCATGCAGTGCCGCTTCTGCAAGTTTTTATCACATCACCAAGACATACATTTCGTACTTCCCGTTTTTCCTTTTTGTGTGTGTGACTTTTGCAGTCTTTCAAATATTTGTAAATGTTTTAGATGTTAAATGTTTATAAATTGTTGAGATGCAGTTTCATGAGCTCAAAGTACCTCTTGTGAGAATACAAAAATTCAAATGAAGTTACACTAAACATTTGAAGTAACCCTCTCCATTTACTTGCATTTTATGGTGTTTTTGACATTTTTGCACTTTAGCAAATATTTGTAGATGTTTAACTGTTAAAGGGGCATTCGGCAACTATTTCAGCTTAATAAAACCGTTTAGAAATCATTTGGATGGTTTACTAACCTGTTCTGGTGAGAATGGTGACTTTCCCCGCTCCCCCCAACGTTCTTAGGCAGAAAACCAACTTTGCAACATGAGGATTAACGTCCCGGTATATTAGAAAAAGGAAGTCTCGTGAGAAGCGAGAATGAGCGAGAAACACGAACTGCTTTATGGCAATTCGACATAAACACACACGCCGCCCTCAATGTGTATGATGTATTACCCACCTCGGTCGACATGGCTCCACACGATAAAGTTGGCCAGCTCCGATAATAACAAATGCACATGAGCAGCGGTAGAAAGGGGGAGGAGGGTGCCGCAAGTCAGTTTTTTTTTACGACATTGTTGTGAAATATATGCCTCACAGCTGTAGGGGGAGCTCGTTGAGAAAACATGCGACAACAAAAGTGAAAATCAGCGAAGAAATAGCTAGGGATGCCGAATGCCCCTTTAAGCTGCAGTTCCATGAACTCAAAGTACCTAAATACTAAAATTGAAGTTGAAATTTCTCTAAATACTGGGTGAGTACACTCCCCAGTTACTTACATTTTATGGTATTTTTTTAATGTTTTTGCAGATAATTGATGCTTTTCAAATAATTGTGATTTTGTGAATAATATTGTGTATGTATTAAATAAACTATTATATTATTAAATAAACTGGCAGAATGGCTTGAGTGTTTAATATATAATGATGTAATACTTTTTTTTTTCATTTTCTTTTGGGGCAACTGGGAATAAACAATACAGTAAAGTTGCTTTACTAATATCAATTTACCAATATACATTTTTAGTTTAGGTAAAACAAAAAAAGAATACTACTACAATTTAAAAAATGTAATTGGGCCAATAACATGCTTTGGTAAACTTATTTTTTTTTCAATTGGTTCAACTTATTGTTTCTCATTAAGCCAATGTTAACAGACTATTGCAACAATTGATACATTTAAATTTACAGAATTTCACTTGGGCCATTTGAAAAATTTAGATCTGACCAGTCACTAGAAAATTGTGGGTTAGGGAGGTTAGAATTTGTTTACAGTATATATATATATATATATATATATATATATATATATATATATATATATATATATATATATATATATATATATATATATATATATAGAGAGAGAGAGAGAGAGAGAGAGAGAGAGAGAGAGAGAGAGAATTATTTTTAGTTTTTATTTAATTTTAACTTAAAATTATTTCAGTTAGTTGCAAAGGCCACATTTCTTATTTTCATTAATATTAATATTTTATTTTATTGAAATTTTTAAATAGTTTTGTTTTAGTTAACGATAATAACCCTGTTTAGAATTTTAATATTTTAATTAGGGATGTCAAAATTACGCATTCATTTTGTGATTCCCCCCCCCCCTCCCCCTTTTTCAGTTTAACGCATTAAATATATTTAACCCAATCAATGTAGCATCCGCTTTTTTTTTTCTTTCATCTTTTGGCTGTGCTACTGTATATGATCACGATATCATTCCTTCAAGTGCGATGAAACCTCTCAAGTACCATAAGAAGCAAAGAAAAAAAAAAGAACTCAAATCTGTATTGGGTGTTTAAAATCTGTGAAGTTTAATTTTAATATATTAATAATATATTATTTTTAATACTTTTATGCTTTAATCAGTCAGCAAGATGGTGAATTTGGAGAATTATTTACAGTAAATGAATAATATTTTATTAATACTTAATAAAACTAATGTGAACAAATACTATAATGAACTCGTACTCATCATTTTTATTAAGTCTGATTCTGATTGACTCAGATTTTCAACGTGAATTTTGTAACACAGTGCGTGTGTGTTTTCAGGACGTCTAACAGCAGTGCGACTTTGTCCTCATGTGCGTCGATGGAGCCGTGTGTGTCAGATGAACATTTCCAGGCACACAGTCACGCTGAACACACCTTCAGACGCATGGAGGCCTACCTGAGGACCAGGAAACTCTGTGATGTCGTCCTTCTCGCCGGAGACCGCAGAATACCGGCTCACAGGTAACAAAAAAACTGTACACATGATTCAAATGATTCACACAACCAAACCAAATGTTGAACCAAATGGCCTCAAACTAAACCGCACAAACTTTAGTAAGTCCAATGACAAGTTTTTCTCCAGTGTTGGGCCTTTGACACAAGATCTGAGTGGATCCAGTTCATGCTGCTGAATCACAAATGCCCTGGAGATGCTGGAGATGAGTGATGGTAGTTACATTTTACTGCTGAATGTAGCAGCAGTGGCACATTTATAGCACATTTCATTGTCAGCAAGTATTGCAGTTTCTGAATTTGACACATACAACTTTGGACTTTCAAAACTCTGATGGTATTATTTTGAGTATGGCTTTTGATAATGTGCAGTGTCTGTTATTGAGATTGAACAAGTTTTGATCTGAGTTACAACATATGAAAACTAAAATTATAATTAAATCACTATTTTTGCCCAATTTAAACTACCTAACTAAATTGAAAACCAAAATACTAAATTAAAAAAATCGACATTTTTAAAACTCGAAGCAAGATCAGTTTAAAAGGCAGTTGAAGAGTTGAGCAGATGTATGTCTTCTCTGGTGTAAACTGCATTGTCTTTGTCTGCTCACTGGATTGTGTTTGCAAATAATACAGTACATGAAAATGAGGATGTAAATGTTGGCTGAGATTTGACCAAATAATAAAGGGTCTCTCTTTATAATGTTAGTCAATGTTTCTTGGACCAAAAACATAATATAACTTTACATAATATTTTTTATTTTTATTTACAACAATTATATAATTTTAAGGAGAAAGGTTTAGTTTAACGGTTCTTTTTTTTCTTCTTGGTTTGAAATTAACATTGAGAGGATGTCATGTGGTTGTGACATTCATGTTTTAGAGATAGACTGCACTGAACACATCAGTCAATAATATCTCGATATTATTCATGAGACTTTGGACTTTGACAAGTGTGATTCCCCTGTGATGGTGATAGGCAGAGACAGGTGTTCAAAATCCATTTATCATATGAGGCCCTGTTTACACCTGGTATTAAGATGAAATTTGGTTGATCGGATCACAAGTGGACAACGCTAAATACAGGTGTAAACAGACTCTAAAATCTTTTGAGCTTGTCCACTTTTTACTTTTTCCAGAGGTAGTCAAAAATGCATTAAGACCGGATTGCATTTGTAGTGTAAACGTTCATGTCACCCTCGAAGAAATCAGGGCAGAATTGGTTGGAAGTAGACAAAAGAGACAGAATAAAACACCAGGTGTAAACAGGAATGTGTCTCCCTTGCCTACTTCTGATCCAGTCGACCAAAATGCTTCTTAATACCAGATGCAAACAGGGCCGGAGAGTTTCTAGATTTATGGAGAGGTGGACTGGGGCTAGTTTGAGACGCAATCTCAGGCACAAACAGCATCTATTCTTAGTGTGTGTGTGTGTGTGTGTGTGTGTGTGTGTGTGTGTGTGTGTGTGTGTGTGTGTGTGTGTGTGTTGACCGATTAAACGTATTTGTTAATCAATGTTGTGGAATAAAAGTATTAAAAATGCAAAAATGCATTCACATATATTTTCAGTGCAGAGTACAAATGCAAATGAATTTAGATGAATTTATTGTTGCTTTCAATTACAGAAATAAAATTATCTGTGTTTGTATTTGTGTAATGTATTGTGAACGTACAAGACATAGATTACAAAACTTACAAGATATATTTTTTTGCCTTTTGTTGCATGTGAGAATATTTTTTTTACTGATAACTGTTATTAAAGTGAAATAAAATGGACTGATTCAGACACAGTTGTTTTCTCCCCCCCCCCCACTCATTTCCACTCATGCTGTTTTTGCATTTTTCCAAAATGTTTTTCCAGCTTAGTTTCTTAGGGTCTAAAATAAATCCAGCTTAGAGAGTTTGTAATTTTTTTAAGTATGTCATTTCAGTGCATCAAGTAAGTACATCAAAGGTCTGTCCTCCATAGACAAATTATGCACACCCAAGTATTTTTTATTTTATATGTACCGTAAAACTTCAAATAATAGCCGAGTCCCAAATAGACGCCTGTCTCTTTTACACGCCTGGTGTGGCGACAGGTTTGGGTAAATAAAGGCCGGTCTCAAATAGAGGCCGGGTCTGTTTTTTAGTTTCGGGTTGTATTTAATCTTCTAAAATCCGTCAGATCGTCCACTTTTTGGCGGCCGCCAAAGCAAATTTGTGTCCCGCCAAAGCCTTTTTTGATCGGTGAGTAATGTAGAAAAGAATGACTGCTGCGCTTGACAGGGCGCAAACGAAGCAGAGAGAGAGCGCCCCAGCCGCGCGCGCGCACTCTCACATCTTCAAACAAAACGAGCGCTGTCTTGCTCTCTCTCCCTCGCGCATATTAATCAAAATCAATTGACACGATAGTAAAAGGTCGGAAGACCGCAGTTTCACGTGGAGCATTTGTAGATTTTTAGATATTAGAGACTCTAGGAACAACATCTCAATGAACAACATCTCAAAAACACTAAATTATAAAGGCCTGTCTCATATAGACGCCTGTCTCAAATAGGCTACAAGCCGGTGCAGTTCGACGGTTTGGGAAAATAAAAGCCCGGGCTATTATTTGAAGTTTTACGGTATTTGTATTGTTATGTAAATGGGAAAAAGTAATAGAGACAAAAGGTCTTAATGTTATCTTATCTTTATCTTTTTTTTTTTTTTTTTTTTTTTTTTTGTTAACACGCTATATGCAATAGATTCAAAGTAAACTAAATAATAGGCCTATTTGTAATAATTAGATTCTGCAAAAACATTTTTTCGCTCGTACAGAAAACGGCAGATTCTGTATTTCTCAATCTGCATCAGAACAACCAGGAAATGCAATCACGGAATTTAATGCAAATGTGCTGTAATTCAATAATAAAACAACTTTCAAAAAAAAAAAATTTAGACTTAAAGGAGCAGTATGTAGGATTGTGGCCAAAACTGGTACTGCAATCACCTTCAAATTACTGTAGAGCGGTGTATCCCCTTCCCCTCCTCCCTGACTCGAGGTTGCCAGATAGGCTGCAGGATACAGCAGGAACGTAGGCTGCTACAGAAGCTTCCAATGGCAAGTGACGAGTCCTACACAGTAGGCTAAGTTTTTTTTTCTGTTAATTATGTTTATGCTATTCTATATTCTATTCTATTATTTTTGGCTGTAGAACTTGTATGATAAACAAGTAGGCTACAAAACGTTCCAAGTGGGACACATTATTCACATCATAGGCTTACAATGTGCTTTTCATTGGTGTTATGGACATTAGAAAAAATTATTTTACCGTGGAATTGCGACTATAGTGCTTCCAATTCGATGACCCACCTCCTCCATATGAGCTAACGTAACGTTACTTTGCACGAATATGCATAACTTTTTTGACTGTCATGAATATTTGAAATGTCCATTTACATCAAGTACAAGTTAGCCAAACATAGATGAATCTTACCTGTCCAGGAGAAAATTAGCAACGTTGGCGTCTGTCTTCAAATTCTTCTCCGTTTTCAGCCGTCTCCATCTTTCAAAGGCATCTCCTATACAGATCCTTGTTTTATTTCGGACTTTGTCACGAAGTATTTCTGATTCATAACGAGTTTATGAGTTTATCAGTTTATCTGATTCGCAACGTTAGACTTTTTTTTTTTTATCCGATTCTGACACGTTTGTAGCTGCAGCTGTGGTAACTAGAGCAGAGCTGGCAACCCGGATGCCGCAACACTACTGACTTCGTGATTGGTAGATAGGTGGAGGGTGACGCATCAGACCAAAACACAACATGACAACATCAACATCAGTTGAGGGCTGCAACTTCACTTTTTAAATGACAAAATCCTGGCCGCACTACTGTCAGTGATATAAGTATTTGAAATGAACATGATTTCTTAATGTCTAGTGACATATCAGGGCCATTTTATGATTAATTTAAATAAATTTCTTACATACAGCTCCTTTAATTTTCACATTAACATCTCTATGCATGACAGTATTTCACTCGTGGGAGGAACTTTGTTGATGATTCAATTCCACCATACAAAAAGTGCAAATGGCTTTACCTCTGTTAAACGTCCCATTTGTTATTGATTTATAAATAAATTACCCATATAGATGGTCTGTCTCTATCATTTACAGTTAAATGCATGCTTTGCTATAGGGACTTGTGTTCCGATCACAGTTCCGATCCACACAGTTTTTGGAAAACACACGAAACAAAATAGCCATTATATTGTCAAATTGATGACATTAATACTGTAGCTTTAAAATGTATTAATCACATGTATTAACAAGTTAACTTTGACAGCCCTACTTCAAAAGCATAGAAAGGGACAGTGAAATTCCTTTAATTCAAGAATCACCCTTAAATACAGCACCTTGGCATTCCATCACTCTAATCCTCTCTAATCTGTTCATCCTATTTTCTCCTTCATTATTTTACCCTCTTCTTTGTGTCGTTTCCACATGTTTGTTGATGGCATAGTTCTGCTGATGGCAAGGCTGCCTCAGGCAGCTGGAAGATTTTGCTGGTGTTTTATTTATAATGATGCACAAATGCACACTCATGCACTGTATAGTGAATAGCCTTTGTACTTTTTCTAACTAGAACACCATCTGAAACCTAAAATGCTTGCCTAAAATGTTGCTTTAGCACACAGACTTTCAGGCTGCTATGAGAATGAGCATTCAAAAAAGCTGAATCGGTTATCCAGTGACACTCTAATATGAGCAAAAACAGCAGAGAACCGCTAGATTATTGTGTGTAAAGTGAAAGGTTTAAAAGCAGTCTACTCAGTGAGAAAAGAACATAAGAGAGAGTGAAGGAAAGTGGTAGAGGGCAGATGCTGAGTGTTACTCCTGCAGGCTCTAATGTACTTTCACTCCTGAAGCCTAATTTGTGTTCCCTTTCTTTCTCTTTTATTCTCTCACCTCATTACTTTTCTTTCATCATTATTCTTGCATGAGTATTCACCATTACCAGCGTCATGTGTTTCCATATCTCTGTGTTTGCATGTACTTGCTTAAAGTGGTGCAGGAGCAAGTTTTGAAGTGTGAGGCGCAATACCCTCTCAAGGCAATTATTTTACTTTTCGATGAATTCATATTATGGCTGCACGGTATATCGAAATATCGCAAATTTACATATTGTGGTATGCATATTGCAATGGCTTGCGAATACTGCATGATATTAATACTCCAAAAGATTACACAAAAGTCTAGGTTTTAGGTCGACACTGGTTTACACTGACATTAAACTTACTTAAACTTAACGTTAACTTACTTTTTATGTAATGCGACAGTAAAACAAAATTATTCTCACAAAAAGAATGTGAAAATGTGTTGGTAATATAATTTTCAGTTTTTAAATATAATTGAAATTTATTTTACACACTTAAAGCATTACTGTATTGCATATCAAATATCACATTATTTAACGAGTTCTTCAAAATTGTGCAGCCCTAATTCACATCAATTCGTATGATCTCATACATACGTTTTCGTACAATCTGCATATGCCTCACTGAATATTAATTTTATGTGTGCACCATCATGCTTACTTTTTTTCTGTATGTTTCCATACAAACTAAGACGTATAAATTTATACAAAATTGCCTACTTGTAAAGTAATTACATTTTCTCCTGAGATTGGGTTGTGGGCAGGGCCTTTTTGTGACATTACAACATGATAATGGCTTATTTCATTCATATTAATTGGAAAGGAAACTAGTAAAATAATGAATATTTATAATGGCAATTAGAAATGACAGGAAAAAAATAACAAATAAAAATCCTCAGAAAACTGAAATCGGGAACAAAATCCCTTTCCATTCCAAATTGAAAACGTTATTTTTAAATGCAGGTAACTTAGTAATAACGTTCTAATCCCTCCAATCATTTTTCAAAAATGTTTGATGAAACCAAATATTTTTCACAATAATCTTTCAGGATTACTTCACTTAATTTACACAACTTTAAGGGATAGTTCACTCAAAAATGAAAATTAATCAGTCAATAATTACTCGCCCTCATGTCGTTCCAAACCCGTAAGACTTTCGTTCATCTTCGGAACAAATTAAGATCTTTTTTTAAGAAATCTGAGAGGTTTCTGTCCCTCCACTTAAAGTCTACATAACTACCACTTTGATGCTTCAAAAAGTTCATGAAGAGATAGTGAATCTAATCCATATGATTTGAGCTGTTTAGTCTAAATTTTTTGAAGAGACACGATCGCTTTATATGATGAACAGATTTAATTTAGTCTTTAATTCACAGATAAACATTGATCAGTGAACATAAACAGAATCTCAACTGAACCTGCTTGACTCACGAGAACAAACCACATTGGTTCCTTCAGGAGCTCAAACATGATGCGTAACACACGAGAAAGTATCTCATTGGTTCTCGCACGTCAAGCGAACATGCTTCTGTTTATCATAACTGATGTATGGGTTTATGAATGTTTATATGTGAAATAAGAGCCTATAGTCAATTCAGTCTGTTCCACATATAAAGCGATCGAGTCTCTTCAGAATATTTGGACTAAACCGTTCAATTTATATGGATTATGGATCTCTTTATGAACTTTTTGAAGCGTCAAAGTGGTAGCTGCGTAGCTGTCAATGGAGGGAAATAAAGCTCTCCGATTTCATCAAAAAGATCTTCATTTGTTTTCCGAAGATGAACAAAAGTCTTACGAGACTGGAATGACATGAGGGTGAATAATTAAAGGGATAGTTCACCCAAAGATGAAAATTCTGTCATCATTTACTCACCCTTATGTTGTTGTAAACCCGTATGAATTTCTTTCCTCTGTTGAACACAAAATAATCAACATGAGGGTGTGTAAATGATAACGTATGAATGATCCGTATGAAGCGGACAGCTAGACGCGTCCACAAGCTATTACGGAGATGACGAGTCAGCATTGAGACTTAATCTCTGCAGCCAAAAACACAGGAAGCATTATCAAAATTATTAAAATGTTTAGACAGTCTCCTTCTGTTTTTTCACGACACACTCATAATAATGACGTTTGTCGGTGTGCTGTGGCAAGCTTAATGCGTGTGTTTGAGCGCTGGTTAGGCTATGAAATATATAGGCAATTAAAGGCTTGTTATTATGATTAATGGCTTATCAATATAAACACGCGATTAGCCGACTAATCGTTTAAATTAATGACTACTATACTCAAATAGAGAAATCTTTAGTCTAGGGCAGCCCTATAAGTCATAATCATCTTTTATTCATTTCTAGTTGAGTGTTGATGTTGCATTGATAAAGTTTAGTGGTTGTCAGTTGGTAATCTGGTTTGATGTGTATATAATGGAAATGACTCATCAAATATTTATTAATCTTATTAAACAACCAGCATTCATGCAAGCAGAACAATAAAATTGCTTAGTAACTTAATACGTAAAGCAAACAAAAACAAACCTCACAGAGTTTGCCTTCCTTTCAAGCTGTAATACGAGCATGCACACACTCTCAGTTCTTTGATATAGTAATTAGCATTTCGGCTATAAGTCTAATAGATTTAAAGCCGCAAGCTTTGACTGAGTGTGTGTGCATGTGAATATCTTTGTCTGCAGAGCTGGATTTGAATAGGAAATCCTCATTTTACCATGCTTCAGTTAACAGATCCTCAAATCCTGTCTCTTACAGTAATCTGTCTCTCTCACTCTCTCTCTGTTTCTCATTTCTGTCTATTTATTTTAAGTGTCTATTCCAGGGGTCTCCAAACTTATTTCTCTTTTTAAAAAATGAAAGTGGCTGAGAGCTACTCATCTTATACAATACTGTGTCATAACTCTCAAACGAACAACAATCCAAACTGATATACACCTGAGTTATACACCCTTTAATGTTAGAGAAAAGAACAGAATCACAGAATACAGTTCTTTATGGAAAACAGTACTTTGCATATTTGCATATTATACTGTAGTTGTTAATAAAGTTATTATAGTGCATCATAACTAGATTATAGTGACTAAAATGATCACGGTTATCACGTTTTGTTAGAATGTGCTGGAAATGTTCAAAAAGTACTGATACTACACACTGAAATCATTTCACAAAGTTTTAATGTCCAAAACCAACAAACAACAAATAAAATTAGCAGCGCTATGCAGTTTTTGGTTGAATAAACATTACAATATTAACATATGGGAAATGAAGGACTCATTTTGAGGCCGCATTTGAAGGAGCCTTCGAATTGGAACAGCCTTTGTAGTGTCACGGTGACGCAATCGGCTTTTTAATGCGGCCTTCATAGGAAAAAGTCTCTGAATTGGGATGCAGATTATATTAGCTCACTCTGATGAAAAGTACATCTTGGCGAGCTACCTCCAATCAGGCCACGAGCTACTGTGTTGGAGACATACTGTATGCTGTGAAAAAACGAGAGCATGTAAAACTTGTGGGCACTCAGTGAGATACAGTATAGTGTCATCTCAGTTTCTCTTTTTGTCTTTCTCTCTTAGACTGGTTCTCTCATCAGTGTCTGATTACTTTGCGGCCATGTTCACCAGTGATGTCCGAGAGGCAAAGCAAGACGAGATCAAAATGGAGGGTGTGGACCCAGATGCATTATGGGTCTTGGTACAGTACGCTTACACAGGTTTGTGTTTATCCGGAAGAGATGTTTGGTTAGAAATATTCACATGCACACATACTAAGGATGCACATTGAAATTTTAGCTGATACAGATAATCAAAAATTATTTTGATATTATGGCTGATATTCAAATTTTATACTATTTTCTACAAAAACAAAACAGAAAATGGACTAAAAATAAAATACTTTTAATTATAATGGTGTAATGTTTTGCATTTAAAAGTCTGAAAGACTGATATTCATTTTGTAATTAATTAGCTTATACATTTTAGTTAAAAGATTAGTTTTAATTTGAATGTTAGAAGACAAATGGAGTGTTAACGTAAACATGGAAAATTACCACGCGCAAATAAATATTCAATTTCAGCTGTTATACAGTATATATTCAATATTAGCTGATACACCACTGTTTAAAAGTTTGGGGTCTGTAAGATTCTTTATGCTCACCAAGGCTGCATTTATTTGATGAAAATGACAGTAAAAATAGTAATATTGTGACATATTATTACAATTAAAAATAACTGTTTTCTATTTTAATATATTTTAAAATGTAATTTATTCATGTGATGTCAAAGCTGAATTTTCAGAATCCTTACTTCAGTCTTCAGTGTCACAATATCCTTCAGAAATCATTCTGTATCATACATACTGTATGCTGATTTGGTGCTCAAGAAACATTTCTTATCACCAATGTTCAAAACAAGAGCAAATAGTGAAATAGTGTTTTAAATAGTAATAGTACAAACTATTCTGTCACTTTTGGTCAAATGAATGTGTCCTTGCTAAATAAAGTATTAAATTCTTTTAAAAAAACTCCACACCTTTGAATGGTAGTATACTTACTAAATAAATAAACCAATAAGCACTCATTAACAGATTTGCACACCTAATCTCAGTCTTTCTTTCTACAGGGCGTTTGGAGTTGAGAGAGGACACTATAGAGAGTTTGTTGTCAGCTTCATGTCTTCTGCAGCTGTCTGCAGTGGTTCAGGCCTGCTGCAGTTATCTAATGAAACAACTCCATCCCTCTAACTGTCTGGGCATTCGGTCCTTTGCAGATGCTCAGGGCTGCCTGGACCTCCATAAGGTGGCACACAACTACACCATGGTGAGCACACACACATTGAGAAGAGTTACACACTCACTTAATTAGTGCAAAAGATATGCTGGCAAAGTCAAAAGGAGTTCCTGCTCCTGGAAAGTGAATACTAAACCTCTTGTTTTTTTTTTATCTTCAATGAGCACCCCTCTCTCTCAGCCTCATTTTTCCTCTTTTATCACTTTTCTTTCATTTTTCTTTGTTTGTCCGCCTCCTAACCAAACGCATACTGAATGATTTATCATCCGCAGTTCACCGAGTTAAAACTTGGAAGTGAATTAGAGGACACTATCGAGTGTGTGCACGCAACAGCGATATGCTTAAAGTTACAGAGACGCTGTGTATTTTTTTTGTTCGTCTATGTGGGTGGCTGCCTCAGTGAGTGTGTGTATTTGTATTCATCTATAGGCGTCTGTGTCCATCTGGCTGTCTGTGCCCGTTTTTGTGGGTTTATGAGAGAGCAATTGAGCTCACTTTAACAGGCGTGGAAGCACTGGTGCCGAAAAAGTTCCCTGAACGAGGCGAGTGTGTTTAATTGGACATGCTACTGTTCCTCTTCGCAAATTTTCCGCTCAGCGTTTGATGTTTCACTGCTCCTGAGGGAAACTCATTCAAGAAAATATAACCCATAATAGCCCGCCCACAGTTCACAACAGGGGGGGTTGTCATGGAGACTGTAGTGAAAACTTGTTTTCCATTTTCCATCAGTGCCTCTGTTTCCTATCTGGCTTTCCTTCCCTTGTTTTTATTTGATCCCCCCATTCCCCAACAATGTGATGATGTCCAGTTCTCTTGTTCACTTTGTAATACCAGGGATGTCCATGTTGGGTAGCAGGTCTGTTCTACAGGAAAAGCAGAGAAATCTATGTCAAATTCAAATACTAGAATGAAAATAACTATATAATGATGCATTGTAAATATAGCAAAATAAATATTATCAGCTTTTAAAAGGGAAGAGAATACACTTGAAAAGTCTGGGTCCTGAAGCAAAACTACTAGTCTGTGCTGTGTAATTGCTAGTAACATATACACGTCACATATACAAATATACAATACCTGTGTTATACAAAGTTGCTAAAAATATCAATAATAGCTTGGATTAAATGTTATGATTATTAACAATAAATAAACATTTTAGTGTGCGTGTGTGTGTGTGTGTGTGTGTGTGTGTGTGTGTGTGTGTGTGTG
This sequence comes from Gila orcuttii, assembly GCA_026230005.1. Lineage (NCBI taxonomy): Eukaryota > Metazoa > Chordata > Actinopteri > Cypriniformes > Leuciscidae > Gila > Gila orcuttii. Next base: position 52,369,640 of record JAPDVR010000002.1, read on the forward strand.
TGTGTGTGGGGTCTGGTAAATCCTACGTTATGGGGACAAAATGCCCACAAAGATGGCAATATCTGAAATCCTTGTCCTTGTGGGGACATGTTTGAGTCCCCATGAGGAAAACAGCTTATAAATCATACTAAGTAATGTTTTTTGAAAATGTAAAAATGCAGAAAGTTTTCTGTGATTGGTAGGTTTAGGTGTAGGGTTAGTGTAAGGGGATATAATAAACTGTTTGTACAGTAACAAATCATTATGTCTATGGAAAGTCCCCATAAAACATGAAAACACAACATCTCTCTGTGTGTGTGTATGTGTGTGTGTGTGTGAAGAAGTAAAAGAGTAATATTGTGAAAATTATTTGTGCAATATTTGTGCAATTTACAATGGTTTTCTATTTTAATATATTTTAACATGATTTATTTCTGAGATGGCAAAGGTGAATTTTCAGCATCATTACTCCAGTCTTCAGTGTCACATGATCCTTCAGAAATCATTCTAATATGCCGATTTGATGCTCAAGAAACATTTATTATCAATGTTAAAAAGGCTTGTGCTGCTTAATATTTTAGTGGTAATCATTACACTTTTTTTTTTTTTGTGATAAAAAGAACAGAAACTAGCATTTATAGCAATTTGTAAAAATGTAAATGATATTACTGCATCTTTGCTGAATAAAAATAATAATCTTTTAATATCATTTTTTATGTATGTTATATATGTATATATATATAGTAAATATGTCCATGGCAACGCTCTGTTTTTCATGGCATTTTCTCTGTTATACTTAGCAGTATATACTTGATAATAGAAATATATTATTTCTTGATAACAGACCGCATTCTACATTAGAATTCAACCAAGCCATGTAATAAGTATATACAGTATATGTGTGTGTTTTTATATATACACATCATTTAGCCTGTATCATGTGTCTAGAATTTTGATTGAGTTATTGTACATCCCGTCCTTCGGATGAGACGTTAAAAACGAGGTCCTGACTCTCTGAGGTCATTAAAAATGCCACCAAAATTTTTTTTGCCCTGGCAAAATTTTCCCCTTGGCCTCTGTCCATCATGGCCTCCTAATCATCCCCATATACTGATTGCCTTCATCACTCTGTCTCCTCTCCACCAGTAAGCTGGTGTGTGGTGGGCGTTCTGGCGCAATATGGCTGCCGTCGCATCATCCAGGTGGATGCTGCACATTGGTGGTGGTTGAGGAGATTCCCCAATCCATGTAAAGCGCTCTGAGTACCCAGAAAAGCTCTATATAAATATAAAGAAATATTATTATTATTATTACAGGGCTGCACTGCAAAAATTGTTTTGCTGTGACTAAACATCTACAATCCCGAACCTGATCTAAACATCACGTGCCACTGATCCACCATTCAAATTTGTATTTCCATTTATTCTCTTGGTAGATGGCATCTGTCAAATCGACTTATAGGAGAGTGCTCATTCACTTTGTATTTTGTACGTTGCTATGCTGAAAGGCCATTAGTCACACACACACACACACACACACACACACACACACACACACACACACACACACACACACACACACACACTGTGATGCTCTACTTTGTGACAACCACATCCTTGGTTCAATCAACCAATTTAGATAATCTTTCTCCCTCTCTCTCTCTCTCCATAGGAGCACTTCATGGAGGTCATGAGGCATCAGGAGTTTCTGCTCTTGCCTGCAGGTGAGGTAGAGAAGCTATTAGCTTCTGATGACATGAATGTTCCAGAAGAGGAAACCGTGGTAACAGCCCTGCTCAGCTGGGTCCGCCATGATGCGCCCACCCGTCAATCACAGCTTCCTGTTCTTCTCTCTCACATCCGTTTACCCCTGCTTAAACCACAGGTTAGTCAACCATCCATCCATCCATCCACCCATCCACCCATCCATCCATCCATCCATCCATCCATCCATCCGTCAGCCAGTCTTTTATTCTGCTGTGCCTTGTTCAGTCAGCTTGATCTGTATACCCATGAAGCCAAATCAGAAAATCATTAATCTGGATTTATTCATTTATCAGATAATCAGTTAATTGAGTGATCAGTCAGTAAGTCGGTCAGTCTCAGGGATTAATGCTCACATGCTTCTTGACGTTTTGCAGTAGAATGCTAAACAGCCTTTTAGCTTTGTCAAAGTCCCTTTTTTTGGCAAGTCGGCCCACTTTGTGACCATCATCTTGGTAACACCCCACCCAAATGGCTCTCAAAAGTGATAATAAGGTTTACAAAAATGCATAATAAATACTTTATGAAAGATAAATCATGTTATTAAAGAGCCTACAAACATTAAAAACACATTAACTGATGTTTGAATGGTTTCTACTTTATCAGTGAGCTTTACAAATTACTTTATTGCTTTTAAGTAACTTTAATAAAGTGCTGTGCGTTGTGCATAAGTGTTGTTCATTGTTAGTTCGTGGTAAATAATGCTTTAAGTAGCATGCACCTTAAATGTTAAGAAATCTAAAAATAGAAATGAACATAAACCAAGATTAATTCATGTTGTAAAGACAGAGGTGTTGTTCATTGTTAGTTCATGCACTAATGCATTAACAAATGTGAACAATTTAAGCATTTAATGTAAAGATGCATTAGACTATGCACAAGGTAACATTAATAAAGATTAACTAATGATGTATACAGGTGTTGTTCATTGTTAGTTCATGTTAACTAATGCATTAACTAATATTAAAGGAATAGTTTATCCAAAAATGAAAATTCTGTCATTAATTACTCAACAAGAACCAATGTGGTTCATTCTCATGTGTTACGCAGCACGTTTGAGTTTCCGCAAGAACCAATAAGGTTTATTCGTGTTTCACAGCAAGAGATGCAATAGTATATAAGGTAACATTAATAAAGACTAAATAATGCTGAACAGAGCTGTTGTTCAGGTTTAGTTCATGTTTACTAATGCAATAAGTAATGTTAACTAAAACAACCTCATTGTAAAGTGTTACCAATAATTCAGATCACTCCAATTCCTATAATGGAACCCAGAACATAGTTGCATTCTGACGCATTTTGAAATGTGTTAATGCGTAAAATTGAGCTTGTGTGGCTAGAAGCCTTTACATTTATGCGTTTGCATAGAGCATTGCTATTTGGCCCTTATAGTATCTCTGGTCTTTATGTGTGTGTGAAGGTCAGTGCTGTTCTGCTGGTTCTGCTATGAGGCTGTGTACTCAATGATGGGATGCTTTTGGAGCCTGGAGAGTGTGATAAGGAGGATGTTGTTGTGTCTTTTTTTCTCTTATCACATTCTTCACTTCTTACACACGTACACACACTCCACAGAAATGTTTTTTTGTTGTTGTTGCCTTCTACCTCTTTAAATTGTATCGGTTTTAAACAGGTCCTTTTTAAATGTTGCAGTGCAGGGCTGTGTGGCAAAAATTATAATTGTTGATTATTTACCTTGATATTATAATCATGATTATTCATTGTGATTTATAGAATTGAAATACTTTTTGTATTTGTGTTATGTTGTATAGAGCATTGTTTTATTTAGCATGCCTTCTTTATGCTATATATCTCAAAGCTGAGAACTGTGTTCCTGAATTACTTAATTGCTTTTTATATATTGCTGTAAATCAATAAAATTGTTAACCGCTCAACTTTAACTTAATTTACTGCACAACAATGTTATTCATATTTTGCCTTATTTACACTGTGATTATAATAGGAGTTTTGTCGCATTGCTCTCTGGCAGTGCATATTTTAGTGTTTATGTTTTAAATGAAACTACTAATGCTCTAGTGAATCCAAATAATTAGCAAATAAATGTTTTTTGCTTTGGTTGTAAAGCTATTAGAAGTAAAGCATAAATTACAAGTACAACTACATGGCATGGCACTTTCAACACTAAGGTCATGGGTTCAATTCCCAGGGAATGCATAAACTGATAAAAATATATACCTTGAATGCAAGTTGCTTTAGATAAAAGCTTCTGCCAAATGCATAAATGTAAAATAAAACAAACATTTATGAGTTAGACCACTTACAACCCGTGCATTAGCATTGGTTGTCATTAAAAACACATTATACTGTAAATAGATATTTTGATGCTAAAGAAGTAGACAATTTTCACAATTTGTAATCTCGGTTATTTATGTGATTGTGCAGCCCTACTGCAGTGTTTTAATGTTATTGTCAAGCATTCAGTCTGTGGCCTCAAAACATGATATTTAAATGGATATACAGTTTAATTGACCTTGCCTTCTTTCTCGTCAAGACTCAAAGCTTTGCACTTTTTTCCTCTTAATTGCTTGATGAATTCCACTGAACATCTCTCTTCTCGCTTTTTCTCTCCTTCTACCTTTCTATTTCTCTCTTCCCCCCTTTTTTCTAAGGTGAAAAAAAGAAAAATATTTAAATAATTCCAGATGAGCGTTCTCCCACTCGTGGCTGGCTGAGCAGAGTTCGTTCAGTTCCATCTAAATGTAAATTGCAGGTTGTTCTATGCTTCCCAGTGAAGAAAAAAAGGCCTTTCTAAGCCACCGTCCAGCCGTCCTAACTCAAGAACATTAATTTCTCTTCCACATGTATCCTCAGTATTCACGTTCAGTAGAGATGATCGATTTTGTTCCATGACAGATGTGATTGTTCACTGTATGTGACATGGGCACTTTTATGAAAGAGGTGGCAATGATTAGCTTTTGTTTTTAGCACAAAGAGGAGAAGAGAAAGGGTGGAGTGGAGATAAATGGAGAGTGGGAGGGAGGTGAAAGCAGAGACTGAGGAGGTGGAGGTGGTGTTGAATGGGTGGGATATTGAAGCTCTAACAAGAAAACTCTGAGCGCAGTGATGGATGTGATTATGGATTCAGTGAGATGGTACTGACTGATGGTGTATGCGCATACTGTATGCATGTGAATGTTTTTGCAAATTTGTATGTGAATACATTTTGTTAAATATCACTATTATATTCCAGTGATAGTTTAGTACATATATATATATATATATATATATATATATATATATATATATATATATATATATATATATATATATGTACTAAATATATATGTATATGTATATGTATATATATATATATATATATATATATATATGCATATATATATATATATATATGTGTATATATATATATATATATATATATATATATGTATATATATATGTGTATATATATATATATATATATATAAATATAAATAGATATACACTCACCTAAAGGATTATTAGGAACAATTTCTCATTAATGCAATTATCTAATCAACCAATCACATGGCAGTTGCTTCAATGCATTTAGGGGTGTGGTCCTGGTCAAGACAATCTCCTGAACTCCAAAATGAATGTCAGAATGGGAAAGAAAGGTGATTTAAGCAATTTTGAGCGTGGCATGGTTGTTGGTGCCAGACGGGCCGGTTTGAGTATTTCACAATCTGCACAGTTACTGGGATTTTCACGCACAACCATTTCTAGGGTTTACAAAGAATGGTGTGAAAAGGGAAAAACATCCAGTATGCGGCAGTCTTTGTGAGCATTTGTGAAGCCACAACACGCACAACCTTGAGGCGGATGGGCTACAACAGCAGAAGACCCCACCGGGTACCACTCATCTCCACTACAAATAGAAAAAAGAGGCTACAATTTGCAAGAGCCCACCAAAATTGGACAGTTGAAGACTGGAAAAATGTTGCCTGGTCTGATAAGTCTCGATTTCTGTTGATACATTCAGATGGTAGAGTCAGAATTTGGCGTAAACAGAATGAGAACATGGATCCATCATGCCTTGTTACCACTGTGCAGGCTGGTGGTGGTGGTGTAATGGTGTGGGGGATGTTTTCTTGGCACACTTTAGGCCCCTTAGTGCCAATTGGGCATCGTTTAAATGCCACGGCCTACCTGAGCATTGTTTCTGACCATGTCCATCCCTTTATGGCCACCATGTACCCATCCTCTGATGGCTACTTCCAGCAGGATAATGCACCATGTCACAAAGCTCGAATCATTTCAAATTGGTTTCTTGAACATGACAATGAGTTCACTGTACTAAAATGGCCCCCACAGTCACCAGATCTCAACCCAATAGAGTATCTTTGGGATGTGTTGGAACGGGAGCTTCGTGCCCTGGATGTGCATCCCACAAATCTCCATCAACTGCAAGATGCTATCCTATCAATATGGGCCAACATTTCTAAAGAATGCTTTCAGCACCTTGTTGAATCAATGCCACATAGAATTAAGGCAGTTCTGAAGGCGAAAGGGGGTCAAACACAGTATTAGTATGGTGTTCCTAATAATCCTTGGTGAGTGTATATTAATATTTTCAGTTTTCAATTCGTGCTATAACTAGTGAAGAGGAAGAGATGATCTGTTTATGTGTGTGAGCTGGCTACAGCGATCTATCTCGCCACCTTAAAGAGCATCAAAATAATACTATTATATTATGATATACTTTATTTGTTTTATATCAAAAGTAACAAAGCCAAAAGCTTATTGCGATTATTGTATGGTATGCACGCTACAATATTTTTGTTTATGCATCAACTGAGAACAGCATAGACTTCAAAGATCTCAGTTCATCAAAATAAAGAGATCGATTAAAATCTTGAAATTAATATTGTCAACTCAGCCCTAGCATCAACACAGCTGACATGTTTGCCTGTTGTAGCTTATCCACATTTTGTGCACAGACAATGACACTGTCAAAACGCACCATCAGAGAAGCACTACTGTTTCAGTCAAGGATTTCAGCCCTCCAAAACCATTTCAGCCTCAACTGAAAATTCTGTGTTTTTGTTTGCCAAAATTTTGGTGCATCACTAAGAATAATTGTTTGACCTGCACGATTGTAATAAAAAACATATAAATGTCTACTTAAGAAATTGAATACAGTACGTAAAAAAATGATTTTGTTCCATACATTTTTATATCTACTGTACATTTGGCTGACACTCTTATTCAAAACAACTTATGTAAAATAATTATAAAGATTTTCCCAATTCTCTTGCCCTTAGCATGTGTGGTGAGAAGCTAAGTTTGGACCCAGGGTATGTTGTACTTAATAGAGTGTCTCTATAGGGCCATATCACTACAGCAGAATGAATTAAGCCAATTATTATTATTGTGACTATCCAAGACGCTCCTCTAATTAAAACCTTCTCTATTCACTAGCCGAGCTGAGAGAGTAGATAAACAGGGCAGATGAGAGGATGAATGTGATGAACGAACACTCGTTAACGGCCACGAGAGGTGTCATTTGAAAAGGATTACGAGAAAAAGAGAGACACAAGAGGAAAAAGAATAAAGAATGTCCTGTGTGATGTTTATGTATGAGCTGGATAATGATTTAGAGCTTCTTAGAACTTGCAGCAGGAAACAGGTTTTGTGTGTGTGTTTGTGTGCGTGTGTCCGTGTGTGTGTGTGTTTGTTTTAGCTTCTTAAAATCTTGTTTGTTCAGGAGTTGTTGCCTACATAATATTATCTGAACTCTGTTAGAGACCCAAAGGGACACTAGCTCTGTCTCTCACTTGGATTCCCTCTTTTTTAAAAAAGGAATGTAGGTTGGACCTTTTGTCAGAAGTTTCATCAGAAGCTTGTTTCCTCTCTTCATTCTGTCCCCAGAGTCCTCCCCTCAAGGTCTGAGAAGCTGGGAAGGATTCACTACTGTCAGGTTATCAAAGTGTATCTTTAAGTGGGTGAGGGTAAGGGTTCAATTTGGAACCATTCTGTAGCTCTTTGTGGCTATGGTGTTTAAAGATATCCTGTCAGAAATGTGTTGTATTATAGGTAATCAAAAAAAAATGTATTATGTTATTTGAATGCCAGAACTAAGCTTTAAAAAAATGTATTTACATTTTCTTTTGATCCCCCCAAACTGACCTTCTGAGAATTCAGATGGTCAGTGAACAATGGGAGATTGGGAGACACTTGCTCATTTATAGTGTCTATTGTGTTTTACATTTTTATTTCACAAAAATGTTAAACAAACTGTCAATACTTTGGCGTCATTGATAATCATTCATTCAGTACCATGTTATATACACTAGCATTTAAGGAGTAAAGACTGGAGCAATTACTGCTGAAAATTCAGCTTTGTGTCACGGTTATTTGGACTCACTCATCTTTAAGCCCAATTTATACTTCTGCGTCGAACTCACGCCGTAGCTACGTCGTAGGCTGTGTGTAGCGCAGCCCTTCGGCGTACCCTGACGTGCACCTCTCCAAAAATGTAACAACGCATCAATTCTACGCGGACGCAATCGCTGTGATTGGTCTGCTAGAACCCCTCCCTCGGGTTTCACATGCTCCCTCTGCATGTGTAATTGCGCGTCAACGCGGACAACGATGCAGAAGTATAAATGAAAACCAACGCGTAGTGTATAGCGTAGAGGCTCCGCCGTAGGTCCGACGCAGAAGTATAAATCAGCCTTTAGTTTCACTTTCATGGACTTTCAGTTTTTGTTGTCATCAGTCACATGTTTCTTTGTCTTTGTTTCCCGCCACTCATCTGTTCCCATGGACCCTAATCTTCCACCACAGCTGCACATCATTTAGTTTGTTATCTCTGTGTATTTAGTTCCTCTGTGTTCAGTCTTTAGTTGTTGGTTATTTGTGTGTGTGTGTGTGTGTGTGTGTGTTACACATGCTGTTACATATGCTGTTACATTTGCTACCTTCTAGTTTAATAAAACCTTGTTTATGTTTTATAGTCCTGTCTTCCTTTCTAGTTTAATAAAACCTTGTTTATGTTTTATAATCCTGTCGTCCTTCTTCATCTTCATCCTTGTGACAGAATAACCGACCAAATGGATTATGCAGCCAAATTTGCTGCGATCGCTTTTGAAACCCTATATTTTTTTGTTTTCCCTGGAAACTTCTGTCTTCTTGCTGTCACCAGCCCCTTTGACGACCCTGAAGTCATTGTTTTAGTTCGGGGCGAATTACCATCACCCTAAAGACCTCCCAGACACCTTTGGACTAAACTGGAGGGACGCTATCGTCCGGTGTCTGGAGAGTGTCTATCCCCAGAACCAGAGCCAGAACCCGAGGACAAGTGGACAGCACTGACCCTCGCACTGAAAGAGGAGGGGTGTGAGCACACAACATCTGTGGCCGAGGGTATACTGGTGGAAATAGAGACTGAGGACTGGCTGATGGACTTCAGCGTGGAGGTATCATCTCCCACCCTATCCCTCCCCATTTCTGTTTTTTCTGGACAGTACTATGGAATTTTTATTGGTTTCATTGGAACCTTCATCGCTGTATCTATACACCTGCATGAACAATTTATTACTACCTTCAATAATATATGAAGACAGGGCCTTCATCTGCCTTCCGTCACGCCCTGCTCAGCCCGTCCTCCAGCCCTGCCTCTGCTGGAGCTTTGCAGCCCTTCACCATCTCCTGTAATGCCAAGCACTCACGTCCAGCCTCAGTTTGTCTTGCTCCGATACGGCCCGTCGACCTGTCGGCTCCACCTTCGCTGCTCCCACCTTTGGCTACACCCAGAGGTCGTGTCCGTCATTGACGGAATTTTTTAGCACTGACGGAAAAATCTGACAGCCGTCCTTCATTTTCACAGATACACCGAGGGTGGTCTGATTGTAACTTGTAACTGTAATTCTCACTCCTGTCCACTTGGTGGCGAGTGCACTCTTGCTGACTATCAAGAATGGGTTTTCTGAGTTACGTGACATTGTTTACAAGCTGTTTTACAGTCTATGTTTTATTGACGTCTTTCTGTGTATGAGAGCGATTACATGAGAGGCATGATACGGATTTCGATAAGTTGGAATGTATCTTTCAACGTATTTTCTGATGTTCATTCATGTTTATTTCGTTCTGTAACTTACTGTAGTAAAGAGGAAGGGAGTGTCACGTTCACTTCGCTTGAACTGAGGTGCTAGTGATCTCTAGCTCCACATTAAAGAGTGCCAAAACTGCATTTACTGTTTGAATTTTGATATAAAATTGACAGAAATTGAAAGCTGAGACTTTTTTTCATATCAAAAGTAACAAAGCACAAAGCTTATTGCGATTTATTGGACAAATATTCATGATGAAACCTGAAAAGGGACCCACAGTCTCTGTTCAACTTTCTCTTCATAAATAAATTAATGCACAATCTAGCCTCTAGCTTGTCCTGTAAGTTTGTGAATAAAAATGAAAATGTGAACAAAAACAGAGCCTATTAAATGGCTTATTATCATTAAAATATGAAAATTAAAATGACAGGCAATAATAGATTATGACAGAATTTTTACGACCCTGTCCGTCAAAATGACAGACAATGCGGAAGTCTAACGCGACCTCTGGCTCCACTAGACACCCTCGGCCTTACAGCTCCACCGGGTTCCCTCATCCCACCGACTCCCCCTTGGTCAGTTGTCACACCACCTCTGCCACAGACTTGCGGACATTCCCCTACGCTCCATTCATCCACCCCTACGGCTGCAGCGGGCTCCTCCTTCGCCTCAGTCCTCAAGCAGTCTGGACTTCTCCTCAGATGATCATCGCATCGGCATCACCCAAGCCTCCTGTGCCAGCAATGTTGCTCTTCTCCATTGGCTCTCCGTCGGTGCCCTGAGATCCATTGGCTCAGTCGCCGTTGGTCATCCCCCAGTTGACGTCAGCCTCCACGTCACCTTGGCTCCTTCCTCCCTCCACTCCGCCGTGGGTTGTTATCTCTGGGTCTGTGCCGTTGGACGCCCTTCATCGCCGCCGGGATCTCGTCGTCCATATTGCACCATCCCCTCATCATCTTCTGTCTTCACTGTGTAATCGCCTCGGCCACCTCCAAAGCCCCCTCATCACCCCTGCTACTACAGCGCGAGTTCGCGCCTACTGGTTCTGTCACGGATATCTGGATTCACTCATCTTTAGTTTCACTTTCATGGACTTTCAGTTTGTTGTCATCAGTCACATGTTGCTTTGTCTTTGTTTCCCGCCACTCATCTGTTCCCATGGACCCTAATCTTCCACCACAGCTGCACATCATTTAGTTTGTTACCTCTGTGTATTTAGTTCCTCTGTGTTCAGTCTTTAGTTGTCGGTTATTGTTTGCGTATTGTACATATGCTGTTACATTTGCTACCTTCCAGTTTAATAAAACCTTGTCTATGTTTTATAATCCTGTCTACCTTCTAGTTTAATAAAACCTTGTTTATGTTTTATAATCCTGTCGTCCGTCTCCATCTTCATCCTTGTGACACTTTGCCATCACCGGAATAGATACAATTTGAAAATATATTTGAAAAATTATTTAAATTGTAATATTCTTTCACAGTATGAAAATATTTTTGGTCAAATATATCCAACGGATATACCGTAGACACAATAAACTGGTAGAAATTTGTCAACCGGTAGATTTTGGATGATAATTTCTATCATGGTTACACTTACGTTTTCTTCTTACCGCTCCCTTGCAGATGCCAAATCTCTGATGTTGTGTTCATTTCAGACAAAATAACTCTCCAAACTGTCAGTGTTGTTACTGGTGTCTTGGTCACTCCTCTTATAAATACCCTTCCTGTCTGGAAGGTTTAAACCTTTTAGCTAATCTTCTCCAGCATAAATCAACATCTTGAAGTTGGCAAGCAGCTCCTTGGTCTTTATGACAGCATGACTGATGTGATTTCATATTTTAGAGAAGCAATTAAACAACAGTGGGTTTACAGTAAACACCAAGGTGCCCTGAAGTGAGCTGAAGTTTATTTATTATGCAGGGATAAAATCAAGGAAACCAAGTAAAAAATTAACATTAGTATAACCAATCACGTGAGTTTAGGGCAGGGCATTTGAGGCTTGAGTCTGTTTCGCCCAATCAGTGGCAGAGTGTTTGGCCTTTGATTTTGCGTTGTCATTTTTTTCACACATTTTTAATTGGTTTAGTATGAATAGTATTTCATCTACTTGAAAGAACTAACAATGTAGATATTAGATAATAACAATGATATTAACAATGTAGAGACTACAATATATTAACTAATATTATAAAGTGTTACCAAAAGTTTTTTTTTTACTTATGACGTCAAATTGTACTCTAATTAATTATGACACCTACATTTTAGATGCCAGTGAAATTTCAGAATTCTTGAATCCGATTGTGATAACTAATATAAAGTTCAAACTTTACTAAAGAAAAGTGAACAGTCAGTTATAAAATAAGAACAAATAAACAACTGACAAGTAATAGCACAAATAGTAATACAAATATACATACAATATAATTAAATAAACAGTGCTTTAAGGTTTTCAGTTAGGTCTTACAGTAGTATTCGGGTACATAAATAGAATAATTAAATGTAAAATGACAATGCATAGTCTTCACTGTATAAATTAAATATAGATTAATTATATTGCCTTGTTAAAGCTACAAAAGTTATTCAGTCAAGAATAACTCATTCATTAGTTTTTTAATGAATACTGAGACAGACATCAGCATGTTTATTAGGCTGCTGTCACTTTAAGACCTATCTCACTGATTCAATATAATGATACACATCCGATTTCTTTCTCAACTGTTTATGTTCACTTAAGACAAACGACTGAGCATTGACAGGCATTTTGACATAATGATGTGTGTATTTGTCCATTAAAGCGCAATACGAGTTGAAAAAGAAATAATTTTGTGAATAGGTTCCTGCTCTACATTTTACTTTTTTACCAGTTAACACTTAGTTTGTGCTCCTGCTTTTCTTTGTTATTGTTTTTAATATAGTAAATTAAAACACCTTTCTGATTCAAAACTGCAGACAAGCCATTGTTTTTATAATGTAAAGCTTATTTTGAGACATTTTTTGCTCACAATGTATAGAAACATTTGTTGTAGCCTTCAGTTTGCACATTGCAAAACTGGAATAGCATGTTATGAATAGCAAGGTATTAACCCCCTCCACTAAACATAAAATTTGCATTATTTATAATAGATTTTATAATTAGTTTAATCTGTAGTTTTTGGGTCATACAGTTATTGTCTTTTCTTGATGCAGTTTTTAGCCGATATGGAGGCGAATCCATTGCTAAGGGACAGCGTGGAGTGTCAGCGCCTGGTGATGGAGGCCATGAAGTATCATTTGTTGCCAGAGAGACGGCCTCTCCTCCAGAGCCCGAGAACACGTCCACGCAAGGCCACTGTAGGGGCACTTTTCGCCGTGGGTGGCATGGATGCCACAAAAGGTATTCTTTTCATTTCATTTTTATGTTGTTTCTATGGTTCTAAATTCCGTTGCCTTTTTGTTTTAAATGTTAACTAGGCTGATAACACGGTTAACCCATCCTCTTCATTTTTCGCCGGTTCACTGTCAGATTTTCTCCATTAGTGCAGTAGACCGCTGAGACATTTCCATTTTAACAGGATAGTCTTGAGTCTTTTGAATTAATGGTGCTTTAAACAGTAAGCGTTTTACATTTAAATAGGCCAAAAGTGAGACAGAAGTTTATATTTAAATTAGTGTTCTATGGTGAAAGGTCTGGTCTGTTACACACTTAATGTTTAATGAGGCTGAAGGGGAATCGTCTTGGCTGAATTCATAGAGATGGTGAATCGTGGTCAATAGGTGATTCACATGATTCATAGTTTGTAATGAGTGGTGTATTCACCTTATTTTGCAACGCAGAAGTAAATATGATGACGTACTACATTTTAATGTGTTAGACTACGTTTCGCTAGCCTGTAGGTAAAAAGCCATGTTGAGAGAGCACGCACAAAACACTATTAAACACTGTGATGGCTAATGTGTATCACACCGGTGTGTAACACAGTGGGGGATGAAATGTAGAAGTGGCCTGACATCTTATGAGAACATTTTTAATTATTTTGTGTTGTGACTCGGAATAGACGGGTCTTCGATGCGCGTCTCAGCAGCTCGTTTAACAAATGCCATCTCTGCATTTGCTGTGAGTTTGGGTTGCTTATAACGTTCATATGGGAATGCAATGTGTGCAATTTCACCAGATTTGTAACGTAAATAATCTATAAACCTACCAACACAGGAGAATACATCAATATGTTTCTTAATATATAAACTGTTCATTCATCGCAACTTCAAAATGAAAGTTTAAAGTGCGCGTCCACATGTTATTGTTCAAGAAATTACAGTGGCTGTAACATTTCTATCGTAAAGAAGTGACCAAATATTAAAGGGATGAACTTCTGTGGGTCTGCCATCGACGATGTGGAAAGAGTAAAAAGTACATCAATTTTGGCGGTTTCTCACAAATGTGTCGCTCAAATACATACATGAGAAATACATAAACTACTGCTGCTTTTAGAACATTAATAACGTAATTTAACAGACACTGTTTCAGATGTACTGCATCGTGTCACACATTAAGGACACCAGTCTGTCTGTAGTCCATATTAAAAGATAGCTAGCCAGTCAAAACTACACAGTCGACGCAAAACTACGGGTTCACAATACAACTACGATAAGCGGAAGTGTCTTACCGGAAATCTAACACATTATTGCTGCGTCCGAAATCGCATACTCTCCTGAGTAGATACTTATTTTGAATTTGAGTAATTACTTCAGGGCTACTAAAAAAAGTATGTTCAAACAGAGAAAATTGAGAGAAAATCTGCTTGTCAAATGTCAGGCTGGAAGTAGCTAACGTTACTACGCATCAGGTATCGCGTAAGGATCACACCCTAACGATGATATTTTTTTAAAGTAGCGTTTCTTTTCATGGTAATCTAGGTGCGAAATGTTGTCTTTCGTAGCCATTTACTGTATCCATATGAACAGTGGCGGCCTTATCGATTCGGGGGCCCGTTTCAATAACTAATATGGGGCCCTACTCATATAAAACATAAACATAATAGAGCAGAAAAAGCAAGGATTCCTGTTGGTTTGCATCAATGGTATATTATTTTATTACGTGCACTTTCAGCTTCAAGAACAGGCAGCTCAACATAGAAGTTATCCAACCTTATTTGATTAAAACTATATAAAATTATACAGCGTTTTACATTGGAATAAGCCTCGCCCTTTCACGGACAACTAATTTGTTTAGCGCAGTATATTTTCAGCTGTCTGGGCTGACAGAAAATAAACAGCTCAAACATCCACTCAACTTCAATTATTAACAAAAGCAAAGAAGAAAACGTGTCTGGCTCAGACTGACACTGAACCGGACATAAATAACGTTACAATGATGGGCTCCACGACCGTGGACAGCTGAGCTCACCGGGCGGCGGGCGTAGATTTGACCTGAGCCCTTTTTAGAAATCCACCCTTCTGTGTTTGAGTGCTGAGAATGCCCTGATAAGATCATCTTTGTCCAGCGATTTTGTCATCTCGCCTGGACCAAAGAAAGAGGTCACTTTTGGTAGACTGAATAAAGCGTTTCTTTTGTTGTCCAATATCTTTTTCGTTTTTCAGCACCACTGGCATATGTAGGCTACGTTTCATTTTTCTCTTAAAATTCTTTTCCTGCTCAAAATAACATTTTAACTTAACGGCAAAAAAGGCCAATTTATAAACAAATAAACTACCGGTATTATGCTTCAGATCACTTAAGCCGTTCTCGGGGGAGGTAAACGTCGCCATGGTAACCGCGAGTTTGACCAATCAGAGACCTCAGTGTTATGCTTAGGATTGTGGGTAGTATAGTATTTCCATAGACAGTAAAAGCGTATTTCTCCAGAAGATTGCAAATAAAACACGTTTTTCTTAAAACAATGTTGATTTCATACTGACTTGTGGTTTTTATAGGAGGAGAAACTTTAGTTTCACAATCTCATAGCTTGTAGTCAGTCTACCTCGGATGGTTTAGACATTATGGCTGAAAATCAATATCCTATGGAGAAAATGAATAGGATTTTTGCTGGTGTTTTGGGGGCCCCCTTGGAGGACGGGGCCCGTTTCAATTGAAACGGGTGAAACATAGGTAAGGCCGCCTATGCATATGAAGCTCTAAATCGTAGCAAGCTAGATAGCTAATGTGTGTCAGGTACTCAAGATGGCGGCAGTCAACTGGAAAAAGAGCGGATGACGTAAGAGGTCACGTGACTGACATTCATGAATATAGTATAATAAGCACACCAGAGTCTCGCTTGAAGTAGAAGGTCATTCAGGTACTTTTTAACCTACGCTTTTATCAGTACTGTGAATTTGGACATACTGCTTTTGTCACATACTGTTTTTCGTCTACCATATAGTAGGGAAGTATGCGATTTCGGACGCAGCTTATATTTAAAAAACTGGTGGTGCCCGCTCTTGCGTGAAAAATAAGGTGGATAGAGGGCCACAGTGATCTCATTGGATTCATGTTCTCCATTGGGATTTCATAATATTTTTCAATAAAGAGTTCCAAGGCATGAACCAAATCACCTAGCTCTGAGATGAATCACAACATTACATTGGATTTGAAGCAAAAACGTATTTTAAAATCAGAGGAAGAATATGAAGTCCATTGGAACTTCGCAGTCCAAGAAGCACTGCAAATTACATAATCATATAATGTAAAACACTTTGCCAGGAATTTGGCTATTACTCATATATATTTTTAAATTATGTTGATGTATCACTGACTTATTGCTTCTATGGAACACAATGATATATTATATATTATAATATATTAACCTTGTTATGGTAAAAAAAAAAAAAAGTTCTTTATGGAGAAAACGAATGGGAGTTTTTGCTCTCTATTGGCCTATAAAGCCAATGACCTGTACAACTAGGTTCACAAGGTTTTTGAATCTTACTCATTCCATGCAATTACTGTACATTTTTAGAAGACAACTAGCCAATTGTCTAGAAAAGAATCATGGAGGTTTCTGCTTCCACAGTTTGGTCCTTATGGCTTTATACTTCCTGTTGTTCTTTTCTTATTTTAGCCTATTAACTCAGAGATGATTAAAAAACAGGTACATCTGTGTTCCTAATGTGTTCCCTGTACCCAGTAAACATGCCCCAACTGCCTCAACGAGGTAGCCTTGAAAGCATAAGATCCCACCCTCCCTTCAGAGCGTCTCCAAAGCCACGTCTCCTTCAAAACACATGAACGACTATAGCGGGGAGCAAACAAAAGCGCCTTGAGAGAGGTTATTAAACTACCTCATGTCTCAAAGCACATAACATTACAATAATAATGAACATAAACAACTTAAAGAGCACTGACCTGTATCACCTGACTGCTGCAGATTCATTTCGGCGTTAATAGTGTTGCCATTGAAACGCATAAATTCGAGTCATGATCCGCTCTGAGTATAACGTCACGGGTTTCCATCTCTTCGAAATTACAATAGGTATGGTGTGAGCGCAGCACAAGCTTGTTGTTTTGGTTCAGGAGGAACTGTAAACGGTGGGTTCTTTTTCGGCTGCGGTGACGCGGAGGTATGAAAATATATACGTTGACAGGCAGATATGAGATCGAATGCAATAATTGGACGAACATTTTATGGTCCTACACCTCCCACAGATGATATTTATATATACATATAAATACATTTAGACCACTTAACTTTGTGATTGCTATCAGGATGGGAAGAGACCTTCAACCAGCATAACAAAAACCCTACCCTGCCTTTAATACATTTATTTTATATCTTACTTATAAGCATAAACCTCACAAAATTGTATTATGTAAATTTTCAATATTTCGAATGGCGCTTTTCCACTGCATGGTACGGCTCGGTACGGCTCAGTACGGTTCGGCGCGGTGTGGCACGGTTCGGCTCGCTTCGCTTTTCCACTGCCTGGTATGACTCGGCGTGGCGCGGCACGGCTTGGTTCGCTTTAGCTCGGTTGCTTTTCCACTGCAGTTAGTACCGCTTCAAAGTGGGTGGGATTATGACTGATCGTTATAGTTTATCAGCTCCTCGGCAACCAACAAGAGGAACGTCTGCGCTTCTCGTCCACTGACCACGATTCAGCCATTTCTTTTTTGGAAGTTTTTTTTCTTCAAGCAAGTAGTTTTAAAACAGATGCTACAGCGGTGGCTGTTACTGGCTATTTAAATCTAGCGGGTTTGATGTCTCGCAAATACAATGACGCTGGTAGTGACGATTCTGTCTGTCTGACCAATAGTGATCTACAGTGCTTCCACGTCACATTTTAGTATCGGTACGGTACGCTTGGAACCTCAACAGAGGTGGTACCATTTAAAGCGAGCCGAAGCGAGCCGTACCGTACCGTACCATGCAGTGGAAAAGCGCCACAAGTGAGCCGTACCGAGCCGAGCCGTACCGTACCATGCAGTGGAAAAGCGCCAAAGCGTGCCATACCGAACCGAACTGTACCGTACCATGCAGTGGAAAAGCGCCATAACAGACTTTTTTCAGATTTCTGCTTATCTGTAACAATCAAGACTTTAAAGAGCTTCATTTGTTCTCTATATCAATAGGGAAGGTATCTGAATTCTTGTATATGTCTGGGAATTCTGATGGGTCCTGCTGATGTACAGATGTCTTCATAAATGATTGTAATTGTTTTTAAAGGGGCCACTAGTATTGAGCAGTACTGTTTGCGGAGGGACACATGGCGGCAGGTGGCTGTTATGAGTGGAAGAAGGCTGCAGTTCGGCGTGGCGGTTCTCGACGACCGCCTGTATGTGGTTGGAGGACGAGATGGCCTCAAGACTCTCAACACAGTCGAATGTTACAACCCCCGAAGCAAGAGCTGGAGTGTCATGCCCCCCATGTCAACGCATAGACACGGCCTAGGTGAGGAATAACATTTGCATTTAGTGTTGACATTGTAGTTTTCATTGTCATTCACTTGAATTATGTTTCTTGATTGCTTGACAATATTTTTGGCCCTATAAAATCTTTTTTTTAAACCAAATTTACTGTTCTTTGTTTATAATTATTACAATTTTAACAATAATAGTCTACTATGAAATGTTTTACTTTTTCAGAAATTCTGTCCATTTAAATTTTTCTGGATCCTGTGTTTTATGATATAATAAATTTTTTTTTATCAAAAATGATGGTAATCAAATGAATGCCTAGAATTTTAACAATTTAATTAATATTTATAAATTTGTATAAATCTTCGAAATACCTGTATAATCTACTGAAATTTGAACAATACCTTGTTCAGAGTTTTTCTATTAAAATGTGGATGAACAATTGTGATATTGTGTGTGATTCCTTAAAAGTAATGTTTTAATAAACTGTAACTATTTTGTTGTTGTTATTATAAGTACTTTCTACTGTATAATAGTGAGATATTTCTGTCACAATTTCTTCAAGTTAAACTGAACTTTTTGTTCAGTTTGTAGTGAAGACTTTTGAGTTTTAATGTGTATTTGACAATAGTTTTATCAAATGAAATTGTAAAATGCTGGCGAAGTGACTCCCACAGCATCTCTGGTGATGAATTTATAGATCAATATTATTGTTGAATATTAAATTAAATGTTAAATTGAATGTCCCCGACTAAGCAAGCCAAGCTAATAGCAACAAAAGTGGAAAAAGGCGACAGTGGCAAGGAACCAAAACTCCATATAGTGACGCTGAAAACACCACAAACGCCACACATTCACTGTGCGGCTCATTCACACAAAGACGCGCAGAACATGGAGACTAGTCAGTCTTTTTGTGGTTTTCTATTCACAGACACTAGTCCATATCACAATTTGAAGTCTATAGCCCTACTTTATACCATAAATTCTATCCATCCATGTTTTCCGCATTGTAGAAATCATTGGACCCTACATGATATTTTCAAGCATACTGCACTTGAATTTTGCTTAAAAGCCAAATGAAATCTTATACGATCTGTGACCATGTGTTTGTAGGTGTTGCTGTGTTAGAAGGCCCCATGTATGCAGTAGGAGGTCATGATGGTTGGAGTTATCTCAGCACGGTGGAACGGTGGGACCCTCAAGCTCGCCAATGGAGCTTCGTTGCATCCATGGCAACACCTCGAAGCACTGTGGGAGTTGCAGTTTTAAACAACAAGTAAGCATAGAAAGCAAAAAATTGTGTTTCTAATTGAACAGACTCCATGTATGCCATTAAAATGTTGTCTGTCTGTTTAATCTATAATTCTCATTCCCTGTCTCTCTTTTTAAGGCTGTATGCTGTGGGTGGCCGGGATGGAAGTTCATGTCTGAAATCAGTGGAGTGTTTCGATCCTCACACCAACAAATGGAGCAGCTGCGCGCCCATGTCTAAACGCAGAGGCGGTGTTGGCGTAGCGACGTGGAATGGCTTTCTGTATGCGATAGGTGGACATGATGCCCCAGCCTCAAGCTTAGCATCTCGACTGTCAGACTGTGTCGAAAGGTAAAAAGGGCCGAAATCAAAGGGACAGAAACGGGGGTCAATGTTCTTATAAACCGGCTATGGTGAACAAAAGAGAAGCTTTAAAGGTACAATATGTAAGAATTTTGTATCAGAATATCCAAAAACCACTTGCACAGTGTTATATTTCTTTCAATTGTGTACTTTCATTATCCTAAATGTTTCCAAGAATTTGTAAATTCAGAGAAATTCACAATTTTAAATAGTGCCAGTCACTTGTAGCCTGTCAATGACGTAATATCCGCGTTATTCCTGGTTTCCGCTTGTACTGCCATAGTAACCATGGCGACAGATGTGGACAACTGCCTTACGTCTAGTGGCACGCTCACGTTGTTGTTGTTTCGTTCAAACATAATGGACCATGGCAAGCAGACTTTGGGACAAAAGGAGAAATAAAATGAGGATCAATATCAGCATGGCGTTTTTGAGATCCCGAGAGCTCCACGTCCGCGACTAACTTGGACTTGACAGAGCTCTTGCATGTACTGTATTAGACAGGTGAGCAAATGTACATAAAACATATCAATGTTATATAGCTCAACATGATGAAATGTTAGAATATGATCAGTATGTTATTCTAATGTTGATCTAGCTTACTGCTAGTCTCATATAGCAAACAAATGAACACAGAATAACATTATAACTTTCAACACACTCAAATGCTGTTTAGTATGATAGTCCAAGTGAAACATTAGACCAAGTGAAACAGCGCTGTGTTACCTCACAAGTTTAATTTGTCTAATAAACTGACCTTTGTGAGTAGTATTTCTGCACTACTGGGTAGTTCGGTAGAATTAAATGTCCTCATTCCTTTATATCCGCGGGACTCGCGTGTGGCGCTGATATCGGTCTCTTATTAGCAATCGCGACCTGCTTCATACCACAGTCATGTTAAAAATCATGAATGTTTTCACTCATCCAAAAACATTATTAGATCCATCAGCATGACAGCAAGTCCCATCATTACGCTTATCACTGCATCATCAACCTACGCCTTTGTTATTGTAAGAGGTTAGCGACCCCTAGTGGTGAAAATTTTTTTACATATGGCAGCTTTAAAGGCTCATAATGGGTTTCCGCCAAAATAAAAGCATGATGATGTAACGTTATAGATATTAATAAAAGATATTATAAGCCATACATAATAATATTGTAATATTACAAGTGTACTTTAAGATATTTTCATATATTACATTTTTTCTTAAATGCAATTTACAGTGAAATGTTACTATAATAATTTATATAACATAATAATAATATAGTCATATTGATAAATCACAAGCATTTATCTTATAGTGAACTATTACAATAGTAATATTATTTATTATTTTGTTTATTAGTTTTTAGTTATAATACTAATAATAATATATATAAAAATATATTTTTAAATTTTTAAATCACAATTTTTATCAGAAAAATTGCTAATTGTGCAGCCCTATGAGATGGAGTTCAACAATTGAGATGGAGTTGATGGTGTTTTCTTCTCCCTATTAAAAAACAATATTTAAATTTTTTTCCTTTGCACAATTATTTGGTTAGTCACAGACTTGAGACCTATTTTTGTCTCACAGCCCACCAGTTGAGAAACTCTGCTGTAGTCTTAACTCAATATTTATGATTTTTGCAGACCTCCAAAGAAAGACAAGAAGTTTCTCATTCTTGTGTAGGTGGCAAATACCAGTATGTCACTACAAATAGTCATATGCTATGGTTAGGTCTCAAAGCCCAAGGTGAAGATGAAGAAGACAATATAGCAATCCCAGAACAAATGTGTTTACATCAAAGTGCTACAGATGAGTCCCTAAAGAGAATCTGACTCAATGAGCACAGTACAAACTTAGGGTAGTGCAGGTTAGTGAAGGGTATGAGATTTTTCCTTTGTAATTGTTTCATAGTTGAAAGTCAGGGAATGTGCAAACTCTGATAAAGTATTCTGAAATTCATTGCCACTTGATCTCTGTAGAGTTCTTTTTTTGTGTGTGTATCATTTAGAGAGCATTAAAATGTCCTTAAAGTGTCATGAAAACAACCATTTTAGCACAGCATCATTCTCACTGTTTTTAACTAGAAAGACAAAAAAAAGCATCTATCAAAGCATTAGGTCATACCTTCTAAAGAATAATATGGATATGTACTGTACCACTGGCATAGATATGAACACATCTTATGTTGCCTGGGTCCTACTTTTGAGTTTGGATGTCATAATTACACCGTCAAAATCGATGCATAGAGTACTCAAATATTGTAAATGCAAGCTCAACCGTACTTGACGCGTGATAACCTTGAGTAAATTTGGTAAACGGAAGCTCAGAGACGTGCTGCCGTGACACGTGAGAATGAACCTCATTGGTTCTCGCAGAAATCACTCAGATTTCGTTAAAAATATCTTCATTTGTGTTCCAAAGTTGAAAGTCTTATGGGTTTGGAATAACTGAGAGTAAATTCTGATGACAGAAATTTTTTTTGTTGGGTGAACTATCCCTTTTTTACAGAAAGTATTAAATGTGATCCTACGTAAGAGATGGAACATCATGCACTATTTATTATTATTGTATTGTTTTTATAGAGTTTTTATTAGCATCAGACTAGTCTTTGACACATTCGAGTAATTGATAATGTTGCTTTAGTTGCACTTCTGAAATGTGCCAGTGTGGCAACTTCATGATGAGTGAAGCCCGTGTGGGAAGTGCCAATTATTCCTTCATCACACTGTCTGAGCACCACGTGACACGGGAGCTTGGGTATTAATGAAAAATTTAGAGAATCCATTTGAACAGGAGCATAGGTAAAATCCTACTTGTGATTTATGCATGACCTTGTGAAGAAAGGCTTGTTTTATCCTAGTGAGTTTCCAAATAAATGAACAGATAAAAGCTCTTTTCCAGGAGAAAGAACACCATGCTCCACAACATTTAGATTTTATGAGCTGCTTTTTATGTACTTTTCAGCCTTTTTATGTACATTTTTCTAGGTGGAGGTCAGTTTAGGTCAGTTTTCTAGCCTCTGAGGGTGATTTCCTCTTGGCCATGTCTTGGAAACACTATGTTGACTAAGAATGTATTTGGTGTTTAGTGTGACTGACTCGTGCTCATTATCTTCTCTCATCTGTCTGTCTCTCTGCCCCTGTTGCATCTTTGGTTAAAAGAGCTGTCTGTCTGCTGAACACTTCTTGCACCCTGACTGCTCTCAGTCTCTGTCAGTCAAAGTTTGCTCGACGGGACTTCTTACAGAAAGGAGACTGAACAGATGCATTTTCCTTCCTGCATATCTTTCTCGCCTGTTTAGCTGCACAGTTTTTCTCATTACAGATTTCTTATGTTTTTGAAAGAAGACTCTAATGCTCACCAAGGCTGTATTTGTTTAGTCAAATACAGTAATAACAGTACAATATGGTAGTAACAGTGCAATTGTGAAATATTAATACTATTTAAAATAACTTTATTTTAATATATTTTAAAATGTAATTTATTCCTGTGATGGCAAAGCTGAATTTTCAACTTTTGAAAAATCGTGTATGTTTTTACACGATGTGGTGATTAATTAATCTAATCACACATCAAATTTGGCTCTGAAATTACCCCCAAAATATAATTTTAAGTCATTATTGTGTTAAATGAAAAAAGCATCAAATAGATATTACAAAAAGTAGCTTTAGTAATTTTTTTTTTGATTCAACATCATGAACGAATTGTTACTCATAAACTTTTAGGCTTCAACAGCCTGTCACAGTGTCTGGTTGTGTTCCCTTGTTTGTCACTAGAGGTCCTCGTTATCACGGTGTCCTTCACTATTGACTTCCACGGGACCCGCGAAACTCGACCAACCGGGTTCCCTTAAAAAACTCCCTTCTCTCCCGCTCGGTGGCTTGGGAGGAGATATTAAAAAACATACCGCTGGATCTGAGTTGACAGATTCGTTCTGTCATGACACACACGGGACAGAAGATCCAATTTGCAGCAGTTTATTAATATAAGGGTAATCCAAATCGTAGTCTTCCAGGCAGGGGTCAAAATCCAAATAATCAAAATAAACATGAAAACAAAACACAAACCAACAAGAAAACCGACCAAGGAAGTGGTGACATCTAACAACGAATCCATACACATACTAAGACAGAAAGGGAATATATACACATATCTAACAAGACTAACAATGAACAGCTGGGAACAATGATGACGGGGAACAGCTGAGTGCAATGAACTGATGAGTGACAGTGACAGACAGAATGCTGGGAAATGAAGTCAATAGTGAAGGACACCGTGATAACGAGGACCTCTAGTGACAAACAAGGGAACACAACCAGACACTGTGACACAGCCATTCTATTGGCTATCACGCAGTGAGTTATTGCCCTGCTTCATGGTCGTCGCCAATCAACTATGAAATGTAAGATGAACTTCGTAGATTTGGGGCGGGGCAGGTGTGTTAATAATTTTAACTGAATTTTACTGAATAAATGTAATAATTACATTTTAAAAAAATACTGAATGCAAATTTTGAATGGTAGTATATCCTTCTGAGAAAAAATGATTAAATATTTATCAAATCACCCCATATACTGCATGTTGTATGGGTCTTTCTTATGGACTGTGGACTTTTGCTAGATGAACTCTTATATTGTATTCAATAGAATTCTGTGGTGGAAATGACAGAAATAAAATTTTTTGGTAAAAATTACATTTTTTAAATAAAATGGCAATTTTTTTTCTTATTTCATAACTAGCATTTTATGTATCCTAAATACAATTAAAAATATTTTCACATATTATTAATAATGTGAAAACATTACAGACTGTACGTAAATGATGCACGATAAAAATATTATCAAATTGATTGTTTTTTTTTTCACAAATCACATTTCTCATGCTTCGTTTCAAGCACTTTTCACCAACGCTGTTTTCTCCTAAACGAGAAAAACTTTTTATAATTTATTTTGAAACGTGTTGTAAGTAATACGTATTGTGATTTATTCATATTTTAATATGGTTTATTTGTTTTAATATGGTTATGTGTTTGGATATGTCTGAGATAAGTCTGTTATGTGTGTTTTAAGCCCTATTGTAATTGCCCCTTGCAGGATTAATAAAGTGGTAAACTAAAGAACTTTTGATACTTAATTGGGTCAAAATTATTCGGGGTGGTGAAAATGAAGGCATATCAGGGTTTAATTGTCCAATTCAATTTGAAGATGTCTTCACAGCTACGATTGATTTGTTATATTTAAATATAAGATTTGAAATATTAATGTATGTGTGTGCAAGTCTAATATGGGTACTTTATTGATGACTATATTGTTGACAGAAAAGAGACAAAAGGAAATGATACGACATGAGCTCCATAACTCCATAACCTGATGGAGTTTTGGTTCCTTGCCACTGTCGCCTTTTTCCACTTTTGTTGCTATTAGCTTGGCTTGCTTAGTCGGGGACATTAAATTTAACATTTAATTTAATATTCAACAATAATATTGATCTGCCTGCACTGACTCTATTATACAAGAACTGAACTGAGCTGGACGATGAAATCACGGTTTACTCCAGAGCGGCTATATGAATATATAAATGAACTAAATTAATATTTTTTTAAAACAAAAATGAAACATCACTTAACTTACCTAAGCTGGACTGTGACGCTATTTTCTTCTGGAAACAAACTTTTTTGCATTATTTTCCTGTTATCTCTGTAAAGCTGCTTTGAAACAATCTGTAGGCCTATTGTAAAAAGCACTATATAAATAAATGTGACTTGACTTGACATGAGGTAGCCTAAAGAGATGGCAAGGTCTAGTGAAATATAAATCTAGAGAATATATTTATAAATCAACATGGCTGATTTTTCCTGTCTATATAATTACTATTTTACGACTTCTTTCAGGTACGACCCGAAGACGGACATGTGGACAGCAGTAGCTCCTATGAGCCTCAGCAGGGACGCTGTTGGCGTGTGTCTTCTTGGGGACCGTCTTTATGCTGTCGGTGGTTATGATGGGCAGGTGTACCTGAACACAGTGGAAGCCTACGATCCTCAAACCAATGAGTGGACACAGGTAAACACTTTGTGTTTGTCCATCTGCCTGACTTTCTTCTAATATCTTCACATTTACATTATTCATCCATCTTCTGCTCCCTTCATGTCGCACATAAAAGTAACAGCTCCGTTTTCTGTTACGGTTTGATTCTGCCTCGTTCCTCCTGCCGCTGTTTGTTTACAGTGCTGTTTGTTCATTATGTAAATGCAGGGCCTCCATCATTTTGACAGAAGCACAGCTCTTCTCTGCATCACAGCATCTGTTATTACCTCGTGCTATAGCAACCGCCTGATTTCTCCTGGGCTTCATTTCTCATTATGTTTCTAGGCGACATTTCCTTCGCCCACATGCCGAGAGTTCATATTGTTTCATTTGTAAAAAAACAAGCCTCGGGATGTGTGTGGGTGACGACGATGTATGTTTACATATAAGTGTAGGTGAGCGGGAGAGGGAGCAAAAAAAACAGTGTGTGTTGACAGAGAGAACATCAATCCCATAAATGCACCGCCGAAGAGACCGCTTGTGAAGTCGAATCCATTTTCTCTAATTGGGATTTGTATTTTTGTTCCAGGTGGCGCCATTGTGTTTGGGTCGAGCCGGAGCTTGTGTGGTTGCTGTAAAGCTTTGAAATGCCTCCTGCTGTCAATCATCTCCATGGTGACCATCCTGCAGTACAAGCCTCCAGTGCTCTTGTTGTAGTGTTCCCAGAGTCAGACAGATCTGAGCTTCTGCTGACCAGAGCAGAGAAAATCACACTTACTGACATACAGCTGAATACTCAACTGTGGTCTTCCTTTATGCCTTCTAGTATGTATTTACTATACTATACTATATATATATATATATATATATATATATATATATATATATATATATATATATATATATATATATATATTTAGTAAATATAGCTATATAGTATATGTAGCTATATAAAAAGATTTATTTATTTATTTATTCTCTTTTATTCAGCAAAGATGCATTAAAGGGTAACTAAACACTAAAACAACTTTTTTTAGTTAATGATCTGTTAGAATGGAGCTTCATAAATGCTGTTCATTGATTCCAGTAAATTTTTTGACATTTGGGTTTAAAGTGTTTTAATTCTACAATATATGGTTTAAAAACGTCTGAGTGCTGCCCTCTTCAGGTTGAACGGTGGCTACTGCAGTTGAATTTTCCTATTGGTGGTTGCGGTGGTTCGTGATGTAGGCAGGTTCCATACAAAGAGATGCGTCTCAGGTGCACGCCCCCCTCCGCTGGGCTCTGCCCACTTTTCCAGCATTTTTCAAATATTGCCAGTGGGTGGGGTCAGGCTCTGACCAGGGGTTTAGTTACCCTTTGTAGGGAGTTCACCCAAAATTAAAATTCTGTCATCATTTACTCTCATAGTATCTTTCATAGATTTTTTTTCTCTCTCTCTATACTATGGAAGTCAATGGGGCCCATCAACTGTTTGGTTATCCATATTCTTTCAAATTTATTTTTTGTTCAGCAGAAGAAAGAAATTTTGGAACAACTGAGTAAATGATGACAGAATTTTCATTTTTGGGTGAACTTTACCTATAAATTGACCAAAAGAGGCAGTAGAAACATTTAAAATGTTACATATTTCTATTTAAAATAAATGCTGTTCATTTGAACTTTATATTAATCTAAAATTCCAGAATTTTTTTAAATCACGATTTCCACAAAAATATTAAGCAGCACAACTGCTTCCAACATTGATAATAATAAGAAATGTTTATTGAGCAGAAAATTAGCATATTGGGATTTCTGAAGGATCATGTGACACTGAAGACTGAAGCTTTGGTTGCTAAAAATTCAGTTTTGCCATCACAGGAATAAATTACACTTTAAAACATATTCAAATAGAAAAAGTTTATTTTAAAATGTAATGATATTTACAATATTACTGTTTTTACTGTATTTTTATCAAATGAATGCAGTCTTAGTGAGAATAAAAAACTAGTGAGAATTTTTTTTTACTGATCCCAAACTTTTGAACGGTAATTTGCAACTAATTATTACATCTAGATAGTTACTTTGGTGGCTTATTTACAACAGCCGGATTTAAAACTACAATATTTAATACATCAAAGGGAAGAAACAGAGGGGTAATGATAAAGAATTATTAAGAGAGTGTCAATTAAAACATAACTGTAATGTGCACAGCCATATTTTCTCTGTAGAAATGGTCTGTCGTCTAAGAATAGCTGGAGTGCAGTAAAGTGTAAACTCTAGGGAAAAATAGTGCTGGAGAGAGAACCAGACAAGGATTGTACTGTATGTGTGTGTATTTCCTTCCATCTATTTTAAAATCAAGCATTATTATTAATGTTTTAACAGTGAAATCAAGGGTGGCCGCGGTTCTTGATTAGATTTAGTTGTATTCAATAAGCATGCTGATTTTTTTTACAGAACAACAGTCCTGTAGCAGAAAAGAGATTTTGAGATTTGATCAAACAGTACTGATCGAATCACATTAAATCTAGCAAATGTGTCTATATTAGACAGGCAAATACAATGGAAAGTATGAGGAGAAAAGATAAGAGAGAGGAAGCTATGGATAGAAGGACCAAAATTGGGAAGGAAGACAAGAGATGGAAATCAGGCCGCATGCTGAGAATGGAAATCACTTTGACATTATCAGCCCATTGTGAGCGAGTATGTTTTCGATTTATATTTAATTCACCTGCCCAAACACAGTTAGAGCACATCAGCAATACTGCATGCGAATATGGTAATTATACCTACAAGGGAGTAACACAATCCTTCATTATACTGTGCCCTTATTCCCAACTCGCTTCAAGCTCAGAGAAAGAACATCATAACAAGGTCTAATGCATATTCAGAACTCTGAATCATTCTTTCTAGTTTTTTGAATTTAGAAACGCATCCCATTACTCAGCGGAGGAAGTTAACCAGATAAACTGAGATTTCTATGTTCCCCTGATGAGTAAAGGAAAGCTTTAGCAAAAGATTAAAAAAGATCTTTGTAAATAATGGTTATTGTGGGGTTTTCCCTTATGGCTTACACAATGTTTTATTTATAGTATTTCTATTTTTGCACAGTGATTCATCTCCACAATAACAGCTGGATAGGTTACTGTCCATTAAACGGAAATAAATTCTGCTGGGGAGGCAAAAATACCAGATTAAGTACGATTTAAATTTACATCCCAAATTATATCTTTCAATGCACCACAAATACCTGGGAAATATCAAATTAATCAGGATGAAACATGAATATTCAGTTTTGACTTTGAGAGACCTTTTAAAGTGCAGTCTTGGGATATTATTTTTACCCAATTAATGTGTCCTCTCTTGTGTACACTGCAAAATCATTTTTAGTAAAAATATCTGAACATTCTTACAAAATAACTTAAGGCTAAGAAATTAAGGCTTGCTTTCAGAGAATGTGTCTGGAATAAATGTCATGGTTCTTACGCCATTGGCAGTTTTTTTAAGCGTAAATGTAGCCAAATATACCATGGTTTACTGTATGCATTAAACAATGAAAAACAATTTGCCAATGGGTTTAGGGAAATAGATTGGACTGTTTTGCTTCCCAAGTAAATTTATAATGTTCAAAGGATGGTGTAAAACAAAAATATTGATTTAAGAAAATATTTTTTTGCAGTATACCCAGAGCATTTTCTTTGATGGTGAGATAAAATGTGTGTTTTTGTCTGCGTGTGTGTGTGCTGTTAGATGCAGAATCAGAAGCGAATTCAAAAGCAGAGTTTTAAACCAACTCTTTTGATCGCTTTAGTGCACCCGTTTGTTTTTAAAAACTACAGCATGTCTGGTTTCCAGGTTATCTGTTCCTGTCTGGTCATTTTTTTCTCTCCTTTTCCGTCAGGTGTGTGTGTGTGTGTGTGTGTGTGCGCGTGTGTGTGTGTGTGTGTGTGTGTGTGTGTGTGTGTGTGTGTGTGTGTGTGTGTGTGTGTGTGTGTGTGTGTGTGTGTGTGTGTGTGTGTGTGTGTGTGTGTGTGTGTGTGTGTGTGTGTGTGAATTCCCTGTGAATCTCTGGGTTTGTCTTATAGGAAAAGAGAAAGCATCATGTTTTGTGTGTGAGTGTGGTCCTGGTAAACCCTACATTATGGGAACAATATCCAAAATCCTTGTCCTTGTGGGGACAGCTTATAAATCATAGTAAGTGATATTTTTTGAAAATGTGAAAATGCATAACGTTTCCTATGATGGGTTGTTAGAGGACAGAATATACAGTTTGGACAGTATAAGAATTATCGTGTCTATGAAATGTCCTTATAAAACATGTGTGTGTGTGTGCGTGTGTGTGTGTGTGTGTGTGTGTGTGTGTGTGTGTGTGTGTGTGTGTGTGTCCGTCCGTGTGTATGTGTGTTTGTTAGTGGCACACTCTTAAACCCCATACTGAGTACAAAGTGCAGCTTGAGAAGTTGGAAAAAGCAGTTTTGGTATTTTGATCTAGTTTTCTAAATCCAAAGATCCTTTTCAGTGTTTTAAACGAAGAACGAGAAGTGCACAGATTTGCATATAAAGAAAAACAGAATCAAAATAAAGGAACAGTTGAGATCAGAGATCACCACATACCATTTAGGATATTCACATTAGATTCTCTTCATTCAGTCGATATTAGAAACTATAACACCATTGTTGCTGTAATGCCTTTTTTTCTACATCATACTGTTGTTTTTATATTTCTTCATTAAGCTGTAATATATGTACATTATTTTATCATACTTGTGCAGATATGATGTTTTTATGCGATATGAGATGAGTACATGAAAGACTTCCAAAGGAAGGGTTACATTGGTTTGATTCGTTGGGAGAGAACAGAATAATATAGGGTAGGGTATCCACGTTAAATCTCTAAAAATCATATCGATCAGAGTTATTTATATTATATTGCATATTTCAAAAGTGTCCCTTTATACGTGTTCTGTTATTGACAGGTCATGATATATTAAAATATGATCTTATAGCATATTCAGTAAAATCAGAGCCTTTGTGAGCTTTAGTAGTTTTTTTGTAGATGTTAAATATATTTTAAAAGAATCAAGTCACCAGAGCAGGTGTTTGATTGGCTAATCACAGATATACTTCATTTGTTTTGGATACCATACATATTGGGAAAATAGATATCATAAGAAGGTACCACAGTATCTAGAAGAAGAAAAAAACAATCTCATGTGAACATGTACAGTGTACAATGCACATACTTATTCTATACAATGTTAAATTAAATCTTATGGAAAATGTAAACTGTTTGTTAAAAAAAAATGATGCCGTTTCATTCCGTTGTGAGAGACTTCCTTTGATTTCATTGTAATTACCTCTGGCTTAACACCCAAATATATGATTAGAATAGTTATATATTCATGAGGGTGCATTACATCTGATTGTGCAACATTCTCACTAAATACACTACTGTTTTTTTTTTTTTTTTTTGTATTTGTCATCTTTTGCATCTTAAATACTGGGAGCTGTATCAGTGAAAAGAGTGACTGACCTCATGAGGAAATCTCACTTAATGTTATGCATATTGTTGCATATTGTTATGTAAATGTTGTTGTCATAATCATGGATGCATCTCTCACTTGTGCAGAGCTTGCAACCTGTATGATGATGGAAGGCACACAATTTTTTTTATTGTAATATGAATTGCTGTCCACGCAACTTTTTCTTATACTTTTCACACTTGTTTGATTTATGAATATTTTTGGTTATTAAACTGTAAAAGAATGTCATTTTGGCCTGTGTTTGTGCTTTAGTGTGCGGCAGGTCTCCTGGGACAATGGCTCAACGGCCCATTGGTTTTAACTGTGATTCAGGTTGCAGAAGAACTAAATTAGACCTGACAGGGAGAGGTGGGCAGCTTCACCATTGGGTCTGACAAACATCTGAGGTCATGCCCTCATGCATCACTCTGTGACTAGAAAAAGAATAGAGTTAAAGATGGGTCAGTGCCGCAGCTGAACTTCAAATTATTCATCCCTCATTCCCCTCGGTGCAGTCATTGTTTTTAAGGTGGACTTAAAGGGATAGTTCACCCAAAAAAATTGTCATCATACTCCCTCCAAAACTCAATGTTATTGTTAACTAAAAATAAAGATTTTTTAAAAAGTTAATTTAAATAAAATAAAATATAAATATTAGATGAAAAATGAATAAAACTAAAACTGAAATAGAAATTAAGCCAGAATTCTCTGGAACATAAATTAAGGTTTTGTTGTTGTTATTACTGTTGTTTTACATTTAATACAAATCAGTGAGTTTCAGTTTTGCACCCCATTGACTGTAATAGTATGGGCAAAAATAGTTAAAACTATTTTTTTTTTCCCCACAACTTGATGAACCAAAACAGAGGACCATAACTTTATCTTCCACTCTTGTTATTATTATTATTATTGGGCAGATCAAACTGGCAGAGAGGAGTGGAGGAGAAAGCCTATATTAGGGCCTGGTACCTAGTATCATATTTATGTTTCAGATCAGGCAGTAACATTATTTTTGATAAATGTAAATCAGATATGGTGACTCATGTTGAGAGTTAAGGGACATCGGCT
The DNA here is from genome assembly GCA_026230005.1 of Gila orcuttii. Lineage (NCBI taxonomy): Eukaryota > Metazoa > Chordata > Actinopteri > Cypriniformes > Leuciscidae > Gila > Gila orcuttii. Next base: position 52,402,460 of record JAPDVR010000002.1, read on the forward strand.
GAAGCAGTGTAATATCAAGCTGATGTAATTGGGTTATGTATCTTATTAAAATTTACTTATACACCCAGTTCACTGTCAAATTTTTACATCTGAAATTTTACCTATACTGCCCCCTAGTGGTCTAGGAACAGGAAATTTCAAAGTGGTACTTGATGCCCACTCAGTGAAACCATTCACTCCTTTACCTAATCCTCAGGCCAAGTCTGATGCAAGCACATGATTTGTTTTACACTATGCAAAACACCATTCTCTACAGTAGACTACAGTTTACAATATTGAATATACTTACAAGTCAAGTTGTCTTTATTTCTATAGTGCTTTATACAATACAGATTGTTTCAAAGCAAATTCACAATAGTAACAAGTTCAAATTATGCTCTAAAGAAGCTCTAACAAGCCAATAGTGTCATTATTCAGCTCAAGTCTGTTCAGTGTTGATTCAGTTCGGTTCAAAAGTCTAGAGAATTGCATGTCAATTTTAAAACACTGTAATACATTTTCCAGAAAATGTAACATTAAATTATATATTGTTTAGTGGCTACCTGATCTTTATGGGATCATAAGGGCTTTATTTATTTTGTGAGATACATAAATGGACTGAGTGAGTGGCTATAATTTTAACTCAGCTAAATGTGTGTTCATTCACATCCAGATTATCTGTTACAAAATATGTTCATTTTTGTGCCTCATTTATGAACCGGGCAGAATCATTTTCAGGGTAAATTGAGCATTAACCCATTTTATATGTAAGTTGTTGGATTCAGTCAATAATATGTAATGCAATCACAATCACACATTTTATTTTATTAATTATATTAATTATAGTAGCACAACATGGAAGTTGCGGTCGTATTTTCTTCCCTGTTGTGACATAGAGTAATAAAAAAAATAAAAAAAATGTGGGACTTGATTTTGTCCATCAGGAATTCATTGGATCACTGTGGTTTGTTATTGCTGTGATCTGATGTGGGAGATCACATCATCAGAGAAGAGATTCTGCTGCAAGGGGAGGGGTAAATTATTTTTAATGAAAGATTATGAGGACACGTGAATTTGCATCACCACAGAAAGTGTTCTCATCCACCAACCTCACATCTTTAGTCCCGCTGAGAGAAGTAAATATCTCTGACTGTAGTAACTTACAGTTCACACACAAAGACAAATATTAATGCTGCGCATAGCCGTATATTTTTTCGTCTAAATAATTATTTCTTGCACGTTTATTGTAGCAGTTAAATTTCAGTTTCGTTTTCCTGGACTTTTATTTTGTAATCTCTGTGTTTACTGTTTCCCCATTGTTTCTACGGATGCTTCTCAGTCAGAAGGCTGCATAGTAAGGCTGGATTTCTTGGCTGCCACATCATCAAGCTCCGTCAAAGGACGCCTCAATTTGAAGGATGCTTGGAAGGCAGCCTTCCTTTTCATCCTTCTTTCAGCTCATGTTGAAGGATGCATCAAGTGTATCCTTCGCGACCTTAAAGGGATACTCCACTTTTTTTGGAAATAGGCTAATTTTACAACTCCCCCAGAGTTAAACTGTTGAGTTTTACCGTTTTTGAATCCATTCAGCCAATCTCCGGTTCTGGCGGTACCACTTTTAGCATAGCATTGAAGTGGACAAGACCATTAGCATTTCTCAAAAAAAAAAAAGACCAAAGTGTTTAGATATTTTTCCTATTTAAAACTTGACTCTTCTGTAGTTACATCGTGCACTAAGACAGGCGTAATGCAGCAGGCGTAATGATATGACGCAGCGCAGTTGACGGAAGGTAGCCTATTTTCAGGCGCTGCGTCATATCATTGCGCCTGCTGCACTCATGGTAGGCAGTAAAGTTTCTTGATTATTACGCAGGAATGAGAGTATAGTTCCTAGCCATATCAGCCTAGAAAATCGCAACTTTACATTTTCCGTCGGTCTTAGTGCACGATGTAACTACAGAAGAGTCAAGTTTTAAATAGGAAAAATTGAAAACACAATGCTCATTTACATTTAAGACATTTGGAAGGTGCTCTTATAGGCCTATATTATACTGAAATCAAATACCAATACCATATGAAGCTGGTTTAGGTAGATGGCCAGGTATGTTTGTTTAGTTTGGGTTTTAGGCACCATGAAGGTGGCTCGCCATAGTAACTTGTGCTCCACGGCTCCACAGGACAGGTTATGTTCTAAGAGATTGCAAACCGATGACCAGAGGTGGAAAGTAACGAATTACATTTACTCGCGTTACGTAATTGAGTCGTTTTTTTGTGTACTTCTACTTTTTTAAGTAGTTTTTAAAATCTGTAATTATACTTTTACTTAAGTACGTTTTGTTTGAAGTATTGTACTTCGCTACATTTGAAATTAGGGCTGCAACTAACGATTATTTTCATAATCGATTAATCGGACGATTTTTTTTCGATTAATCGGATAAAATTTCAATTAGATTTTTTGTTTATTACAACTAAATTAAACCCTTAATCATGGTATTTATGTGTAAAAGTGTACAAAAGCCACACATTGAGTTTTACTAATATCAATATTTGTATTGTTTTTAATGATAATTGCTGAAGGCAAGTTGACAACCATGAAAAACAAAAAAATCTAAATTATATACAACATTGTTTTAACATAATTTTTGTTAAAAACTAATTTACACAGACATGTTCAGATGTGAAGATAGAAACCAAAAACATGTAAAGTACATAATTAATTTAATTTTTATTTAAGATTCAATTAATTATAAGGATAAATTGCTAAAATAAATATAGAAAGACTGAAAAAAAGCGTGTGAACGTAGTAGAGCCGCAGTAGATCGCGTTTGTAAAACAATTAAAACTTAATAGAAGACAAATGCTATAAAAAGAGAACGGAATGGAGACGCAGCAAACAGGCTTGATAAAAGGACAAGAAAATGATGCATAAGTGCACAAGCATTCGCTGAAAACTACTGACTACAGTGACTAAAAAACAATCTTTTACTGCTGCTGTTAATAACTGCCTTTATTTTTAGTGCTTCACTTTCTAAACACCGTTTTAATTTAGCCTATTTCTGCGTAGCGCTATTTTAATCCATCACTTATGTTGCGAGCGAAATGATTGCACAACCTGATGCCCGAGACAAAATACAGACATCCCAAGTCTCCCGGAAGTTCCGGGAGTCTCCCGCATATTGATAGCGGCTCCCTGATGCCCGCAAATTAGTTCAAACTCCTGGAATCTAGAGCGTGCAAGCAAGAGAGCGCATGCGAGACAGAAGAGAGTGCTCCAAAGTCCAAACTGTGTAGCGCGCGCACGACAGAGCGGCACAGAGAGAGAGACCTTGCGTGTGTGTGCGTGTGTGCCGCATCATGATAGGCCTGTTTCAACCAATCACCAGTAAATGCTCCCCGTGACGTAAGCAGAGCAACTAATCGATAATGACATTCGTTGACAACGATTTTCATAATCGATTATTATCGATTATATCGATTAGTTGTTGCAGCCCTATTTGAAATCATATCCGTTACTGATTAAAAAATAATAATACAAGGGAGGAAAAAAAAAAATCACACTCCGGAAACTACTGCATTGATTGAAGGGCGGGAGAACAAACACGCAAAAAAGGTGACGCAGACCCAGCTGAAGCTGAAAGCGAAGCGCCCAGTATGGAAATACTTTGGATGTAAAAAAGTGTGGTTGTCCTCGAGGATAGATATCCAATTTGCAAAAAATGTGGACACAAAGTGGCTGCAAAAGGAGGATACATAGGACACCATCCCTCCTGCAGATAAAGGTATGTCCCGATTATAACGTAAGGCCGAATGATTTACGTGATGCAGAGGGAATTTACATAACGCAGAAGATGTCACGTAAAACACGCAAAATGATGGATGGATGAATACATGGAAAGTAGAACTGTGCAATAAATCCAATCGCGACATGGTCTGTGAATATTTAAGCGCAAAAATACTGCTATGTAAATAAATATGTAACCTGCTTGTTCTGCGTTTCTGTGAATCGGTGTGAATGAGCTGCTCCGCTTTGTCTACTACATACTCAAGTACGCGTGGTGTTTTCAGCGTCTCACAAACAATTTGAGTACATGATGAAGATGTCACAGAGTGACTAAAAGGCAAGGCGTGACCTTCCTTCGAGCAAGGACGTTCCCCCATCGGAGCACTTCCGGTGAAACACCGGGCCGGTTCCAGTTTCACACGCGATGGCCGATCGCGGGATAATGGATTGAGAAATGAGTGTCAGCTGTGAGAAGTGAGGGAGGCAATCAGCGATCGGAACACGTGTCTCAATAGGGGATATAAAAAGGCATTTTGGTAGAGGGGAGAGGAGAAAAAGAAAAGGAAGAGAAGACCGGAGAAGGGAAAGAAGTGGCCGAGATAGAGTGGGAACAGGACGGATGATTGCAGTCTTGGCGGATGCTATGAAGGAGAACATTCATGGACTGAGGAACTGATGTGCACCGATCACCCCGGGACAGTTAAGTACCACGATCACGCTGATGACAATTCTAAAAGCCTTCTGATATTACCTGTGTGCCTTAGCCTGAAAGTTAATCCCAGGGTTGTTGTGATCTCTCGAGGCTCGTGTTTCTGCCGACATTTCTCTTACATGATTGCTGTTCACCACTGCGAAGTTCCTACCTGAGTGCTACCTACCATTTGTCTTGAGGATCCGCTGTGGAGCTCCTTATCCGCCTGCTGTTCACCGCTGTGAAGTTCTCACCGAGTGCTGTGCACCGTCTGTCTGGAGGACTCCTGTGGGATCCCTCACCGCTGCTCGTGTCAAAGAGTGCCTCTTACTTCCTTGCCATCGTAACCTGTCTTGAGGATTCACTGTGAAGTTTCCACCTGAGTGCTACCCACCGTTTGTCTTGAAGATCCACTGTGGAGCTCCTTATCTGCCTGTTGTTCACAGCTGTGAAGTTCTCACCAAGTGCTGTGCACCGTCTGTCTGGAGGACTGCTGTGGGATCCCTCACCGTTGCCTGTGTCAAAAAGTGCCTCTTACTTCCTTGCCATCGTAACCTGTCTTGAGGATTCACTGTGAAGTTCCCACCTGAGTGCTACCCACCGTTTGTCTTGAAGATCCGCTGTGGAGCTCCTTATCTGCCTGCTGTTCACCGCTGTGAAGTTCTCACCGAGTGCTGTGCACCGTCTATCTGGAGGACTGCTGTGGGATCCCTCACCGTTGCCCGTGTCAAAAAGTGCCTCTTACTTCCTTGCCATGGTAACCTGTCTTGAGGATTCACTGTGAAGTTCCCACCTGAGTGCTACCCACCGTTTGTCCTGAAGATCCGCTGTGGAGCTCCTTATCTGCTTGCTGTTCACCGTTGTGAAGTTCTCATCGGAGTGCTGTGCACCGTCTGTCTCGGGGATCTGTTGTGGAGTCCCTACCTGAGTGCTACCTACCGCCTGTCTTTGAGATCCGTTGTGGAGTCTCTCACTTGGGCGCCGCTTGTTGTTCGTCCTGCAGATTCATTGGGAAGTTCCTTACCTGAGTGTTGGTCATGGCCTGTCTGGAAGATCTGCTGAGGGATGCCTTACCATTGTCAACGCCAGTGAGAGCTTTCCCTTCCGCAGCCGTTAAAACCCTCGAGACCTTGGGAGACAAAGAAGAGAACGATCAGTTGATGCCCTGTTTTAAGAGACTATCTTAATCTGATTAAGTAACGCAGCTTTGAATCTTATCACGTTGTTCTGTCTGTGGTGTTCCTATGGTCGGGCTCCTCGGGGTGGTACACTTGAAAGGGGCGGCGTTTAAGGCCTGGGTGCCGCTCCGACCTGTGACAAATACATGAACATTTCCAGAGCTGCTCTGAGAGAACGCCTAATGAGCATTTTCATCATTTTATGTGAGAAAAACCATTGTCAAATAGGCTTACACTTTGAAACAGGTCTTCACTACAACCCGTCAAAATAAAAGTTTGGTTTAACTAGGAGAAATTATGACAGAAATATATTACTATTGTAGGCATACAATAGAACGTACTTCTCAAAATAATAATAATAACAACAACAATAATAATACAATTTATTTAAACATTAATTAAGGCATATATTTTTTGTCCATGGTTTAATTTAGTAAATCAGTTTTTTGCAGCTCTTCCCCCCCAAAAAAGTTTAAATTTTCATTTGATTGCCACCGTTTTTGATAATATATTTGGATTAAATCATAAAAAGAAACATTAATTTTCTGAATAAAATACATTTCATAGGACTATATTATTCTTAATTTTTTTTTATAAATTATTAATGTTAAAAATGAGTTGTTAATCTATTCATTATCAATTATTGAATTTAATTGATTAGATATGTTCTATTGAAATTTTAATAAACAAAACAAACAAATGGTTTCAAGTTTGTTATAATAAAAGCATTTGTTTAACCCCCAAAAAAACTGTTTTCTTTAATTTAACTGTCATTTTAACTGATGATAATAATAATAGCCATAATTTAATAATACCGTTTATTTCATAATTGATTAATACTGTAAACCGTGATATTTTCTGAGACGTTATCATACTGTAAAAATCTCATACCATTACAACCTAAAACGGGAGAGTCCCCCCACCCCCCACTGTTAAAAAAGTAACTCAGTAACTTATACTTGAGTAAATTTTAAATGAGCTACTTTTTATTTTTACTTGAGTAGATTTTTAGACCGGTAATTTTGCTTGTACTTAAGTAAAATTTCATTGAAGTAGTAGTACTTTTACTTGAGTAGAATATTTTATTACTCTTTCCACCTCTGCCGATGACGCATGTCTGACGCAGTAAAGTCACTCCCCCAGTTTCTCTTGCTCTTTTAAAGGTCATTACATAGTAAAAGATTTTTAAATACAACATTTTCTGGCTTTAAGAGATAATATAATAATGATTATAATTATTTTATAGGTTTTAAATAATTATTATAGCTACCCCTAATCCATTACACATGATGCATTTTAGTTTAACAATTATTAATAAATATTTAGTTTGAATGAACAAATATATACAGATAATTTGTGATATAAATAAGACTTGGAATCGGTAGATAAAGTTTTAAAAATTAGCTCTGTATACAGTACCTGGCATATATATATATATATATATATATATATATATATATATATATATATATATACACACTCACCTAAAGGATTATTAGGAACACCTGTTCAATTTCTCATTAATGCAATTATCATGGCAGTTGCTTCAATGCATTTAGGGGTGTGGTCCTGGTCAAGACAATCTCCTGAACTCCAAACTGAATGTCAGAATGGGAAAGAAAGGTGATTTAAGCAATTTTGAGCGTGGCATGGTTGTTGGTGCCAGACGGGCCGGTCTGAGTATTTCACAATCTGCTCAGTTACTGGGATTTTCACGCACAACCATTTCTAGGGTTTACAAAGAATGGTGTGAAAAGGGAAAAACATCCAGAATGTGGCAGTCCTGTGGGCGAAAATGCCTTGTTGATGCTAGAGGTCAGAGGAGAATGGGCCGACTGATTCAAGCTGATAGAAGAGCAACTTTGACTGAAATAACCACTCGTTACAACCGAGGTATGCAGCAAAGCATTTGTGAAGCCACAACACGCACAACCTTGAGGCGGATGGGCTACAACAGCAGAAGACCCCACCGGGTACCACTCATCTCCACTACAAATAGGAAAAAGAGGCTACAATTTGCAAGAGCTTACCAAAATTGGACAGTTGAAGACTGGAAAAATGTTGCCTGGTCTGATAAGTCTCGATTTCTGTTGATACATTCAGATGGTAGAGTCAGAATTTGGCGTAAACAGAATAAGAACATGGATCCATCATGCCTTGTTACCACTGTGCAGGCTGGTGGTGATGGTGTAATGGTGTGGGGGATGTTTTCTTGGCACACTTTAGGCCTTTTAGTGCCAATTGGGCATCGTTTAAATGCCTACCTGAGCATTGTTTCTGACCATGTCCATCCCGTTATGGCCACCATGTACCCATCCTCTGATGGCTACTTCCAGCAGGATAATGCACCATGTCACAAAGCTCGAATCATTTCAAATTGGTTTCTTGAACATGACAATGAGTTCACTGTACTAAAATGGCCCCCACAGTCACCAGATCCTAACCCAATAGAGCATCTTTGGGATGTGGTGGAACGGGAGCTTCGTGCCCTGGATGTGCATCCTACAAATCTCCATCAACTGCAAGATGCTATCCTATCAATATGGGCCAACATTTCTAAAGAATGCTTTCAGCACCCTGTTGAATCAATGCCACGTAGAATTAAGGCAGTTCTGAAGGCCTTATTATTCCTAATAATCCTTTAGGTGAGTGTATATATATATATCAACTATATAAACTATTTTTCACTTGCACTGATATAGCAAGATATTCATTTATGTACTTCATATTCTAATATTTGGCAGAAGAGAGAAAAGAATATTGCTTATTCTCCCGTGGGAAGTGAAAAGGCATGTGATTGGCTGTTTGCTACTAATATCACACATTCATGTGCATCTCCATAAAACAAAGATCAGAGATTCAGAAGACAAGACAGCGGAAGACGAGACGAGGAAGAAAGAGATCAACCAAGATTCCCAATTCAAGGCAGATACACCAGGAGCCAAACAAAGGAGACGAAGTGATAAATATTTCAAATGTTACTCTACCGACAAGCTGTGTTTCTGTTCTGTCAAAAGGTCTGTCTTTCGCCCCTATTAATACAGCCAAAGAGTTTCAAACTAAAGTGGACCTATTCAAATTCCATCGGAGTCTTCAACTGAAAGTTTTGTACTATACTTCTGAAGCAGCAACTCGTACTTATGACAAGAAAGCAACAGCATTTAAACCTAAGTCAACATTTATGCCAGGTTCATCTAATCCGACTTTGAACTCCTTCTACAAGAAAGTAATATATGATATTGACAAGATTTTCAATTCAAAAAAACGAAAACAATATAATCTTTCAAAAGAAGAAGGAGAAGCCTTGAACTGGATTTCTAATAACGATGAGCTAGTAATAAAAAGAGCGGACAAGGGAGGTGCTGTTGTTGTATGGGGCAGAGATCAGTATGTCGAAGAAGCCTTGAGACAACTTCAAAACCATGAGTACTACCAGCGCCTGAAATCCAATCCAATGGAAGGAATGATAAATGAACTGACTGATATTTTGTTACATGCTAAAGATGAAGGAAGGATTTCAAAAAAGGAATGTGATTTTCTTTCTTGTAAAAACCCTTGGATACCTACTTTCTATATGCTTCCGAAAATACATAAAAATCTTGAAAATCCGCCAGGGAGACCTATAATCAGTGGAAATGAATCGATTACAGAGCCAGCCTCAAAATTTGTAGATAGCTTTATCAAACCATTGGTTGGAAAACTTCCTTCATTTATTCAGAATACTACCCATGTATTAAATACCATCAAAAAAAATTAAAACTACTGAATCATCTATTTTGGTGACTATGGATGTCGGATCACTGTACACAAACATAGACCATAAAGATGGACTGGAAGCATTATCATACTATTTAGATATGAGACCATCTACTGAAAGGACACCTGCATGTTTTATTGTACAACTAGCAGAATGGACATTGAAAAACAAAGTTTTTGGTTTCAAGATGAATTCTATTGACAAACTAAAGGTACAGCTATGGGTGCATGTTTTGCCCCTAATTATGCAAATTTGTTTTTGGGATTCTGGGAAGAAAATTTTGTATTTTCTGACTTAAACCCATACTTAAAACATGTGGAGTGGTGGGGACCCTGACGAAGGCAATAGCCGCAACGCGTAGGTGTATCTGTCACCAATTTTAAAGATAAAAGCCATGATTCAATAAAGGCTTTTTAATTTTTGTATACACAATTCGAGTGCCTTGGTGTATTACTTTGATTTTTGAGTTAAATTTTCCCAAGCAACCAAGGAGCACCGAGTCTTCACACCCTATGCAGCACTTCAATTGCATTTTCTGCTGTGATTTCTAAAGAATGCTTTCAGCACCCTGTTGAATCAATGCCACGTAGAATTAAGGCAGTTCTGAAGGTGAAAGGGGGTCAAACACAGTATTAGTATGGTGTTCCTAATAATCCTTTAGGTGAGTGTATATATATATATATATATATATATATATATATATATATATATATATATATATATATATATATATATATATATATATATATATATCAACTATATAAACTAACTTTCACTTGCACTGATATAGCAAGATATTCATTTATGTACTTCATATTCTAATATTTGGCAGAAGAGAAAAAAGAATATTGCTTATTCTCCCGTGAGAAGTGAAAAGGCATGTGATTGGCTGTTTGCTACTAATATCACACATTCATGTGCATCTCCATAAAATAAGGATTAAAAGGCTGAGCTGACAGATAAAGTTGAAGAACAGTGTCATGGTACCAACAAAGCCTGATTGAATAGGCCTTTATCACAGTATGCGTGTCATTTATATAGAATGTAATGGTAAAATCTAAATTTAACCTGCAAAAATGATTTAGTAAGCCATTTACATGCAGTATACGTCCTTGGTGAAAGAGTGTAAACTTTGTTGCTCTTTCAAAACATAGCTCATGCACTATATTGTCGATGTATATTATTGCCATATGGACATTACTTTGATACACTTATCTCCGGCTGATAACAGAATGCTTCCTAAATTGTACCACTGAAACAAGCATTTTCTGTAAATCTGCTTTAAAACAAGGCCTACGGGTGATTTGAAACAGCCTAAGGCACCCCTGTGCAATAATAATGCTGTCTTATCAGCATATTGATATGCCACAGCTGTGAGGTGGATGGATTACCTCGGCAAAGGAGAAGTGCTCACTAACACAGATTTGTGAACAATATTTGAGAGAAATAGGCCTCTTGTGTACATAGAGAAAGTCTTAAATCTTTGAGTTCTGCTCATGAAAAATGGGGGCAAAAACAAAAGTGTTGCGTTTATAATTTTGTTCAGAGTGTATATATATATATATATATATATATATATATATATATATATATAATCATAGCATTTATATATAAAAAGCATTTACAAAATGCATAAATGTAAATGTTCCCATACATTCTATTGGATTAATAGGGTATCATTTGATTTCAATGAGTAAACATTACTTACTGAGTCAGGATTTTATTTTTATCTGAAGTCTTCCTGTGTCTGAAGCGGATCCTAGTCATGGACATTGAGAAATAAAATAAAACCTGTTTACAGTTTTCTTACGGATGTGAGTGTACTAAACAAAGCATTATTTCCAAGCAATTTTTTTGCTCTGAGAAAAATTGTGCATTGTTTAAAACCTTGAATTTTAGTATAGTATAGTGCAATATAGTAGTATAGTTGGGTATTGTATTATTTTTTTGTATATTGAATTTAATATTATATATTGGATTTGATTATTTATCCCAATAATCAAATGTTCATGGTGCAGTGTAGTTCACTTACTGTTTCCTGCACAATTACATACAGTTATATGCTTTGTGTTGCCTGTTAGGGTGGGGGTTGGAGTTAGAGGGTAAATTTCTGTTGTAGCATTGTCTACCTTTTGACACACCCCTACCTTTCGGCACACCCATTACGACCTGCAGCTATCACTATCTCCTGTCATTTTGGTCAAGGTTTCGGCTGTGTGTCAGTTAGGGTTAGGGTTAGTGATGCCCTTAATCTCCGGCTCCTTATTTTGCCTCAGTTTCATGAACTGGCCCCAATTCCAAATTAATTGAATAGCCCTGCTCTAAGCACTCGCAGTCTTCCTACGAGTCCTTGCTTGGCAAAAGTGCACATCGAGGGCACATATCAACTGCAAAGGGGGCGCTCGTGAGCACCATTCTGAAACCTAAAAAGACAAATGGGACACCCTACAGTTTCATGGACTTAATGGACATGTGTACGTGGCAGCCATTGTAAGTCCACAAGGCCGAAAGTGCATCTGAAGTGTGCCATTTGGGACAGGGCCATTATGTTCTCACGCAGTGAAAATTACATAAATACGGAGCAGAGAGGACACTGACAATGGGCCAACAGACAGGACAGGACAGAGCAGGTTACTTTTAATATGAAACAAAGTCTCAACTTTTAAATTTTGTCTTTTCTGTAAAACATTTAAACAATAAATTGTAGGTGTCCTCTTTAAGGTGTCTTGACAGATCGCTGTAGCGCCTCAGTTAAAGGTGCTTGTGAACTGATCTTTTCTTCCTTCTAGTTAATTTATAGCATAGAATAAACATGAATGAACATCAGAAGGAATGTTGTTTCAACCGCGGAAAGACGTCAGTACACAAACGTTTTTCAGGTTCAAGTCCACCAACTTTAATGTACTAACTCTCCTGACTGCTTTGTCGGACAAAATGGCGGATTCGGCGGATTATGATTGGTCAGATCACCTGTCAATCAAACTCCCGGCGAAGGGTGAATTAGGTCCTGTCCCAGATGGCATTCTAAGGCAGAAACCTATCAGACAGAATGCATTTTTTGCAGTGAGAGGCGCCTTTTTTTAATTGTTTATGCAACCCGGGCACCTCACGTTTTTGTAGGAGCGCTCTGAGCGCCTAAAGTTGAAAGGATGCTTATCTCTTGGATCAATTGCTCCTGTTTGATCGATTGCTCCTGTCTGCCTTGCTGCTGGTCTGCGTCTGTAAGCTCTGTATAGTTTTCTGTTTGAATCTATATTTACTATCATTCCTTGCTGTTCTTATTTGCTAAATTTAACTTATTCATCAACATATATTAGATATTGTCTAATATTGCCTATAAAATTAATCTGACATCACTAGTTTTTATCTAAATCTCGCTAGCCTGTTGACCTGCCATCCGTGATTTTTTTCGCTCGCGCCTTTTACGGGTCTATCAAGCAACTAAGGTAAGTAGAATCAGTCAACAAACACAATGCGTAATGTCTTCTCCTGTTATTGTCACTTGCACTTCATGTCACATGTATAGTATAGCATTATCTGTCAGCATTGAAGGATTTACATGTGATAAATGCAGGGAGATAGTCAGGCTGACGGAGAAGATTTCAGAACTAGAGACACGCATCCAAACTTTAATCGAGGATAGTAAGAGTGCAAGGGATTTAGATACTGCTTTGGATGCGACTAGCTTAGTGAACTCTGTACATTGTTCGGTTCCGGCTGTAGAGCCCCTGCAGCAGGGCAACTGGGTGACCGTGAGACACTGTAGTCACGGGACAAAACACCGCTCTTCCGTTCCAATAACAACATAACAACATTAAACAGATTCTCCCCTCTCAGTAAAACACCCACTGAGAATCCTGTTGAAAGTGCCCTAGTTATTGGCGATTATATTACACGGAACGTGAAAATAGAGACACCAGCCACCATAGTCACATGTTTGCCGGGAGCAAGAGCGCCTGACATCAAAACAAATTTAAAAGTTCTGGCTAATGCTAATCGTAAATTCTCTAAGATTATTATTCACGTCGGCACTTATAATGTTTGACTTCGCCAGTCGAAGATCACCAAAATTGGAGAGGTGTGTGAACTCGCAAATGCGATGTCAGGCACTGTAATTTGCTCTGGCCCCCTTCCTGTTCGCCAGAGTGATAGATTCTTAGTAGACTTTGCTCACTCAATGGCTGGCTGTCTAAGTGGTGTTCGCCAAAATAATATAGAATTCATAGACAATTGGAAAAGTTTTTTGGGGCAGACCTGACCTGTTGAAAAGAGATGGCATTCATCCCTACTGGGATGGTGCTGCTCTTCTCTCTAGTAATATGGCACATAGTCTTAGAGCTCAAACATGACAATCTGCAATCTGGGGCTCAGGTCAGGAAGCAGACAGACTAAACCCAATTAAGGGTAAAAATTTAATTGATGTTCAACAAATAAAAAGCAGATATAATACGGATGAACAAATGATAAGGCTTGGGTTGCTGAATATTCGATCCCTGACAGGTTCAGTAAGTCTATGTAAAATGTAGATGCTCAGAAACAATCATCGACAGTAAGAACTAAAGACACAAGTTTCTCTCTTTTACAGATTTAAAGGGTTAGTTCACCCCAAAATGAAAATTCTGTCAGTAATTACTCACCCTCATGTTGTTCCAACCCCGTAAGACTTTCGTTCATCTTCGGAATACAAATTAAAATACGGGCTTAAGGGGTTGGAACAACATGAGGGTGAGTAATGACTGACAGAATTTTCATTTTGAGGTGAACTATCCCTTTAAGTTTGCTTTTGAATGAATGTGTCAGCTTTTATAAGTTTTCAAAGCTGCATAAAAATACACAACTGTTCAATTGGGAGCAGATTCATCATATGCAAAACCTTAAAAAACTGCAGTGACAAAACACTCTTCATAAATTCAAGCTCAAGGATAACCACATAGTTGCACGGTAGTTGCAATATAGGAGTAGATGGACACCTCAAAAGTTACATAAATGGAAATCAGTTTAAAGTAAAGTTTGGTTGCATTTTAGAAACATGAGAGACTGCAACATTCTGTGACCTAAACGTGCACGATGAGGTCTCATTATGATGCCTCCTCTACTGAAAACTCTCTCCACTGGTGCAGAGGAGGCAGGGACTGACAGCACCTTCAATGCCAAATTGCGGAGTTGTGGGAATCTGGCATGGTTTTTGGCCCAGAAGACAAGTGCATTGTCAGTATCAGAGTCACGGATGGCATAAAAGTATTTGCTTATCTGTGTTACAATACTTGCATCTTGGACTGAGCCGCGCTTCTTGTGTCCCTTTTAACGGGACAGAAGGCGAGGGCATTTGAGTGGTGGCGAATCACTGGCTGGATCCACATTCATGGCTTCTGAGGCAGTTTCATGATCATCTTTACTGACCATCATGTTCTCCACCTCTAAGATCAATGTGTCTGAAAAACACAAACACAATTACTGAGTTAGATTTAAAAGGATATGCACATATCAGAGTTAAATGAAATACCTTTAGGACCTTTTATAAGACACATTTTTTAAATGATCAATTACGTTATCTTTTTGTTATTCAAATAAACATAGCAAGTTAATGTAAATGTAAGTGCTGGTTATTTCATTCAGTGCAGAGGTCAGTAATGAAATTATTTTATGAATAGTTATTTATTTAGGTTACAAGGTGCTACTGTACTAAATCTAACCATTGGCCTACTGTTTTTAATAGTACTTGGAACACTCTGTACTTTGATTTCTCTCTACAGGTGAGTATGATGGGCTAGTATAAAGTGAGTTTGGTTTATGTACAATAGGCATGTTGCCAGCCTAAATATAAAGAGTATCAGGTTCAGTTGGCCCAGAGTATTACAAAATATTTTTTATGACAAAAATAAACAGATGAAATGAAGACTATGAATTCCACTGTAAGACTAGTTAAGGCTTTTATGGGCTACTAATTTAAAACATTTTAGGATTCATAGTTTTGCAAATAAGACATTTATTTTCACCGGATAAAAATGTATACTAACCTGTCAGTGTCTTCTTAAGTTCATCTCTGAACTTCTTCACTGATGTTGCATTTCCCCCATTGGTAACATCTAAGTCCACCCAACTTAAGCCAAACCGTGGATCCAACATGGTAGCAAAAAAGTACACATTGTGGTTAAAAGGTTCCTCTTTTCCGCTGTCTTTGCCCATGTTTGTTTTTGTAAAGATTTCAGAGAATCTTTTCACCAGAGACTGTTGGAGGGCTCTGACCAATGGCCGGCACTGCATTCGGGTCTCCTCCATCTTGAGGAGGTGTGTATTCAAGTCCAGGCAAGTTGGAACCACCATGCTAATGGTAACTGATTTCTCTCCTTCTGTCAGGTCTGTTGCCTCGGAAAATGGAGCAAGGACTGCACTCAGTTCCTTCAACTGGTTCCACTTACGGGCACTAAACACCACATCCTCGTAATCCTCGCTGCACAGTTCGTTCAGGGCTTTGTGGTCCAGAGCTGTGAGGGCCTGTACTTGTTTGAATGTACTGTTCCAGCGAGTATTGTTTGCAGCTGGAACAGTCCTATTAGTGCCAAACATAGCCTCAAACTTGTCTTTGAATTGTGAGCTGCTATGTAATAGAGTTGTGAATCGTGATGTTTTGGCTATGGTGCGGGAAATGGCCCTAACCTCCTTCATGCCGTCATTCACAACTAACTGCAGAGAGTGTGCAAAGCAGGAAAGACGTTCACCTGATGACCAGGGTAATTCTGTGTCTTCCACTGAAGTAATGTCCTCCCACAAGTGCTCATCATCTAGATTATCCTCCTCACTCTCACTGTCGTCAGATTGCTTTTGGGGCATGTGTACTTTGAAAGCGCATTTCATATTGGCGGCATGGTCTGTTATTATATTGCTTATTTTCTGACGGATACCATATTCTTCTGTGATCTCCTCAAAGGCAGAAGAAATATGCTCTCCATTATGTCTGCCTACAAAACGCCTACAGTCCAGCAGGTAGGATTCAAGTGCATAGGAATACTTTGATTTATAGCACACATGGGCAGTCACTCCCAGGAAGGAGCATAGCCTGCGATCAGACCAGATGTCAGTTGTTAACGACACAGATGACTGGGTCTCAAGTTTCTCCAAAACAATTTCCTTGACCTTCCTTACTAACTCTGGAAGGCTTGCTGCCTTGGCAGTTGTAGACTATAGAGCTGGACTTTCTGTGTAAAGAATGATATAGTTGGCTGTGTGACATCTGTCTGTTGCCCTGCCTTGTACTCCAAGAACCTACAAATTTAGGGAAGAGGAATCAGTAAAATATCATCAGTAAAATATCTTCATATGAATATTAATTACATCAAAAGAACGATCTTAAAAATAAGTAGCAACTTCATAAATGTATGTAAAATCTGTGTAATGTTACTGCATAAGAACATGTGTGGGTAAACACAATATAAATCAATGGTATTTTGGCCATCACATTTTTCTAATTGGTAAACAAGGAAGTTAAATGATTGATATGATATGAGCCAGAGAGAGCGTGCTGGTAAAAAGTTATATATTTGATCTGCAACTGTAAATGGGAACTTAAAAATTAGCTCTCTGAAAGTAACGTACCATGTGCCATACAATAACCTATTTAATTTAGTCATTTCTCATATAAGTTGATGCGCATTACTCAGTCTCCACTCTCTGCTCATATCTCTAGGTTAGCTCTCTCACCCAAAAGAGTGAGCATCACCTCGGCGCGTAGCTTTAATGTCGGGAGCTGTATGCTGACATTAGCTAAGGTCGATGTAACTTAACATTAGCTACACAGCTTTGTGGCCTGTCTCGTGACATCCCACAAGATTTGTGTCAACACAGAAAACATTTAATCACTAGATAGGTTTTTTTGTTTATTTAAAGTGTGGTTTATGTCAGCTGAATGTGCGGAACGCTTTTCAGAGAAGATAAGGTATTTTAGCACAATTCACCCAGCGGCAATTCAGAAAAAAAAAATATTCAAATGTTCCACATGAAACTGTGGTCTTCCGACCTTTTACCATTACATCGTGTCGATTTATTTTGATTATTATGTGCCAGGGAGAGAGAGCAAGATAGCGCTTAGGAGACGGTGAAGCCTTTATACATTCGCCTGGCTCCGCAGAGAGAGAGATAGGAGCCAGGCGTGCGCGACCGGGGCGCTCTCTCTGCTCGTTCTTCTGATGCGCCCTGTCACACTCGCAACAGTTCGTCTACATTACTCATCTATCAAATAAGACGATGGCGGGACAAAAATTCGCTTTGGAGCAGGAGCATCGATAAGAGGACTCGTTAACGTTGAGGGCATTCAATATCGATGGTTCATAAAAATTAGAACCGGTTCTCGAGTGGAACCGGTTTTCAATTCCCATCCCAATATGTATAACGTTAGCTAATATTGACAAAATCTCTTTGTGTAAGGAGTAATTTTATTTGGTACGAGGCAAATTGCTAACGTTAGCTAGCCAGCTTTGCTAACATCACTTACACATAGCTTACCTTTCTTTGTGCTTCCTTTCGAAGTGACGATAAAAGTTTGACGTAGTCCCCACCGTCTCTGAAAGTGAAGCACTGCAGAATTTACAAGAAGCTGTATGCTTTCTTCTGGATGTTATTTTGCAAATATATTCTTTATGATTTTTGTAGCCGAATTTTATTACTGAAGATTTTGCAGACATCTTCTCCCGCTCCCAGACAACCACAGATCACTTTCTTGGGAGTGCGAGTGAAAGGGGCGGGGATGGGTAACAGGCAGCGGTAACAAAAATACATAATTATCAATTACCAATGAGTCACGTTATTGCTTGGATTTGAATCAGTACGTTTTACATACAATAAAAGCAAGGATGTTAACAAAAAATTTGTCAATATACTGGCAAATTAGTGATATTTTCACAGTCATGGTCTTGTCTGGTCTTGAAAAAAAATCCAGAGTCCTCAATGTCCGAGACCGAGACAAGACCGAGACCAAATGCGGTCGAGTCCGAGACGAGACCATCAAAAGTGGTCTCGAGACCAAGACCGGTCTCGAGTACTACAACACTGCTATCTAGTGTAAATGATAAATCATGTTTGAGATTTGTGCTGACTACTGTATACAGGCCACCAGGGTACCATACAGAATTTGCTGATTTTCTGAGTTAGTTAAATTCACTGAGTTAGTACAGGCTGCAGATAAAGTCCTAATTGTTGGTGATTTTAATATACATGTAGATAACGAAAAAGATGCATTGGGATTGGCATTTAAAGACATTCTGTCAACACGTGTCAGGACCTACTCATTGTCGTAATTATACTCTAGATCTAATATTATCGCATGGAATCAATGTTGATGCCGTTGAAATTCTACAGCAGAGCGATGACATCTCAGATCATTATCTAGTCTTGTGTATACTTCATTTAGCCAAGGCTGCAAAGTCGACTCTGTGTTACAAATATGTTAGACCTATCACTTCTGCCACTAAAGATTGCTTTATTAATAATATTCCTGATCAGTTTCATCTCCTCAGCATCCCAGATAGCTTAGAAGAACTCCATATTGCGACAGAAACTTTTGACTCTCTCTTTTCTTTAAAGAAAATAGTCCAACGCCGTGGTACAACCAGCACACTCAGGCCCTTAAGAGAGCAGCCAGAAAAATGGAGCGCAACTGGAAGAAAACAAAATTAGAGTTTTTTTTCGCATTTCATGGAAAGAGAGCACGATTTCGTACAGAGAGGCCTTAAAAGCTGCCAGATCTGCGAGTGTCTACAGAATGAGCCAATGAACGTTGGTGTGCGTGAATCGTGTCACGCGCCACGCCCTGCAGCGCGGGTATAAACAGGAAGTGGGCGCACTTACTCATTGGCCGTTTCTCAATATGCGTTCTTGTCTGTACTTGTGTTCTTGTGGACTTGTGAAACGTCATCAGTCGCTGCCCAAGTACTGTTCCAATTCAAAGTTCACATCTAGCCAAGAACAGTTCAAATCCCCGGATGTGTTCTTGATCCGCCCCGTTTACCGAGGATGCATCGAGAGGTGACTTGTGCGGACTTGAGTCAGCCAGGTATCCCAGAATGCATCTCGCACCAACCAGCAAGCGTCAATAGCAGAGGAGAAAACCCGCGTAATATCAAAATACTACTGTTATTGTGTCACGAAATGTAATTTTAAGAGTGTTTCAGTCGAGAATGTAGTTGTTTAAAGCTCAAATCTGTGGTTTATTTATAAAGAGAGCGCCTATTTGAAAAATGAATCTGACGTTTTCGGAGTTGTGAGATCCAGGCGATCACCGGGCGTTGAGCGCTCATTAACCCCGACTGGAACAGCTTTTCCTCGGCTTGTGCTTCTGATGTTTTCCGCTGGCTCTGATGTCTAGTGCTTAAACATGAGATATAATTCTTCGTATACGTCGATCTTTGGTCTCATTAATCTATTGTTTGTTCCATGGCAATTCGTTTTGGCTGAGGGCAAAGTGAAGTTTCATAACTTTAGGCTATTTAACTTTAACTTTGTAGCATTATTAGAGAGCTGACTTATGTTTGACTGAATCGTTTGCTTTATTTCTCGCTATATAGCTTCTTATACCTTTTAGGCTACTTTTATACTGGATTGATCATTAAAACTGACATTTAACAAAAAGAGACAGGGTTGTGTAATTTTATTTTATATATTTTAAAATAAATCGAATATTTATTTTACATGGTCTTCACTGTATAATAAAATAAAATGACACAACCCTGTCTGTTTTTTAAATGTCCGACCGTTTTAATGATCAACAATGTTTCATTTTTTTTAATAAAAAAAAAAAAAAAGCTCTGTTGTGTTTTATATTTCGTGTTATAAATGCAGTGAAGATAATCAATGTACGCGTTGCCTGAACCAGATTTGTGTGGCCATTAATATGTTTAAACATTTTTCAAATGAAAAGAGGCAGAGTGGTGTTTTATGACATATTTCGTTTTATGGTTGCCTAAAATATACATAAAGAGATAACCGTAGCCAGAGCGTGCTGAGTGACGCGATCAAGAACGCACTGTTCCATTTGCAGAATAACCGGACTCGCGTCCTCTCGTCCTCGGGAGTTCGTTCTCCCGAGTCGAACTTGGCAAGTCCGAACTACCAAGGACGCAAGTCCGAAGTTTGCGTACTTGGTATTGAGAAACGGCCATTGTTTTTCGCTGAGGAGCCGAGATCGTGAAGGCCGTACAGCGATGGTCAGCAACCGTGGCGATGGGACGTTAAGTCTCCCGTTCCCTCCTTCAGGGAACAAGGGTTACATTAGTAACCGAGACGTTCCCTATCGTCGTGATGACGTAATTGGGATCCCTATGGAAAACGCCATGGTTGCTGCCACATCCAGCGCCCTATGCAAGACTCTCAGACCCCCAACTGGCTGGGGCGGAAGGCCTGCGTAGAGGGAGTTCAACTGCTGTTCCGTTATACCCCACACAGTAGAACTCTTTGGATAACACTGGGAAAGCGTGCCTTTCCAGGGAAGAGGGATGCTGCGGAAGTCACATCCTGCCCGAAGGGAGGTAAGATGTGGAGAATACACATATGGACTGGCCGGAAGGGGCAGTGCAACATATGGAATGTCACTGGGGTGGCTCCAGCCTGAGAAGGGGAGGCTAAACTAGACAGTGACGGCAGAGCGGACTCTGCCAAGGGAAAGACACGGGCTCACCGCAGGGAGCTGGTCGTGGAAGATTACGCATATGGGATCATCACAGGGATCACCACATATGGAACCCAGCCTAGCACAAGTTACACAAGCATACGAGCACTAGGCCTGGCGTCGGACGCTCCGCAACATCTGACTGCCGAAGGGGTGCGGAAGAACTCTACAGGGTTCGTCTGAGTGGGGAGCTCAACTGGAGCAAAAAGGCACACGTATCCGCTCCATGTGGAGGGGAATGGCGCAGCAAGCCGACACTAGAGCGGGAACTTCGGTGTTTCTGGCTGGTTGAAGCGAGCACACAGGAAGAAACCAGCTCAAAACGTAGGCTATAAAACCTAGCGAACATGTTAGGTGTCGCCCAGCCCGCAGCTCTACAGATATCTGTCAGCGAGGCGCCGTGTGCCAGCGCCCAAGAAGAAGGGACACTACTAGTGGAGTGGGCTTTCAACCCGGGCGGGCAAGGCACGTCTTGGGCTTCATAAGCCAAGGCGATGGCATCCACTATCCAGTGGGCCATCCTCTGCTTGGAGACAGCCTTTCCCTTCCGCTGGCCTCCGTAACAGATGAAGAACTGATCTGAGGTCCTGAGGCTTTGCGTTCTATCCATGTAAAGGCGCAGAGCGCTAACGGGACAGAGAAAAGCCAGGGCTGGGTCTGCCTCCTCCGAAGGCAGCGCTTGCAGGTTCACCACCTGGTCCCTGAAAGGAAGTGGTGGGAACCTTGGGCACGTATCCGGGCCGGGGTCTCAGGGTCACGTGAGAGTTAGCCGGGCCGAATTCTAGGTATGATTCGTTGACTGAAAATGCATGCAGGTCCCCTACCCTCTTGATGGAGGCCAATACAACCAGGAGTCCTTTTTTACAAGACAGAATTTTTAACTCCGCTGACTGCAAAGGCTCAAAGGGTCGTAGAGGGGGATCTAGCGGAAGTGATGGTGTCAGCTACCGCTGGGGGTAGGTCACCTAGAACCTCCACATCCCATCCAGGGACCAGACATAGAGTTTCCAGAGGTCTGGACGCGGGTGCCATAGGGTGCCCCATCTCTGAGAAAGCAGGTCCTCTCTCAGAGGAATGGGCAAGGGAGGGGCTGTCGCGAGGAGCACCAGTTCCAAGAACCAGGTCCGGTTGGGCCAATACGGCGCAACCAACAAGACCTGCTCCTCGTCCTCCCTGACCTTGCACAAGGTCTGTGCAAGAAGGCTCACTGGGGGAAACGCATACTTGCGTAGGGCCGGGGGCCAGCTGTGTGCCAGAGCATCCGTGCCGAGGGTCCCCTCGGTCAGGGAATAGAACAACTGGCAGTGAGACGTGTCTGGGGCGGCAAACAGATCTACCTGTGCGGTCCCGAAGAGCCTGAAAATCAGCTGGACCACCTGGGGATGGAGTCACCATTCTCCCGGTAGCACCTGCTGGAGTGAGAGCTTGTCGGCTGCACGGTTGAGCAGGTCCAGAATATAAATGGCACGAAGTGACCTCAGATGCTTCTGACTCCAAAGGAGGAGATGGCGGGTGAGTTGTGACATGCGGCGGGAGCGTAGACCACCCTGACGGTTGATGTAAGCAACGGTCGCAGTGCTGTCCGTACCAGTGGCGCAGGCAGAAATTGTATTTGGGCCAGTGAAAAAGTGAGTGGGCCTATAGTTTTTCCTAGAAAAACAAATTAATTGGCTCATTCTGTAGACACTCGAAGATAATAGGGCTCCCTGAAGTGATCCCAATTATGTCGTCACGTCGATGTTACACCGAACGTGAGCGACTGATAGGGAACCTAGAATACTGTCTAACGCTTGATGGCTGCTCTGTCAAGTCTTCGACGTCGGTTAGGAACCTGGGTGTGCTCTTTGATACCAATTTTTCATTTGAAAGTCACGTGTCTAGTATCTGTAAAACCGCATTTTTCCATCTAAAAAATATATCTAAATTACGCCATATGCTCTCAATGACAAATGCGGAACAGTTAGTTCATGCGTTCATGACATCAAGGCTAGATTATTGTAATGTTATTATGGGTGGTTGCCCTGCACGCTTAATAAACAAACTACAGCTGGTCCAAAACGCAGCAGGTAGAGTTCTTACCAGAACCAGGAAGTATGACCATATTAGCCCAGTTCTGTCAACACTGCATTGGCTTCCTATTAAACATCGTATAAATTTTAAAATATTGCTGATTACTTACAAAGTACTAAATGGTTTAGCTCCCCAGTACTTGAGCGAGCTCTTAACTAATTAACGTCTATAACGACCTCAAAATTCCGGCCAGTTGATAATACCTAGAATATCTAAATTCCTATTTTGCACCAAAACTTTGGAACAATCTTCCTAACATTGTCCGGAAAGCAGACACACTCTGTCAGTTCAAATCTAGACTAATAACACATCTCCTTGACCTAGCATACACATAACAAATAATAGACTTCTATAATTCAATGTTAGGCTGCATAGATTAGGTCAGCCGGAACCGGGAACACTTCCCATAAATCCTGATGTACTTGTTACATCATAAGAAGGATGGCATCTACGCTAATATTAGTCTCTCCTTTTATCCCGAGGTTTACCGCCGACAATCTCTGTTACTTTAATGTCCTATTATCACTGTAAAGCTGCTTTGATACAATCTATATTGTTAAAAGCGCTATATAAATAAAGGTGACTGACTGACTTAAAAACTTTAGCCTTTTTTTTCCATTGTCCAATAGAATGAATGGAGTGGTGGGCCTTCCGTTGTGGTGACGGAAGTTTACAGTTTATGGATCTCCGTTTCCCTGTCTCCTGCGTGTTTGTATACCTCTCACCCTCGATCAAGGTCAGCGTAAGTGCCCTCAGCTTGTCCATTTTTTTAAAAAGTTTCTGCTGACAGTTTACTTAACATCAAACCAAAGATTCTAGAGCGCATCGCTTTAAAATTCATGTGCCCTTGTAATCTTTAATCAAAATAACTTTCCCTTAATCTCGCAATGACATCTCTTCTCTTCTCTAATGATGCGTTTACTGGCATGAGGGTGGGACAACCTGTCACTCACATAAGATCACAGCAATAGCAAATGACAGCAATCCATTGATCCAATCAATTCCTGATGGACAAAATCATGTCCCGCCCTACCTTTGTTCTTGTTTCGAGAAGCCGCTTCACACAAATATACTTTACAATAGGAAAGGAAGGACTATCGCAGCTTCTGTTTCATGCTGACTTTAACAGGCCTTTTGGAAAGCAACGTGTGCCATGTTTACTGTATTTACGTTCATTTTCATTTTCAGTTTACAGCATTTTACCAAAATTCCTCCAAAATAAAAGCTTGAGGATATGACATGCTAAATGAATCCTGTAGGATTAATGTTTGAAAGTGAGGAATTTAAGACATAAATGAGTTGTAACTTGTAGAGTTAGTTGGTTCTTGTGAAGTGAGTGAAGTATGCATACCCTTAAAAAGTAACTATTTCCTTCAGCTGTGTCTTTGTGCATGTCTATATGAAGAAGCAGTAGCAATATGAAGACATTTTCATATGAAATAAAATATCATATCACAGTTTAAATAGCATAGGCTATATGACAAAATAACCACAGCATAATTTTGGTTTACTTGCACGTCATGTGACCATTAACTGACATCAGAGAGCCATGGAAATGTAAATGTCTTGTTAAATTATAGATATTTGAACTTAAAATCTCGGGAGATACTTCAAGTAAATATTTTATGTCAAAGGGGTTTGTTTGGCTGACAAAAAAAAAAAAAAGTCTGAGACCCCTGCTAGCCTAAAGGTGTACATTTATTTGTCAGACTAATGAAAGACTATTTTGCTAAAACACTGCCCATTTAACACAGCTGCCTGATCCATTCTGCACCGACCTGGGACCAGTTGCATAAACATAGCCGCTATGTTAAGACGGCGTTTTAAGAACTAATCTGACCAACTAGCAGTTAGGGCTATCAGTCTTACATTTTGGATTTAAATTAGACCAATCAACTTTTTTATGTACCTGACTTTAAAAATAAATAAATAAAATGTCCAATGTTGAAGAAAACAATTAGTAAGACATGTAGTCCAGAGCCGTTGAAAACTGTTGTAGTCTAAGCAGTTTCCGTTCTGAGGTGAAGGGGATGTACTACCATGTGATATACAACAGAGGGCGCCATTGCTTCATAGTTGTGGAGACCAGATCAAAAGTTGAAGTGCCGTGGAAAACAGCAGTAGAGAGAAAAGTTTATTTTCTATTTTAGTTTCTTGTCAAAATGTATTTCTGCAAATGTCATTCTTTAATCAAATAATTTTTGTTGTATTGTATACAACATTCACTATTTCTTTTTTGTCTTGATAGTACATTGGCACTGCCCTAAATGTGTTAGCATTCTTATGCCAGTCATTCACCAGTACATGGCAAAATTTAGTGTGCTACAATAATCAGAAATAAATTGGAGGTCAGGTCAAGAACAGAGCAGCTCCTGGTTGATAAGGGCACTGGCTCAGATGTTTGCAGACTTTGCACATGAGGATTTGAAGCTCATATTTAATCTGGAGTAAGGCCACGATCTGGGGCCGGTTGCATAAACCGCTAAGACTAGTTTTACAAGTTAGACACCAATTTTTTCTTTTTCTTTAAGACTGTTAATAGCTTTTTTAAATCAGTTACATAAAAACGTAGATTAGCCTAATTTAATACAGAAGATTAGTGGGTCACACTAGAATTTAAGGCACTGTCTTAACATAATGGCTATGTATATACAACCGGCCCCAGATTATTTTATTGTCTTGTGGTTTTTAGCATAAGGTATGTCATTATTTATTAATGTGACTCATGTGTTCCTCCTGGAGTCACACACACACACACACACACACACACACACACACACACACACACACACACACACACACACACACACACACACACACACACACACACACACACACACACACAAATGGGTGATGATGTCCTGTGGCTGTGACAGGTGGGTGAAGGCTTTTGAGTTCACAGTGCTGTCTTGCTGTTTTAGAGATTAATATAAAACAGACATTCATAGAAACAACATTAGTCATCAAAATATTGCTCTCTTACAAACAATACTAAACACATTCACATTACTTTACAGAGAAATAAATTCTTCGGATTTCTACTATCTAAATGTGCCAGCGTTGTCCAAAAGTGAACATACAGTCATTACGGGAGAAAATCTAATTCTGCATGTTTGGAAATTATTCAATTAAATATTCACATTTTTTTGCTGTAGTGGTCTTTATTTTTGTAAAAATTAATTAAATAATAATAATAATAATAATAATAATAAAAATATATATATATATGTCGCCGGTGCATTGCAGAGACCAAACGGCATCCGTTGATATTCATACAGTCCAAATGGCGTGACGAAGGCGGTCTTATGGTGATCCTTCTCGTGAACAGCTACTTGGTGATAACCACTTGCCAAGTCTATGGTTGAAAAGACCTGGGCTTTACCCAGCGCATCCAAACTCTCATCTATCCGCGGCAGGGGAAATGCGTTAGTCTTCGGTAGTCCACGCATAGCCGCAAACTCCCATCTGCCTTCTAGACCACCGGGGAGGCATATGGACTTGAACTTTACTTAACTCCTTTCTTGAGAAGTCCGGAAATATGCTCCCTCACCTCCTCAAACTGATTTGGAGGTATCCGTCTGTATGCTTGGGCAACGGGGGTATTGTCGGACACAGAAATCTCGCGTTTAACCCGATAAGTGTACCCAAGATCCTCATCACACATTGCGAACACATCCGCGTACTGCCTCAACAATGCTCTCAACTCCGCTTGTTGACCGGGAGTTCCCCCCACCTGTACCCTGTCTGAGGGACACGATAAGTCACTGTGGGTCTCTGTCATCGACCTTACACTGACAGTAACTTCCTCATGATCTAGGGAAATCCGTCGGGAATGCCACATTACAAGAACCACTCTCCACTGGGCAACCTTTGGACAGTACTCCAAGCCTTGCTTTCGGCCGTAGCCAAACATCTTCTGTCGCCCAATTTAAAACTTGCACTGGAAACACTCGTTTACCAGCTGACACCACCATGGGCACGAGGATCAAACCCCCTGGCAGCGGAATTGCCCCTGGTTCAAGTATGAACACACCCTTAGTCTTGGGTACCTCTTTGTGTACCCGGACCTGAACCTTGGCAACAGAGGCTGCAGGTACGCACGTTTTGAATTTTCCTGCTAGTCGAACTGTAGAGCTTGCCATCAAACTCGGCCAAGATCAGCTGTTTGCAGCACTGAGCAATATTCATGCCGAGAATTCCTGGAGGTGAATGATCAGCTTCTCCATCCTTCTGGTCTCGGATTATGAAGAATTCGCAGCCGGGTAATGTTACCCCTAACACCTGGATATCCAACTCCACATATCCCAAATACGGGAGGGGCAGTTTGTTGGCAGCCGTAATCCGCAACCACTTCATCGTGCTGTGCATATCCTTATCTTCCCCACGTAAGCGCCCTCTGAAAAAGCTTTCCTTCAACATACTCACGTTGCTGCCCGTATCTAAAAGACACTTAACAGCTATTCCCCCTATGCTGACTTCAGCCTCGGGACATTTGCCCACGGCACGTTCCAAGAACCGCTCTTTAGTCAGAAAGCTGCTGTTTGAGCCCTGGGACGCCCCTCTCATTGCTCGGCTCTGCGCAATGGAGGGAGCACGTTTCCCGGCGCTAGGGCTTCTGCAGGGGCCGCTACCTGTCCTTCCTGCTTACGTGCCGTGGTGCAACCGCGGGCTATATGTCCCAACCCATCACACCTCAAGCAGATTGGCTGACCATCTGGGGTATATCGAGGCTTAAATTGAACTCTTTGGGGCCTTTCCGAGCCAAAGCTGGCTCTTTGTGTCGTAAGGCTACGGACGGCATCAGTTTGCTCGCCGATTGCTTTTCCTTGTTGTGCCACTACTTTCACGACGTCTTGCAAGACAGCATTCAGTTCCTTTGAAAAAGATGCAGGCACATTTGTGGATCTAGCAGCCTCCTCAAACCCCACGCCCATCAGGTAACGGTTTCTAGCGACGATCGCCCCCCGGGGACGCTCCTCAGCACACCACAACAGAGCCTCTTCTCTGACCTCAATTAAAGTAACACGGGCCCGGTCCCGCACCATTTTGCGCAATTCCCGTCGAAGTACAGCGTCCCTTACCCCCTCTATGAACTGATCCCTTAACGCTAGCTGCCCATCGGGCACTGCATCAGGTGACTGTTGGAGTTCCGCGATTAACATCGTCGACAAGGCATGCGAATACTCTCGTAGATCTTCCCCTTCTAACTGCCTTCGTGCATAGAAGGCGTGTAACAGTTGAGGAGTCGTCCGCTTCTCTCGGAAAGCGGCCCTCAAACAATCAAGCAGGTCCTAAGGCGTTGCATCCTCCCTCCCCACACACAATTTAACCTCATCAAGTGCTGATCCCCTTAAGTGTGACAAAATAAAGTCTACTTGATCCTCCTCACTCAATCCCCTTATCCGAATTACTCGTTCGAGTTCCTCAATAAACTCGTCAATGGTCTGACCGTCTTTACTAGAGTCACCACAATAGGGAACAATTTGTCTTTCTCTGGGAATATAGACATACGACCTAGTGTTAACAGTGTTCAGACTAGCAAGTGTCGACATCACCTGATCGTGTCTCTTCCCAAGCTCCTGAATTTGTGATCGGAGCTGTAGGAAAGGGTTATCTCTATCATCACCATCATCCCTGACGGCGGCGCCAGCCTCTTGGCTATCGACCATCTCCTCATGAGCGTCATCCTCCATGCCTCTATATCTGCGTTATTAAAAGTCTCAGCATCTACAAAGTTCACCTGCAAACACAGTCCAATGCAGCCTCCTCGTTCCAGCCGGTCCTGGCACTCTGGCTCCTTGTCCTCCCACAGTCCTTCCTGGCTCTGTGCACAGCTCTCTCTGCTGTCTCTGGCACGCAATCCTCCTTGACCACTACCGTTGTTGATCTACCCACTTAGGCTAACGGTATGTTCGACTTAGCTTGTGTATTCGTTTTCAAAGAAAAACCCTCCCCACAAGAGGAAACCAGCAGAAAGAACTACCCCACTCCTGGTACCAAAAAGATGTGGCCGTGGAAATGTGCACACTATATAAAACTCAAACTATAAAACTAAAAAAAGGGGTTCTTTATTTTCGACTGCGTATGAGAAAGACGCAGTGTTAATGTCTGGAGTTTCCGCTTGTGGTCAGGAATATAAACAAAAACTTATACAGTTACAATAGAAAAATACCAAACATAAAAACTTCCATACAGAACTCGCCACGTACAGTGTGAATTACAATGTTCCACAAATGTACAAAGAAACAACCCAAAATAAAGAATAATAGTTACACTTCCATATTTTCCCCTCAGCGAGTTCTCTTTCACAATACTCAATTGTGTTAATTTTCCCTTTTTAGCTTCTTGCAAATAATTTTATATTCCCAAAAATAAAACAGAATACACAAAAACGGTTTATGTGAGCACTTATACCCCAAATAAACACCGTAGTGGCTTTTTATGTTTTCTGAATAAAGAACAAAACATAAACATGATTAAAGACACATTCTCATACAGTAAGCCACTGACACACTTGTAAGACAGGAATAGACATACTTGCAATTAACACTAATTCTCATCTCTTACAGATTATCAATAAACTTTGACATTACAAACAATGCAGAGCTAGCCAAATACTTTCTTTGAGTGAATATATGCATTTACAATAAAAGAATGAACTAAAATGACACTCACTCTGTGAAGCGATACACCGCACTAGAAAGCCCGCGGCACAGTCATCTCACGTGCACTAGCGTCTCTTCGTTCTCCCCTCTGACATAATTTTATCACAGAAACAGAAGTATCGTTTATATTTCTCCTCAATAATAACATGAGCTGTAATAATGAGTTCAAATAACATGCTACATTTCTATTAAACAAACACCCACGCTCAACCGCCGTCACTGTGGAATGTCTCTGGCACTCGGGAGAAACAAAGATTCCTTGCGACGAATCACTGCTCCAACCACTCAACAAACAGAACACCACATTGGGGGTTTCCCCTTTCGCTTTCAAGCATAAGCCAATGATGTAAGTTGGTGTTAGTTTCTAACGCGCCTCGGCTCACGCGTTCGCTGAAGGTCTATCAAAAAGCAAAAACCCAAAATTCTTGTTCCTTCCGATACTGCACTACTCATGCGCACCAGGGTGCCCTCTAGGGACGGGAAGCATGACTACAGGCTATTTTTGCCCTGGTTACATATACAGGTCCTTCTAAAAAAATTAGCATATTGTGATAAAGTTCATTATTTTCCATAATGTAATGATAAAAATTAAACTTTCATATATTTTAGATTCATTGCAACTGAAATATTTCAGGTCTTTTATTGTTTTAATACTGATGATTTTGGCATACAGCTCATGAAAACCCAAAATTCCTATCTCAAAAAATTACCATATTTCATCCGACCAATACCCAGATAGCACACTTCTATTTGATGTGATATTTACATCTGGAAGACGTATTTTTAAGAGTGTTTGCTCATCTGCAATACGTCTATAGGACGTTTCCTGTCAGATGTCAAATAGACGTTTAGAAGATGTCTTCAAGATGTAATGATTTAGAATGCATGTTAAACTGACATCTTCTAAACGTCTATTTGACATCTGACAGGAAACGTCCTATAGACGTATTGCAGATGAGCAAACACTCTTAAAAATACGTCTTCCAGATGTAAATATCACATCAAATAGAAGTGTGCTATCTGGGTAAAAGAAGTGTTTTTAATACAAAAAAGTCAACCTTCAAATAATTATGTTCAGTTATGCACTCAATACTTGGTCGGGAATCCTTTTGCAGAAATGACTGCTTCAATGCGGCGTGGCATGGAGGCAATCAGCCTGTGGCACTGCTGAGGTGTTATGGAGGCCCAGGATGCTTCGATAGCGGCCTTAAGCTCATCCAGAGTGTTGGGTCTTGCGTCTCTCAACTTTCTCTTCACAATATCCCACAGATTCTCTATGGGGTTCAGGTCAGGAGAGTTGGCAGACCAATTGAGCACAGTAATACCATGGTCAGTAAACCATTTACCAGTGGTTTTGGCACTGTGAGCAGGTGCCAGGTCGTGCTGAAAAATGAAATCAGATGGAAGCATGAAGTGCTCCAAAATCTCCTGATAGCTAGCTGCCGCTGTTTCTGGTTCAAAAGTGGCTTGACCTGGGGAATGCGGCACCTGTAGCCCATTTCCTGCACACGCCTGTGCACGGTGGCTCTGGATGTTTCTACTCCAGGCTCAGTCCACTGCTTCCTCAGGTCCCCCAAGGTCTGGAATCGGTCCTTCTCCACAATCTTCCTCAGGGTCCGGTCACCTCTTCTCGTTGTGCAGCGTTTTTTGCCACACTTTTTCCTTCCCACAGACTTCCCACTGAGGTGCCTGGATACAGCACTCTGGGAACAGCCTATTTGTTCAGAAATTTCTTTCTGTGTCTTACCCTCTTGCTTGAGGGTGTCAATGATGGCCTTCTGGACAGCAGTCAGGTCGGCAGTCTTACCCATGATTGCGGTTTTGAGTAATGAAACAGGCTGGGAGTTTTTAAAAGCCTCAGGAATCTTTTGCAGGTGTTTAGAGTTAATTAGTTGATTCAGATGATTAGGTTAATAGCTCGTTTAGAGAACCTTTTCATGATATGCTAATTTTTTTAGATAGGAATTTTGGGTTTTCATGAGCTTCTAAGTATGCCAAAATCATCAGTATTAAAACAATAAAAGACCTGAAATATTTCAGTTGGTGTGCAATGAATCTAAAATATATGAAAGTTAAATTTTTATCATTACATTATGGAAAATAATGAACTTTATCACAATATGCTAATTTTTTTAGAAGGACCTGTATATATATATCTGTTTAGATATATCTGCCATTTATTTGTTTAGATTGTCTTTAGATTGTCACACTTTTAAAATTTCATATTGTTTTATGGATTTTCATATTTAAAGAAAATCCGTAAAACAATAGAATCCGTAAAACAATAGAGCATTATACATAAAATGCTCTTGAAAAATTGTTCATTTTTCATTGTTGATGCTGCGCTGTGCTCCTAATGGCTCCAGTCGTGAAAGCAGTTAATTACTGTCTCTCACTCGCACTGTCTCTCTTCCAACAGTCAGGCGGTAAAGGTTTGCATTCATAAAAAACAAAATGACAAACATATTTCACTCGACTTTTATCTGACTTTTTAATCCATTTTTTTAAGGGGTCCTAGTATGCTTTTTCACTTTTTCAACTTTAGTTAGTGTGTAATGTTGCTGTTTGTGCATAAAAAAAATCTGCAAGGTTACAAGTCACCTTTATTTATTTATATAGCGCTTTTTACAATGCAGATTGTTTCAAAGCAGCTTTACAGAGATAACAGGCGAATTCGCCTCATTAATTTTGCTATTCATAAATAAGTGTTTTGACGTCTAACCGAGTGGCACTATCCATGGTACTGGGAGGGGGATTTAATCCTAGCATGTTTTTTCGTTGTGCATGATCACAGTTCATATGTGTGGGGAAAGATAAGCTATTAGAGTACAAATAAGAAAATAAGTTAATAAGAAAAAAGATTTTACAATTCCTGCAAATGCAGTGATGAATTTCATGTTCTCATGATTTATTTTTATGAATAAAAATGTTTCAAAATATCCCCCCTCTGTTTTTTTCACAAATCGCACCCTGTATATATTTATATGTTCAGCACGGTGAGGCAGCTTTTGTGGACGGCTCATGTTCTCATTGCGGGAATATGACTGTCGCGGTGTTGAGATCGAGACTCGCCTTCGTCCGCGAAGCGCGAGTCCCCATTACCATGCCCCACCCCCGGGTGCCGTGTGGGATGGGTGATCGGAGGATAGTGATGGATGTCTCGCGCGGTAACCATTCCTTGTGGGCTCCTCACTCCTCCATCACACCACAGCCGATGGAATTCCTGTTGAGCGTGCTGGTCCCTCTGTAATGGACAGATCAGCTGTTTCAATTGGGGTTCCCCCAGAGGATAAGATGTCGATAGCAGCATCGGAGGTTGAGCTGGCCTCTGGAGATGATGACTCGGCTGTGTTATCTCCCTCTGGGAGTGTAACATTGTCCGAGCCAGATCCAGAAATGTCAGCTATGCTGAAACGGGCCGCCAAGGCTACCGGGCTCGAGTGGAACTCCACCGTGTCCCGTTCAGTCTCGGTTGGAGGATCGGTATCTCGGGGCGGGCCATGTTGGTTCTCAGCTCGCCGCCCCAGTGCTTTTCTTTCCCGAAGTGCATGGAGAGCTTATCAGGTTGTGGAAGGCACCTTTCTTTGAGAAACTGCCTGAATAGCTTTTCCCCCTCACTACCCTTGATGGAGGAGCGGTGAAGGGTTGCGAGGCTGTCCCTCCAGTGGAGCGGTCTGTCATGACACAGGTGCACCTGTGTCTGGCGGTCGCTGCCTTTTGGAGGGATCCCCCCCCCCCCCAAGGCCTGTGAGTTCTCGTCCGTTCCGACGGGCAGAGTTTACAAAGCCTATGGGCAAGCCGCCTCCTCTTGCGTGCCATGGTGCTGCTACAGGTCTGTCAGTCCACAGCACCCATGGACATGCACGAGGGTAGCCCAGACCGTGCGCTCATAGGTGACCACCGCACTGCATCCGACCTCGCCCTATGGGGCACGAGTTTCATGACGTGCGAGATCGGTCTGGCGATGTTCACCTTAGTGGTCCAGGAGCGCCATCATTGGCTCAGCCTGGTTGATATGGCGGATGCGGACAAGGTTCGGTTCCTGGTCTCCCCAATTTCCAAGGTTGGGCTGGTCGGCGATGTGGAGGAGAACTGCGTCCAACAGTTCTCTGCAGCCCAAGCGCAGACGGAGGCTATCCGGCACCTCCTGCCCCGGCGGCCGCTGCTGCCTCCACCCCGCCGCCTGTGGCAGTTCCTCCGCCTGCTCGTCGCCGAGGGCGTTCCCCGGCCGCAGCTCTCGCTGGGCCTTCGCAGCAGCCTCCATCCAGGCCTCAGCATGGAGCCGGCCGCAGTAGGGACGCCCAGCATGCTGGAAGCGGGCCGCCCAGGGATGGAGGAGGATGCTCTTGGAGTTGGTCACTGATCCACTCCCTCCCCCTGGGTGAGGGCTGGGTGGAGACTTCGTTTGTGTGTGTGTCTGTTCCACAGCTGGCTCCCAAAAGAAGTGGAGCAAGCGGTACCCACACTTCAAAGAAAGAGCAAGTTCCTCTGTTCCTGGGTCCCAAGAGGGCAAGTCTGGCGGTGTGCGAGCCTGTAAAGCCTCGCACCCCAGCACGGCAGCTGGGTGCGTTTCGAGGACCCGGTCATCCGCCTTCTCACTCATCCCTGGCCGTCTCGTGAAGACATGTAAGTGTCGTGCACCACACTCAGACCCTGGTTCGGGCCGCCTCCGGGCCTTCTGAGCCGGGTCCCTTTCCTCCACCTCGCTGCCCCACCTCGGGTAGGTCTGCCATCAGACTCGGCTTGCGATTCATTTCACTTGGCTTCCACCCTGGCTCAGTGATATTAATCATACCTAAGTGTTGAGCTAAGATGCTCCTAAGATTAGTGATATTAATCACACCTACGTGTTGAGCATTGCTCCTGTCCTGTGTGCGCATGTCGCAGTCCTACTGGCGAAGGACGCGATGTAGCCTCTTCCTCCAGCCGATATGAAGACCGGTTTCTATAAACCCGTATTTCATTGTACCCTAGAGTGGTGGGCCATGACCATCTTGGGCCTGTGTCAATTGAAACGGGCACTTTTTCGAA
This sequence comes from Gila orcuttii, assembly GCA_026230005.1. NCBI lineage: Eukaryota > Metazoa > Chordata > Actinopteri > Cypriniformes > Leuciscidae > Gila > Gila orcuttii. Next base: position 52,437,268 of record JAPDVR010000002.1, read on the forward strand.
AGCCTCCATTCAAGTTGCTAACACAGATGCATTTCCAAATGCTCCGTCCCCAAGGTTGGCCTGCAGCGTTCGACCTGAAGGACAGTACTTCAGATCTCGATCCCTCCGCTCCACAGATCATTCTGTGATCTTGCGTTCGAAGGTGCGAAGTATCAGTACAAGGTTCTACCCTTCGAGGGCTCCATAGCCAGTTGGGTCTTCAGGTCAACTGGAAGAGAGTAATCTCGCCCACGGGTTGAGTTTCTCTTTTTCAGTTTGGAGAAGGACTCGGTCCAACACGTTTCTTCAAGAAAAGAGTGTGTTCGGCTGGTGCTATATAGAAGTGAGAAAAGGTCCCACTGAAAGAACTTTCAGAGGCTCCTGGGGCATATGGCAGACGAAGCCGCTTGGCATCCTCCATATGAAGACCGCTTCAGCACTAGCTTCATGATCGAGTCCCGAGGTGACCGTGGCAGAGCGGCATGCCCTGTGTGACAACAGATAACCCCGGCCTGCCGCCAAACCCTCAGTCCGTGATCAGACCTTTCGTTTCTCCGGACCAATCCGCTCCTAGAACGAGGTCCACTAACACCGTCTGAGGGGCCATGTACAAAGGGCATGCTTTATCGGAGGCCTGGGCGACCTCCGACTGCATTGGCATTTGTGCCTCGAGTTGTTGCAGTTCACTTCACTTTGAGCCACCGCTGCTCAGCGAGCTGGTACCGGTCTGAACATTGCGACCGTTGTGCTAAGCTTCCCTCGCATGTCACAACTCGCCCGTCACCTCCTCCTTGGAGTCAGAAGCTTCTGAGGTCGCTTCATTTTACTAGTTCTTCCGGCCTGCTCAATCGTGCCGCCAACGAGCCTCACAACAGCTATGGCCAGGGAGAGTGGAGGCTCAATCCCCTGGCGGTCCAGCTGTGCAGGGACCACTTCGGGGCCGCACAGTTACATCTGTTTGCCTCCTCCGGAGTCCCCCCTCTGCCAGTTGTGTTATTTCTGTCTGAGTGGACAACCCTTAGACAGACGTTCCCCAGTGAGCCTTCTAAAAAAGCGCTTATACGATTCATTGTCGTTTGTTGCCTGCTCAAGTTCAGTGATTTTCATCACATGTTGAGCAGAAATGCTCCTGAAAGCTCAGTGAAAATTATCACACTCAGGTGTTGAGCAGAAGTGCTCCTGAAGCTCAGTGAAATTCATCACACTCAGGTTTTGAGCAGAGATGCTCCTGAAGCTCAGTGAATTTCTTCACACTCAGGTGTTGAGCAGATTTGCTCCTGAAGCTCAGTGATCTTCACATGTAGTGCTCCTACAGTGCTCCTGTCTTGTGCGCGCATACCGCTTGCACCTATTGTGCTAGGTCAGGAGTGGAGCAGGTCTTGACAGTTGCCCCTTATTGGCCCAACCAGACCTAGCTCCCTTCGACAGCCCTCCTGACTTCCCCTGAATAAATTTCAGGGACGGGGGCATGATGGCACCCGCGTTCAGAACCCTGGAGAGATTCCAGGCCGGTCCTAACTGGACGCGGAGGTTCAGGTGGCTACCACAGGAACATGTGGTATTTACCATCACTTCTGCGAGCACCCCCTAAAATAGGAAGTTGTGCTTACGGCAAAGAAAGTGGAACCTATTCGTTGAGTGAGTATTATTTCCATGAGGAGATCCTGAGAGCGTTCGGTCATTCAGTGCTCTCTTTCCTGCAAGATGGGTTGGAGTAGGCTGTTTCCTCCACCCTCAAAATGATGACGCACATCATGATGCAGAAGCATGGGAAGCACGTCTGATCGTCAGGTTCCTGAGGGAGCAAGGGATTTGCCTTGCGCCCCTCTTTATCTTCTGGGGCCTATCTCTGGTGAGACCGCCCAGAGACCGCCCCTGAGCCACTGCAGGCAGTGAGTTAAAAATTCAGTTTTTAAACAGTTCTCCTGCTCGTCTGGTCTCTACTAGAGGGTAGGGACTTGCTCGCTTTCGGTCAATGAGTTGTGCCTGGAATTCGGACCGGCTAACTCTCAGAAACTGAGACCCCGGCCTGGATATGTGCCCAAGGTTCCTACCTCTCCCTTTGGGACCAGGTGGTGAGCCTGCAAGCGCTCAATTCTTATCTGTTAAGGAAATCAGCAGAGAGGGAAGGCTGTTTCCAAGCGAAGTTGGCCCACTAAATGGTGGTTGCCTTCATCTTGGTGAAAATTCCGAGATGCACAGGTCCACTTAGGTGTTGAGCTCCTCTTAAATGAGTGTGAAGCCAGTTCACCATGAGCCCGGTTCAAAGTGTTGGCTTGCTGCGCCATTCCCCTCCTACGGGCTGGATACATGCGCCATTTCTGCTCCAGTTGAGTTCCCTTTACCGAACCCTGTTGAGTTCCTCCGCACCCCTCCGACATCGGACGTGGCAGGAACGTCCGGTGTTAGGCCTACCACTCGTAAGCTTGTGGAACCTGTGTTAGATCCCTACGGTGATCCCATATGTGTATTTTTCCATGGTATGGCTCCCTTCGGTGAGCCCGTGGGCTGGAGCCACCCCAGTGACATTCCATATGTTGTACTGCCGGTCATCCGCCCAGTTCATATGGGTATTCTCCACGTTACCTCCCTTCGGGCAGGATGTGGCTTCCGCAGCGTCCCTTCCTTCCTTGTACAGGGAACGCTTTCCCAGTGGTCCTGTAGGAACAGCAGTGACTTCCCTGGCCTAAGCCCTGTCCTTCCCTGCCTTAAATTGCGGGGACATCAGGAGGCTTTTGTCTAGGCACTGGAAGGTGGCAGCTTTATTGGCGTTTTCAATGGTTGATCCCCATTCAGTCGACGTCGACTACGTCCGATGTTATCGACTGACAGGGAACGTCCTGGTTGCGTATGCAACCCACCGTTCCCTGAAGGAGGGAACGGAGAATGTAGTCCCCTTGCCACTACCGCTGGACCACTGCTGACTCCGAGTTGCGCTCGGCTCCTCAGCGAAAAGCAACTAGTGCATGCATCCACTTCCGTATTTATACCTGCGCCGCGGAGGCGGAGTGTGTGATGTAAATCACGCACGCCAATTACATTGGCTCGTTCAATAGTACTCGAAGACGATTGGCTCTCTAGCGTGATCCCCATTCAGTCGACGTCGACTACGTCCTCCGTATCCTCCTTCAGGGAAGCCAGGACGTCATCTGCTCAGGTGTAAATATTAACGATGGCCTCAATTTTGCCAAACCAATTCAAGCCTGATTCAGAACCTGAGAATGTTGACGAACAAAAGGAGTGTGCATAACAGGACGTTTTTCAGAGAGGTAAGTTCCTAAGCATCTGTAAATAGGCTTACAAAAGCGAGAGCCCTGTAGATTAACACTAACAAGTTATATCAACACTTAAATGTTAGCTAGCAGGCTAGAGGAGCCAAACAACTTTGCCCTTTGTTTACATAGCAGCAACAACATAAAACTTACAATTGGAACTGTTAAAAAAGAAAACAACAGCAATACTTACAGGTTGTGATCCCGGCAAATTGGGAACAGCTCTGTCTTTCAGGAGAAGCTTTTGTGCGTGGCCAGCATTGTCTGCTAAATGTGCAGAACACAGATATACCTTGGGGTTGTAATGTTCAGGAACAGTGTTAAAAACAATTTTAACCACTGTTTTCTAAGTCTGTCTGCCTTAGGAAGGCCAAACAAAGGGGTTTTGGAACCGGGCTGGAAAAAACACTGTCTCGTCCCCCCTTTTTTTGCGTATTCCTCTGGCAGGGATTATTTAAATGAGTGACAATGCGACTTCGCAAGATCCGAAAGAAGCGTGTTGTAGTCCTTGAAAACTGTTTTCTGTTAAAGATAATATCTCCCTTTGGAGTGGAATTTAAACTTTGACATTTAATTGTATATTTAACAATATTATTACAACATTATTTTCCTGTTATCTCTGTAAAGCTGCTTTGAAACAATCTGCATTGTAAAAAGCGCTATATAAATAAATAAAGGTGACTTGTAACCTTGCAGATCTTTTTTTATGCACAAACAGCAACATTACACACTAACTAAAGTTGAAAAAGTGAAAAAGCATACTAGGACCCCTTAAAAAAAATGGATTAAAAAGTCAGATAAAAGTCGAGTGAAATATGTTTGTCGTTTTGTTTTTTATGAATGCACTGATAGGGGCCCCTTTACAAAGTTTAGGCCCCCAAGTGTAGGACCGGCCCTCACCATCAACCCTTTCTCACTGCAATATTCCATTAAAAAAAGAGAATCGTCAATTTTGATTTAATGTTAACTTTTTATATAGAGGATTTCATAAGATACAATAACCATCATTTACTCACCCTCATGTCATTCCAAACTGGTAAGACTTTCTTTCTTCCCATTTCCAAACATACAATCTCAAAGTACAATGGGACAGTAATGTTTGAAACAGTAATGCCGTTTCCATGTATTTATCTCTTACATTGCCCAACAACATTTCATCTCACTTTCCCCTCATCTTCACTTTCCCTTGTCAGGAACGTCTCATACTCCACATTACAGGATTGCATATAGTTTAGCATGAGTCTATTAATTGTAAAAGTAAAAATCTTTCACAGTTAAGTCTCCCTTTAGACCGCCTGACTGTTGGAAGAGAGACAGTGCGAGTGAGAGACAGTAATTAACTGCTTTCACGACTGGAGCCATTAGGAGCACAGCGCTGCATTAAAATTGCATCGTAATGGCTGGAGGCAGAGAGGCTACTTGAACAGTGGATACTTCTGAGTTGTGCTGGGGGTAGAGTGCTAATGGGACATCACAAGCTCACGTTTTTGAACTAAAGGCGAGGAGACAGCATGCACTCCTTGAGACGTTTTAAGTTTTTAGGTTGCAGTCACAAAAGGGAATGAGACTGTATGGGTGTCATTATAGAATCCTCTGCCTCTTGCTCTTGCCCTACCAGGGGCGACGCTAGACACTTTTCTTCTGGGGGTTGTACCCCAGTAAAAATTTCCTGACAAACCAGTCTGATAAGGTACTAGGTTACAGTAGATACGTCTGAAAATAGGCTTTCCTATTCATTGAACGTTGTCATTTAAATAATTTGAATGATACAAAACTTGAAGGGTGATTGTAATGTAATGTTATGTGAGTTTTTAAAAGCTCAACTTAAATGAATAATGCTCATAAATGGCTGTTGAGATTTTTTTTTTTAAACAGAGTTGAGGCTTGGACCCGGAAACAGTATTCAATACATCACAACTTAAAAATGGGATATACACATCTAAATGTTTATTTCAAAAGTACAAAGTAAAAGATGAACACTTTAAAATATTTCACAATAAGTTGTCTTTAAAAGATGTTCATACAGAAGCAAGATTGGATACGGTGAACTTCCATTCTGCATGGCAAAATCACAAACTTTTGAAAGATTTTAAGAAAGAAGTAATTTAAAATAACTTTTGAAAGATTCCTTAGTAAAAAATGAATTAGTACATTTGCTGGGACATTTGCGGCCCGTCCAAAACGACCCCCCACCCCCCCATAAAAAATGACAAATATATATATATATATATATATAAATGGACTCTACTCTAGCGGCTAGGATTTTCATGATATAGCAGTTCAGTACACTTGAAATCAAATCTCAATAAAGACTTGTGTGTGAATATTAAACCGCAAAAAGACTATTTAAATACGAATCCTACATTTTCTGCGTGAATGAATGGTGCAGTTTAACACACACACACACACACACACACACACACACACACACACACACACACACGTCTATATTACTAACAGGGGACTATCGCTCTACACTGGCCAAGAGGGGACCAGTGTTTCTGACCATTTTGAAGAAACAAAAATGACATACAAAATTTTCTTTTACTGTCTTTTTTCATAATATAACTTTAAATATGCATTTTATTATTTGAAAAAAAAAAACATGCCAAGTGGGGACCTGAAACTCTGGCCGATGTCTACCTTACCAACAGGGGACTCATATAGCCCGCAATGGATCTGTGTGTGTGTGAACAGTGAAGTGAACTGGTAGTGAAGTCGGTATTCATTTTGTAACTTATACATAATTATATATATATATGTGTGTGTGTGTGTGTGTGTGTGTGTGTGTGTGTGTGTGTGTGTCATTATATAATGTTCAAACAGGCATCAGAGATCACAATATCAATATATATAGATAAACATATACAATGTAAAATTAAAAAAAGAATGACCAAACCATCAATTATCAAAAATTAAAAAAAAAGATCATTTAAATCTACAACGAGTAAAAATACAGACGGCCACAGTTCAAAAGCAGAGGCGAGAAGACGTCTCTTATCATTCATAATATTATTTTTATAATATTATTTTTCTTATTTAATATTCTCTCTTCATAGATACTTTCTATGCTTTGTTATGCAGTCCCTAACAATTTACTTGCCATTGTTATGTGCCATTGCACACACATGTCTATATTACTAACATATACATGTCTATATTACTAACAGAGCAGTATCGCTCCACACTGGCCAAGAGGGGACTCTCTGAACGATATCTATCCAACCAAGTGGGGACTCTTATAGCCTGCAATGGAACTGTGTGTGTGTGTGTGAACAGTGAACTGGCAGTGAAATCTGTCTTCATTACAGTTACATTATATATCTTTTATATACATTATTTATAAATATATTCACTCAGGCATCAGAGATCAAAATATGCATGGATAAACATATACAATATAATATTAAAAAGAGAATGACCAAACCATCAGTTATCACAAATTAAAAATCGATTTTTTTTGAGGAAAGACTATTTAATCTGTTTTTACATATAACGGGTAAAAAATACAGACAGCACGGCGGCAACAGTTCAAAAGCAAACAAATAATACTGAATATCATAACACTTTTTATGAAAGCACTATAAAACATCAGAAGCTTTATGTTGTGGACATTACAGGAAAGTTATTGCTTTAAGAACTTAATTCTCTGTTGTGGCTTTATACTTATGTAAGGCCGTCTAACTCGATCCAATGGCGGTATTCGAATTAGCGGTGAAGGTCTCTGCGTGTTACTGTCTTTTCTCGCGGCAAAGTATTTTTGGTTAAATGCAATACATTTTCTCATATGTATTTTCTCGTTACTTCATCTGACTCCATAAATAAAAAGGATTTTAATGATATCCATGTATCATTAAATGTGAGCGAATGTTTTACTATTCTTTTAACTCTTGAGTGAAAATAATGTCAAAGTCAATTAGAATAATCAAATATCACAATTTAATATGTCAGGTAAATGTATCATTACAATTTCATAATCAATTCAAAGATAATCAATGTAAAACATCAAATGCTTTAGAACAAAGAAGAAAAAGTTTACCCAACAAGAAATGCGTGAGGCTGAGAGTCTCGCAACTCCAACCTCACGGGCCGATCTCAGATACAGAAAAGGCCCCGAGCTCTCGCTGCGTTTCATTATATACCCAGACCTCATTTCAAATCTAAGCATCATCCACAGTGGAAATTTATCCTGAAAGTCACCATTTGCTAGCAGTGGAAAATTAGCATTCAGTCAAATGGTCAGAAGGTGTTAACTCAAAGACACACCCTCCAGTGTGGAAGATATTTCTAAACTTCCTAAGAACTTTATTACCTTTTGGTTTACTTCTTTGGGAATGAGACATTTGTACCAGTCGCACTGAGACATTTCAAATAATACCAAACATGTATGATAATCATTCACATTAAACCATTTAGATTCTTGTGTGAGTTTGGGAGATCTCTGGCAGGATGAAGAATGGGGGAGAGATATGTAGATTAGGATGAGGGAGGTGAGACCTTCGTCTCAATAGTGCATGAGGGGGAGTTCAAATGTTAATTTCCTTTGTGTTCTCAGAGAGTGGTCCTCTCTTAAAGTCCTTCCAGTTTTTCCAGTCTTACAGATTGGCCTCTTGACCACGTGGGTCAAATTCAGATGAACACTTATGTGGTCATAGTAAGACGGTTGTTGTAATCCTTGAGACGTAACTCAAAAATTGTCTTTGCAATGTTAGCATCTGTAGAAGCTTTCAGAGAGCTGTGTTCACCTGCAGAACGCCTGATCTCACCAGGTGTATGTGGCTTGAGTTCAGTAGGTGGATGAATGCGTTCAGGTTTTCTTCTTGCGTTTCAGCCTAGAATGTAAGCAAAGTTCATAGAGTCAATCTGGACCTTTGTGACTTGTTCAGTCGACGTCTTATTCCTTCATAGAGAAACTTCTGCTTCTCTGGCACCTTCCCCATGATGATAATCTGACCCTTCTTGACCAATCCTGTCACCTCCAGCGGTGCGGTTGTCTGGGCAGACCTCAGTGGATGAAGGAGTTCTCCTTGGTTCCACACTGCTTCGTGTGAGACACCTGAAAATCGTCTTAAATGTCCACTTCACGATTGAGCACTTATGAACTTAAAAACGTGAGGAAATGCATACGAACACATAATGCAACAAAACAAAACAATGGATGGGTTCATGTCAGCAAGTGCGATTGGTACATCTGGTCTCAAATGTTTCTAAAAGGTCCTGAATGGTAAGGTGATCTCATTTTAAATATCCAATTCTCCATTACCACTGTGATGAAGTTAAATGGTAGTGGAATTATAAATATTCTTGGTCTGAATTATTCAAAGGAAACGCAGCAAGAGATCAGTGTAATCTAAACAATCAAATAGATTCTATGCATCAATAAATCATGTAATAATAATAATAATCAATCAAAAATTGTGAATCAACGCACATATATTTATATATATCACTATGTTTGTTCAGGAATCTTCTAAGGCAAGCCACCTATGCAGACATAAGTGACTTGGGACATGCTTAGTCATTCAATAATGTAGATAGTTCATTCCTTGCAACAGTTGTGAGTGGGTTTGTGTGTGTGTGTGTGTGTGTGTGTGTGTATGTGTGTGTGTGTGTTCTAGCTATGTCACAGTCGATGGCAAGGTTAAATTGTAAATTTTGTGTGTGTGTGCATTTACTGGCTAAGTCACAGTCGATGGAAGGGTTAAATTGTAAATTTTGTAAATTTTGCGCTCACACTTCAGATCTATCCGTTTTTTTATGATGTTTTTGTTATTAGTGGTATGTTGAGAAATCAGGGGCCCTCCGATTTTCCAACCACCCTAACAACAATCAGAAAATTTTAACATTTTGAAATTGAATAGCAGGTCTGTCTCTGCTCATAATTTGCATCATCAATTTGTGACTGTGGCCATTCATATCTATATTACAGTGTTTTTGTGTGAGTGTTGTGAATAGCGTATGCTATGTGCGTCTCTGTTAGACTGTCATCATTGGATCAGCTTTACCATCCTATATGTGTGAAGCTATCCGGATCTGTTAGTGTGAAGATGTACAATAGGTCTTTAGTGAGGTGACACTTTCGGACTCTATGTCATCTTAATCTTCTTATGATGTGTAGTGTTCAGCCTGTATAGACTTGATCTATTCCAGGTGATGATTATGTGAGGGTGTAGTGATGGAGGAGGGTGTAGTGATGGAGGAGTGTGTTCAGTGTTCATGTCTAGGAGATGGGTGGAATCTAATCTATAACAATTGTGTTGTAAATTTAGTTCCAGTTGTATACTGAGAGGCCATGCTTATATAGTGATGTGCTATTGTGAGATGTTAATGGCCTCTTGAAGTGTCTTTTCACCCATCTCCCGAGTCTCAGGTTATGTTCTAACAATCCCGCTGCCCTGGCTCTGATGCAGGTTGGGTCCGGCCCATCCTGGCATCCGTCCTTCAAGGAATTGCAGTAATACACCTGAGACAGAAACAAATGCAGAGAGAACCACAATTAATTCTGATGTTTTCAACAGTTTCAAATTCAGACATGTGGAATTCTTCTCCTTTCTCCATTATCATGTCCATTCAGTGCAGTGTGTGACACCTAAAAGCTGCTTCTGCAGTGGAGCCTTCACAGTCTGCGGTGTCATGAGCATTAGAGCTCCCAGTTCTGCTGGGGAAATATTCTGGATTAACCAGAGTTTTTCTCACTCATATTTTTATAAAATCAAATGGGTCGATGCCCATGGCTTTATTTCAAAGTTGCTCTCTTTACAGTCAGATCTGTGGGCAGAAATTAGTTCACCAGTTTCGGTGTTGCCTGCTTAGCATTTGCTTTTTTGTGGTGTCATTCACACGTGTGCAGATCTCTTGTGACCTGCAAAAGGCTGTGATATTTCTGTTCACACCCTCCTTGTAAATGTACTTCTCTGATCAGATTCAATTTTAGTTGGGGCGTCCCAGTTAAGGATGATTTGGTTTGCTATTACCTGTGCCACACTTCTGGTCGTGGTTTTGTAAATAAAAGCACACCCCCTCCCCTTTTGGCACAGGGTAGCAGGCCAATGAAATCGAATTGAAAGGATTAATGTCACACTTCTCCAATTAATGCCCTTCTTGGCGATTACAATATAATGACAGATTCAATGAATTTAGATGTTAAACTATTAAGCTATTTGCTATTGGGCTGCTACCCGACTAGCAAATGACGCTAATAGCTGAAGGCCTTGAGTGACCAAAGTTGTTAGCTCAGTAAAAGTTTTAGATGCATTTGAGCTTTGGTTACTTGCAGAGCGCTTGTTTGTGTCATCAGAGTGTGATTGTCTCCGTTTTATGAAATAGGGTGGAGGTCTGCCTCTGCCCAGTGACCAGCACTTTTCCTCTGTATGGCCTGTTTTGTGACAGGAATTACAGAATTTGTTCAGTTTGCCACAGTGTGGCTTTCTGAATTCTCCTGCAAATGGAGGATTTTCATGACATTCTAACACAGCTACCTCACAATGTATTTGTTTGCGTGACTCAATTCTTGTTGCCCAGCTAACAATACCTTCAAATGTATTTTGTGCTGGAGAAGCACCATACGTGAGCGATTGCTGTACATGCGGTCCTGCATTTGTAAGTAGTAAATCAAGGAGAGTTACATTGTTGTGGTTAACACCTTCAATTCCAGAATACTCCTCAAAAAGTTCAAACATATTTTCTGCATATGTCTCAAACGATTCTTCAGTACTCTGTTTCCGATTGAAAATCAATTCCCATCCAATAGGACTACAACCACGTAAATCGCGAAGACATTGTTTTAGTCTATTAAAGATTTCACCCTCAGGCTCATCTTGATACACTGACAGCACAATGTTGCCTGTCATCAAAGCCTGTGGTATCTTATAGTTCAGAACATCTGGAATTGAGCTGATAACAATTTGCCAAATATCTTTTGGTTCAAGCTGAAATGCATGTTTTAGACTAACAATGCGTCTCCACCATGGTTCGAATGGCCCTTTCAAGGGGAATGGTCCGATCTCTGCTTTAAACAAGCTACATTCAGTTATCGTTAGAGGACGCCGAATGGTTGACTCGGTGCCATTTGGGTGCCGTATCACCTTAAAGGCTGAAACAGGCACTCTGTTCAAAACTTTATCACATGCTTCACCTGTCTGAAAAGATACAGGATTGTTAGAGCAGGCTGGCTCATTTAAGAAGTGCACATTTTTAGTCCCATCGCCGTTGAGCGTTTTGGGAGACATGGACTTTTTAGCATTTAGTTTAGTCTTAAGATGTGCAATGGTGTATTTGTGATTTTTACACTTTTCAGTCAGGGCTAATTGATCAGCTAGTAATTTATCTAGCTGTGTTTGAAGATCTTGAATCTTTGCTTCAGACATTTGTGCCTCTGCATTTTTAGAATGCACTTCTTCACATTTAAGATCCATAAGCGAAGATAGAAATTTTGTTGACTTATCTAGCCGTTTATAACTTATGAAGTTTAAAGCCTCAATTATTTCACCATGTTTTGATTCCTTCTGCTTACTACCCACTGTTTTCCACCAAGTGAAAATTTCATTGTCAATAGCGTCCATGTTAAGACCCTTTTTACTGAGTTTGTACAGTGTAGGCTCGACCTTTTTGGTCCATAATGTAAACAGGACAGGATCATTATACATGTTCCAATTTATATTTGGGGAAATTTCGTTCCATGAAGCTTTGAATATGAAAAGGTTTTTTGTTTCAGGATTAATGAGATGCGCGTTTACTGTTTCTGATTTTCAAATTCATTGTGAATCACATTGTAGCCACATGGCAATTCTATGTTCCTTTGCGTGGTTTTACTGCAGCTATGGGAATAGCAGAGTTTTCCACCAAGGATACAAACAAATTCAGCATAGAAACACGTGCTTAATTCAGTTTACTCAAGATACATGGCCTAGAATGCAATGCATCTACAGCCTTTACCTAAGTGATACAAACACACTTACAGTAAAGCAATCCTGTGTTTAAAGAATAAACTTAAAATTAGACTATTTTCACATTGTAACACAAACAACTAAAGTGTGTTCTATGAGCACAATATGTTAAGCACAATTCCAAATTTGAAAATTAACAGAATTATTGCATGCGTTTTAATTCCATCAGTGTTAAAGTGTAAGCTTCCAATGCAATATAGAGATATTAATGTTTTCAATGTGGCTTTGGGCCCACCGGTGGGCCGGTGACACAAAGGGTTAAGCGTTTTGGATGCAGCATGGACATTAGCATTTAGCTTAGCCTTGAGATCTGATTTCTAGCCTGTAAATCATATCCTGTTTTTCCAAATTTTGCTTTTCATAAACATCGACCTGTCTTTATTTATAAAATCACGTGTTTTCCGATCGTTTATAAACTTAGATTTTTCTTTCTGTTATTTACTCAATCTCCTCACGTGTTGTTGGTTTGTTTCAACAAGCCCATAAGTTATAACAATGGCGACAAACAAGCGGCTGATTTGAAAACTTTTAAGCTTTACTTTACAGCTCTTCATTGTGTACCAGAATATAATTTGGAAGATGTTATTCCAATTTTAGGTTTCGTTTCTTGTTGCTTAAGCAAATGTTATCTTTAAAATCTATTAACAAGGGTTTTCATTCTTCATCTGCGCCGCCACTATCATGTCCTCACGTGTTTCAGTTCCGGACTAAAAAAAGGGCTTTGCGACCCGTAACAATGCAGACAACATTTTCTCAACACTTCTAAAAAAGGGTAGAAAAGTTGACTTACCACAGTGGCAGGAGAAAGAGAAGATGTTCAAACCTCGGGTTGATTTTAAAATCCCAATACTTTGCTGGATAAGACGTTGCTCGCTTGTGATGCGAGATCACGTCGGGGTCACCACTTTGTAAGGCCGTCTAACTCGATCCAATGGCGGTATTCGAATTAGCGGTGAAGGTCTCTGCGTGTTACTGTCTTTTCTCACGGCAAAGTATTTTTGGTTAAATGCAATACATTTTCTCATATGTATTTTCTCGTTACTTCATCTGACTCCATAAATGAAAAGGATTTTAATGATATCCGTGTATCATTAAATGTGAGCGAATGTTTTACTATTCTTTTAACTCTTGAGTGAAAATAATGTCAAAGTCAATTAGAATAATCAAATATCACAATTTAATATGTCAGGTAAATGTATCATTACAATTTCATAATCAATTCAAAGATAATCAATGTAAAACATCAAATGCTTTAGAACAAAGAAGAAAAAGTTTACCCAACAAGAAATGCGTGAGGCTGAGAGTCTCGCAACTCCCAGCCTCACGGGCCGATCTCAGATACAGAAAAGGCCCAGAGCTCTCGCTGCGTTTCATTATATACCCAGACCTCATTTCAAATCTAAGCATCATCCACAGTGGAAATTTACCTGAAAGTCACCATTTGCTAGCAGTGGAAAATTGGCATTCAGTCAAATGGTCAGAAGGTGTTAACTCAAAGACACACCCTCCAGTGTGGAAGATATTTCTAAACTTCCTAAGAACTTTATTACCTTTTGGTTTACTTCTTTGGGAATGAGACATTTGTACCAGTCGCACTGAGACATTTCAAATAATACCAAACATGTATGATAATCATTCACATTAAACCATTTAGATTCTTGTGTGAGTTTGGGAGATCTCTGGCAGGATGAAGAATGGGGGAGAGAAATGTAGATTAGGATGAGGGAGGTGAGACCTTCGTCTCAATAGTGCATGAGGGGGAGTTCAAATGTTAATTTCCTTTGTTTTCTCAGAGAGTGGTCCTCTCTTAAAGTCATCCAGTTTTTCCAGTCTTACACTTACACTATATGACCGTTCCACATATCCCATTTAAGCTTATTGTCAAGAACACCAAGATATTAATAATGCGACTGATAGTATTGGCTGCCTATTAACTAAAACATAATTTCTACTCTAAAAAAAAAATAGACATGTCCTTTTTTTGTTTTGTTTCCTTCGTTTCTAGGATGTTGATGTACAGAGATAGTCAGTGCTGAATCTAAATGCAACCAAACATATGTCATTTTTCACCAATATCAGGGGACCTTTCTTGAAGATCAAATTCAAAACTTTTAAGCTGACTTTCTGCATCTGGTCCTTTTGAAGGAACAAAAATGACATAACACAATTTTCTTTTAAGGTCTTTTTTCATAATATAACTTCAAATATGCAACAACAACAAAAATGAAACATGCCAAGATGGGACCTGCAACTCTGAACAATATCTACCTATCTAACAGAGGACCTGTGTGTGAACAGTGAAGTGAACTGGCAGTGCAGTCTGTCTTCATTTTATAACTTTTTTGTATATATATATATATATATATATATATATATATATATATATATATATATATATATATATATATAAATAAATATATATATATATAAATAAATATATATATATATATATAAATAAATAAATATATATATATATATATATATATATATATATATATATATAAATAAATATATATATATATATATATATATATATATATATATATATATATATATATATATATATATATATATATATATATATATATATATAAATAAATAAATATATATATATATATATATATATATTAGGTCTGTCAGTTAAACGCGTTATTAACGGCGTTAACGCAAAACCATTTTAACGCGATTAATTTTTTTATCGGGAGATTAACGGTCTTTTTGGCCTAGCAAACTTTGTAGTTTTTTTTCACATGCTTTTGCAACAGGACGCGGCATGGGCGGCGCTGCGCTATGAAACCCATTAATTTCAAGGGCTTGCGCCGTGCGAGGACGTTTTGTTGCTTCGTCGACCAAAGCGCAAGTGGATCTAGCTAGACCGGAAACAAAACAACAGGCACGCGCACACACTTGTTTGGGGTTGCGAGCCGGCCAAATAGGTTAACGTTACGTTTTGAGTGGATGACGAGCGCGAGACGCCGAAATGGATGCCAATAAGATTTTGAATGGAAAGTTTACTTTTAAAAAGTTGCCAAATGGTTCCATTGACTAGACCAAAGTGATCTGTGTGTTTTGTCGTTATGAACTGAGCTATCATTATCGCAGCACGTCCAGTCTGAAATACCACTTGATGATGGCCAAGCACACACACACAGCTGATGCGATTTCTCCGCCCCCTCGTCAATATCAGTACCTCGTCAGTATTTCTTTCACCCTTTTATTGATGGACAGTGTTACATTGTGTTACAAAGAAATTATTTGCTCCAAGTGAGAATGTTAGTGTGAAATTGAACACAGTATTGCCAATGTTGTTTTCAATAAAAAAAAAATTTGCACAAAGCAAGCAATCCACTTTTTTCATGTTGATAAGAGCATTAAAATGAGAAAAAATAATGAACAAAAAGAAATCAAGAGACATTTAGAATAGATAAAAATGTGCGATTAATCGCGAGTTAACTATGACATTAATGCGATTAATCGCGATTAAATATTTTAATCGTTTGACAGCACTAATATATATATATATATATATATATACAGGCAGTGGCGTCATGCCCATTCAAAGTGAGGGGGCACGTGCCCCCTTAGATTTTTCCTCCCTGATAATTTTTTTGTCACAACTTTATTCCTATTATGCTCCATAATTACCAGAGCCTATAACAACTCAAATCTATTCTTCTGGATGTGTAATAAATCGGTCAGCATCAGCCCGCCCCTTTTTCCTAATATGGTGTCTGTGTATATCAAATCTAGAGCACTACGCGCGTAGTCTAGAATCTTTGCTGTGTATGTTCAAGCAACTCACTCGTCTCGCACGTTGAGCTGGCAATGTCTTGAAGTGGTAAGTGGGCAAAGCAACAAATCGGCATTGAATTAGTTATCGGATGATATTAAAAGGTAGTGGGATTATTTGTGGTTGACCTGGAAATTTTAACTTGATCAAAAAGTTATGGATTTGATATTAGTTGCGAATTCAGAGCATAACTTTAGTTGTGTCAGTGTAACGTTATCGATAGCTAGCCTAGTCTAACCGTAAACTAGTTGGCTAACGTTACTGCCTGCCATACAAAGCCAATAAGCCATAGTAACGTTATCTGATCGGTTTTGAAACATCTGTTCTGTTTTGTCTTGTGTCAAAGTCTCCAGCTGGTTCAATTGTTTTCAGTTTTATAGAAACGAGGGTGTTAAATGTGTTGTAGGCTAACTGCAAAATCCAACCTAACGTTATCAAGGCATCGACTTGATGTTTCTCCCATAGACTGTTATTCACGGTTCTTCACGGATCAGGCAGCTAATTCAAATGCAGTGAAAAAAGATAGGCTACCCGTTCGAAAGCTACAGCATAGTTGTTATAAAGATCGCTATGACCGTGATGTAAGCTTAGAGACAGTATAACTACAGTATTTCAATGATTTTACTAAAGTAATTATACATATTACATTTGATTTGATTACTTTTTTTACATTTCTGTCAAATATTAACCATTTTCAAATAAACAGGGTAGTGTTAACCTTATTCAGCACTGAAATCTGTCAAACTTCTTTCAAAGTCCTTCATCACATATTAATATTAAAATAACTTCATTTCAGAGCACCACAAAGTCAGACCTCAGCACCTTTATGTACCTTTAATATAAGATCGTTCTTAGGTCACATGCCAATTTAAAATCATAACATAAAAACTGCAATGGTAGCCTACTGTTTTTAAAATCATGTGTAGTAGGCCTAAGTGTAAAGTAAGTTTGTGTGTAAACATGCTTTAATGAAGTAGACATCAAAAGCTTTTGAATTTGAGCTTACAGTTCTTTCATCAACCTGTCTTTTACATAAACTTACAAAATAGATACTTTAACTTAGTCCTCAGATATAGGAGGGTTGCTGCTGGCTCCGTTAAGGTATTTTTGTCCCTCCCAAACTGCATTGAAATTAGGGCTGCAACTAACGATTATTTTCATAATCGATTAATCGGACGATTATTTTTTCGATTAATCGATTAATCGGATAAAATTTCAATTTGATTTTTTGTTTATTACAACTAAATAAAACCCTTAATCATGGTATTTATGTGTAAAAGTGTACAAAAGCCACACATTGAGTTTTACTAATATCAATATTTGCATTGTTTTTAATGATAATTGCTGATGGCAAGTTGACAACCATGAAAAACAAAAAAATCTAAATTATATACAACATTGTTTTAACATAATTTTTGTTAAAAACTAATTTACACAGACATGTTCAGATGTGAAGATAGAAACCAAAAACATGTAAAGTACATAATTCATTTAATTTTTATTTAAGATTCAATTAATTATAAGGATAAATTGCTAAAATAAATATAGAAAGACTGAAAAAAAGCGTGTGAACGTAGAAGAGCCGCAGTAGATCGCGTTTGTAAAACAATTAAAACTTAATAGAAGACAAATGCCATAAAAAGAGAACGGAATGGAGACGCAGCAAACAGGCTTGATTAAAAGGACAAGAAAATGATGCATTAGTGCACAAGCATTCGCTGAAAACCACTGACTACAGTGACTAAAAAACAATCTTTTACTGCTGCTGTTAATAACTGCCTTTATATTTAGTGCTTCACTTTCTAAACACCGTTTTAATTTAGCATATTTCTGCGTAGCGCTATTTTAATCCATCACTTATGTTGCGAGCGAAATGATTGCACAACCTGATGCCCGAGACAAAATACAGACATCCCAAGTCTCCCGGAAGTTCCGGGAGTCTCCCGCATATTGATAGCGGCTCCCTGATGCCCGCAAATTAGTTCAAACTCCTGGAATCTAGAGCGTGCAAGCAAGAGAGCGCATGCGAGACAGAAGAGAGTGCTCCAAAGTCCAAACTGTGTAGCGCGCGCACGACAAAGCGGCACAGGGAGAGAGACCTTGCGTGTGTGTGCGTGTGTGCCGCATCATGATAGGCCTGTTTCAACCAATCACCAGTAAATGCTCCCCGTGACGTAAGCAGAGCAACTAATCGATAATGACATTCGTTGACAACGAATTTCATAATCGATTATTATCGATTATATCGATTAGTTGTTGCAGCCCTAATTGAAATGGTATGTTTAGCAGCCAGAATTGAAAAATTTTCAGGGGGAGAAACCCCCTGACCCCTCCTAACATGATCCATATCACCCGTCAGAAAACAATTGCAACGTCTTCGATTGTTCCCCCCCAGAATTTTGGCTTGCATGACGCCCCTGTATACAGGTCCTTCTCAAAAAATTAGCATATTGTGATAAAGTTAATTATTTTCCATAATGTAATGATAAAAATTAAACTTTCATATATTTTAGATTCATTGCACACCAACTGAAATATTTCAGGTCTTTTATTGTTTTAATACTGATGATTTTGGCATACAGCTCATGAAAACCCAAAATTCCTATCTCAAAAAATTAGCATATCATGAAAAGGTTCTCTAAACGAGCTATTAACCTAATCATCTGAATCAACTAATTAACTCTAAACACCTGCAAAAGATTCCTGAGGCTTTTAAAAACTCCCAGCCTGTTTCATTACTCAAAACCGCAATCATGGGTAAGACTGCCGACCTGACTGCTGTCCAGAAGGCCATCATTGACACCCTCAAGCAAGAGGGTAAGACACAGAAAGAAATCAGGCATGGAGGCAATCAGCCTGTGGCACTGCTGAGGTGTTATGGAGGCCCAGGATGCTTCGATAGCGGCCTTAAGCTCATCCAGAGTGTTGGGTCTTGCGTCTCTCAACTTTCTCTTCACAATATCCCACAGATTCTCTATGGGGTTCAGGTCAGGAGAGTTGGCAGGCCAATTGAGCACAGTAATACCATGGTCAGTAAACCATTTACCAGTGGTTTTGGCACTGTGAGCAGGTGCCAGGTCGTGCTGAAAAATGAAATCTTCATCTCCATAGAGCTTTTCAGCAGATGGAAGCATGAAGTGCTCCAAAATCTCCTGATAGCTAGCTGCATTGACCCTGCCCTTGATAAAACACAGTGGACCAACACCAGCAGCTGACATGGCACCCCAGACCATCACTGACTGTGGGTACTCCAGTGCTGCTTCTCTGTAGCCCAGGTCAGGCGCTTCTGCCGCTGTTTCTGGCTCAAAAGTGGCTTGACCTGGGGAATGCGGCACCTGTAGCCCATTTCCTGCACACGCCTGTGCACGGTGGCTCTGGATGTTTCTACTCCAGACTCAGTCCACTGCTTCCGCAGGTCCCCCAAGGTCTGGAATCGGTCCTTCTCCACAATCTTCCTCAGGGTCCGGTCACCTCTTCTCGTTGTGCAGCGTTTTTTGCCACACTTTTTCCTTACCACAGACTTCCCACTGAGCTACCTTGATACAGCACTCTGTGAATAGCCTATTTGTTCAGAAATTTCTTTCTGTGTCTTACCCTCTTGCTTGAGGGTGTCAATGATGGCCTTCTGAACAGCAGTCAGGTCGGCAGTCTTACCCATGATTGCGGTTTTGAGTAATGAAACAGGCTGGGAGTTTTTAAAAGCCTCAGGAATCTTTTTCAGGTGTTTAGAGTTAATTAGTTGATTCAGATGATTAGGTTAATAGCTCGTTTAGAGAACCTTTTCATGATATGCTAATTTTTTTAGATTTTTTTTGAGAATTTTGGGTTTTCATGAGCTGTATGCCAAAATCATCAGTATTAAAACAATAAAAGACCTGAAATATTTCAGTTGGCGTGCAATGAATCTAAAATATATGAAAGTTTAATTTTTATCATTACATTATGGAAAATAATTAACTTTATCACAATATGCTAGTTTTTTGAGAAGGACCTGTATATATATATGTGTGTGTGTGTTTGTGTGTTCACACAGGCATCAGAGATCACAATATGCATAGATAAACATATACAATATACAATAAAAAGAACAATGACCAACCCCATCAGTTATCAAAAAAAATAAAAATTGCTTGAGGAAAGATCATTTAAATCTACAACGAGTAAAAATACAGACGGCCACAGTTCAAAAGCAGAGGTGAGAAGAAGTCTCTTATCATTCATAATATTATTTTTATAATATTATTTTTCTTATTTAACGCTCTCTCCTCATAGATAGTTTCTATGCTTTGTTATGCAGTCCCTAACAATTTACTTGCACACATGTCTATATTACTAACAAATACATGTCTATATTACTAACAGAGCAGTATCGCTCCACACTGGCCAAGAGGGGACTCTCTGAACGATATCTATCCAACCAAGTGGGGACTCTTATAGCCTGCAATGGAACTGTGTGTGTGTATGTGTGTGTGTGTGTGTGAACAGTGAACTGGCAGTGAAATCTGTCTTCATTACAGTTACATTATATATCTTTTATATACATTATATATATATATATTCACACAGGCATCAGAGATCAAAATATTCATGGATAAACATATACAATATAATATTAAAAAGAGAAAGAGAATGACCAAACCATCAGTTATCAAAAATTAGAAAATTTAATTTTTGGAGTAAAGACCATTTGAATCTGTTTTTCATTCAACGGGTGAAAATACAGACGGCCGGGCGGGAACAGTTCAAAAGCAGAGGCGAGAAGACGAAGAAAAATAAATAAAAACAAGAATTACACTATCTACTGTTAACTGCAGTTTGTTACATTATCCATGTTTACAATACTGTACAAAATTATTCCTAATTTTCCCCTTTTGTATAGATTGTGATTAAACTGAGACTAACACGAACACTTGTGTAGGTGTTTAGTTAATTAGGAATAATTTTGTACAGTATTGTAATACTAGATAGAGAGAGGAAGACATAGACAAACATGGACAGAGAGAGAGCAGAGGATCTGTAGACACTGTGATCTACAGCACATAGAGGATGAGGAACACTTTCTGCTCTTCTGTCCCAAATATTCCCGTATAAGAGACACTTTTCTGCCCAGATTTGAAACCTTGATCCCATCATTCTTTGAACTGAGTGACACTGAAAAAATGTTATTTTTGCTCTTAGAAAATGATAGTACAGCTGCACTAGGAAAGCAAAGGGAGTGCACGCAGTTGTAGGAGTTGTGCAGGCTATTAATGTTTAACGGTGATAAGCACCCCCCGGAAAAGGCATAAGGTTTGTATTAACATTTGTTTATGGTTTATTGTTATTTATGTATTTTGCTATATGTTATTGGTAGTGTAACGGAGAGAGAGTTTGTACGAGTCGTTAATGTGAGCTTTTGTATTTCCTTTGTTCAGCTCTTACGGTGATTTATGAGGTGATATTTGCAGTGAAACGGACTCAATAAGTTTTGTCCATCATTCGGGAGGGGTCTGCTACAGTAAGGCCCATGACACACTGGCTGCGTGGCGTGAGCGTGGCGTTTCTGTTGCGTGTCAGCTGCGTGGCGGCTGCTTCGCGTTTTCTGTGTCTTTGCACACCAGAAACGTGTCTGACGCGGCGCTGCTGACACGGATCACCCTTGTTCGACATATGGGAGAGAGTTGTGGAAGCTCATGTTAAGCATAAATATAAAGCCTAAAGACACTGTCAGCAGTATTGACAGCAAAATAGACTACAGAATATTTCGTTCTGTATTGACAGGTGCAATATTTGAAAATTGATAATTATTTCTTTATTTTTAAATTATATTTATATCTGAATTTGTAAAAACCTAGACTTTCAAACATCAAAATGTAATTTATTAATATGTATTCATGTACAAAATAACATAAAAACATCTTTTCCTATTCTATTTTGCCTGGAAACGCTTCCAACACGCTTGCGTGTGGCGTGAAAAATAGGCGTCGGTTCTATTTCTAGCATGCACGCGTTTTCCGCGCGGCTCATGCCGCGCCTGAGACGCGCGTGTCACGCAGGCAGTGTGCAAGCTCTAACCTGTTAACATGGGAGCCGAAATAAAAACGGACACGCCACGCAGCTGAGACGCTCACGCCACGCAGCCAGTGTGTCATGGGCCTAAGAGCTTCACCTTCGCTGGTTTGGATCTCCGCCGCACGTGCTTGTGAAGGGGGCAACGTGACGATCGTTAACGGAGTGCAGCTCGATGGGATCAGCGTGATGGTCTATGAAACGCCATAAAAGTGAGTTGACTATGGAAATTGATACTGAAGATCCAGATTCTGAAAGTCTGCTTCAGACGGAGGCAGAAAGTATAAAGGAAAAGCATGGAGAAGGATCAGTTAAATGTAAAGAGAAAAATACTTCTGAACCTCAGTGTCATTCACAAGACAATATAGGATTGCCTCGACGCTCAGAGCGTCCACATATTCCTTCAGAGAAAATGCTTGCTTACCAGAAAGATGAGTGCTGTAAGAAAGAAAAAAGGATTATCACTTTGTATGAGCAATGGAAAGTAGCAGCTCGTAAAGCAAGACATGATTTAAAATCAGACATCTCTGATGAGCAGCTCGCTGAAATTGCTGACTCACTGGAGGATAAAGAGAACTGTATTATGAAAATCTTTAGTGAGATAAGGGAACATAGTACACCCGCTATTGATTTAAGACGTAAAATTGATGCATGTGAAGCCGTGACCAAGGACTTCGTCAAAATTGTGCTGGAAAGGTTGGCAACAGTAGATGGCGATTTTGATGCAGAACAGGAAAAGAGCCGTCTGCATGAACTTTTAGCTCATAGTTATGCCCATTCCATATACGGGTCCAGTGCTTCGCAAACGAGTGTCAGCAGCCATTCTAAATCTTCTTGTACAAGCAAGCGTGCAGATGCTGTGGCAGAGCTGGCTGCGAAAGAAGCTGAATACAAGTTGATGCAAACGGAAAGACAACAAAAGGAAAAAATGAGAACTCTAGAAGAGCAGCTCAGACAAGAGCTAGAGACTCAAAGGTTTGAATTAGAACGGCTACAGGTAGAGAAGGACATAGAGATCGCTCGAGCCAGAGTAAAATCGTATGATGAAGAAATAAAGCAAGAGACTAAGAGTCAGTCAATACAGAATGAACACGAAAGTCAGAAAAAGAAAATCTTCTCTGAGACAGAACGACAATGCAGTGTTATCCAGTCAACGACTCTCAGTGAAGTGTCTCAGCTTGCTCAGGCAGTACAGGATAGCATAGCGATCAACAGGTTACCCATACCAGAGCCATCAGTGTTCAATGGAGACCCAATTCAGTTTGTAGACTGGAAAGCCTCATTTATGTCACTTATAGATCGAAAAGGCATCTTTGCAGCTGATAAACTCTATTATTTGAAAAAGTATGTCAGTGGTTCAGCACACAGATATCTCGAAGGCACTTTTTATAGAAGTGACGAAGAAGCTTACAAAGATGCTTGGAATAAGCTTAACCAACGATATGGCCAGCCCTTCGTCATTCAAAGAGCATACCGTGAAAAGCTTTAAGACTTAAGATTTAAGACTTCTTAAATGCATGTTTGCAAGCCATACCGCATGTTAAAGGCTTGGAAATACTGAACAATTGTGAAGAGAACCAAAAGCTGGTACAGAAACTTCCTGACTGGGCAGCCTCCAGATGGAACCGCCAGGTCACAACAGTGCTTTTGGACGGTAAGGAATTTCCAAGCTTTCAAGACTTCGTAAAGTTCCTTTCAACTGAAGCAGAGATTATGTGTAATCCTATCACTTCTTTACACGCTCTTCATTCACGTGAGTCACCTCTGGGGAGAAGAGTCTCTAATGAAGTAAAAAGAAACAAGGCTATTGTTTATAAGACGCAGACAATAGTAAATGGTGATAAACAGACAGTGGCTAAAACACAGTCTAAAACGTCATGCATGTTGTGTCAAGATGACAACCATCAACTCCACAAGTGTCCAAAATTCATGGAGAAGTCTCTGAAAGACAGAAGGTCATATGTCAAAGATAACAAACTCTGTTTTGGATGTATGAAACCAGGTCACTTTGCTAAGGAATGTCGTCGTCGCCACACATGTGATGTATGCAAATTGAGACATCCCACAAGTCTTCATGACTACAACTACGAGTATTATGGAAACCGAAAGCAACCAACGGTAAGCAGTGAGCGTGCACATGAGAATGAGATTACGGATGCCACATCACTTAACGTAACAAGAGAAGGTCGTTAAGTCATTACATCTATGATTGTACCTGTATGGGTGTCGTCCATCCAAAATCCATCCAATGAACAGCTTGTCTATGCTTTGCTTGACACTCAAAGTGACACCACTTTCATTGATGAAGGAGTGAGTAAAGTAGTGCAAGTGGATGCTCATCCAATTAAACTCAAACTTACTACTCTGATGGGAGACAGTATGATCATTAATAGCAAAAGGATATCTGATCTTCAAGTGAGAGGGTATAATTCATCAGTACATATCAATCTGCCTCCATTATACACCAAAGAGTGTATTCCTGTCAATCGTGACCACATACCAACGCAGGAAACGGCAAAGAACTGGAGTCACTTGAAGGTAATCACAAAGGGAATGTCACCTCTTCTCGGCTGTGAAGTAGGTTTACTGATTGGTTACAATTGCCCCAGAGTGCTAGCTCCCAGAGAAGTCATTCTAGGTAAAGATGATGAACCCTATGCTATTCTAACTGACTTAGGTTGGAGTATTGTAGGCAGCTCCACACCAGGCATTCATGAATCCACAGCAATTGGTCTTTGTCATAGAATAGCCACAAAAGAGATTCCAGCTCTGACACCTGTGGATGCCATACGTGTGCTCGAGTCTGACTTTAAAGATGTCACGGTAGGTGACAAGACAATTTCACAGAATGATATTGTGTTTTTGGACAAACTCAAAGAATGCATAAAGAGAAATGCTCAAGGACATTATGAATTGCTCTCTTCTAACTGGTTTTCAGGTCCGTCGTTCCTGTGGAAGAAAGAAATACAGAGTGTAGATGTTGTACCAGAACTTCCAGTAGGTGATCCAGAAGTTAGAAAAGTTCAGACGTTTCAAACAGAAACCACAGAAAGTAAAGATCTTGTAGACCATTTGTCTAAGTTTTCATCCTGGTCTAATACTGTCAAGGCCATTGCACGTCTTCTGAGAATAATCAAGAAGGATAAGTCTAATTCACCAGCATCTGTGAGTGAACAAGAACATGCAAGATGCTTGATTCTAAAAGGAGTGCAGAAACAAGTGTATCAGAAAGAAATGGATGTCCTGACTCAAGGTAAACAACTTCCAGGTCATAACAGACTTCATCATCTAGACACCTTCATAGATACGGATGGTATGATTAAGGTGGGAGGAAGATTAAGTCACTCGTCATGCACTTATGTGTTCAAGCACCCACTGATTCTTCCCAAAGAGCATCATGTAACTAAGCTGATAATTGCACACTATCATGAAAGTGTAAAGCATCAAGGGAAAGGTTTCACGATTAATGCTATCAGATCTGCAGGCTATTGGATATCTGGAATGAACAGAGCTGTCACATCTTACATTCACAACTGTGTACCTTGTAGAAAGTTGAGAAAATCTGTTGAAGGACAACGGATGAGTGATCTTCCTGCAGAACATGTAGAGTCTTCCCCACCGTTTGTGTATTGTGGTATGGATTGCTTCGGTCCTTTCATGACTACAGAAGGAAGAAAACAGCACAAAAGGTATGGTCTGCTTCTAACTTGCTTTTGTTCAAGAGCCGTTCATATAGAAATGTTGGAGGATATGTCCACGGATGCTTTCATCAACAGTTTACGATGCTTCATTGCTATCAGAGGCACAGTACGACAGATCAGACGCGACCAAGGTACCAGTTTCGTCGGTGCTAAGAACGAACTGAACTCCGCATTACAGCAACTTGATCCCGAAAGGCTTACTGCTTTTCTTGCAGATAAACAGTGTGATTTTGTTTTGAATCCCCCTCATTCCAGTCATGCAGGTGGTGTATGGGAGCGTCAAATCAAAACTGTAAGGAGTGTTCTTAATGCTACAGCTTCCCTTGCATCAGGCAGGCTCAGTGATGCTTCACTGCGCACATTGTTTTATGAAGCCATGGCAATAGTTAATAGTCGTCCTCTTACAGTGGATAACTTGAACGACCCCAAGAGCTTGGAACCACTCACACCTAACCATTTGGTTACTATGAAAGCCACCACAGTCTTTCCACCACCAGGAAAGTTCATAAGAGAAGATATCTATGGGAGAAAGAGATGGAGACGGGTACAGTACCTTACTGAGCAATTCTGGAGTAGATGGAAAAAAGAGTATCTCCACAACATTGCTACTAGACAATGCTGGCATGCTCCAAAAAGGAACTTTCAGATTGGTGATGTTGTCATGGATACGGATGAGAACCTTCCAAGGAATGTATGGAGACTAGGTCGGATCAAAGACACTGTAACTAGCCAAGATGGGTTAGTAAGGAAAGTCACATTGACACTTGGTGACAAAACACTGAACAAGAAAGGAGAACGATTGAACAAGGTCTCAGTAGTAGAGAGGCCAGCTCAGAAGTTGGTCTTATTATTGGAATCGGAGTGAACACCTCTTCAAAAGGACTTTACGTGCATACACACACAAAGGTCTTTATAAGTGAAAAGTGATATTACTTATGCTTGAAAATTATGCATGTTGATATTACATTTATAATTTGGTGGGAGTGTAACAGACTTTGATGTGTTAATTCTTTTAATTTGTTTTTATATACTTTTTTGATAGTCCTGTTAGTTTAAATTAGGTTTAGGTAATGTATTTAGGTCTTATTAAGGAGGGACTTTTATTTTGACGGGTTTTGTGGTCTACGGGGCAAAACGGGTAAAAGGAAGTGAGGGAAGAGCACGCGGTTGATAGAAGGAAAGCAAAGGGAGTGCACGCAGTTGTAGGAGTTGTGCAGGCTATTAATGTTTAACGGTGATAGGCACCCACCGGAAAAGGCATAAGGTTTGTATTAACATTTGTTTATGGTTTATTGTTATTTATGTATTTTGCTATATGTTATTGGTAGTGTAACGGAGAGAGAGTTTGTACGAGTCGTTAATGCGAGCTTTTGTATTTCCTTTGTTCAGCTCTTACGGTGATTTATGAGGTGATATTTGCAGTGAAAACGGACTCAATAAACTTCATCAACATCAGTAAAGTTTTGTCCATCATTCGGGAGGGGTCTGCTACATACATATATATATATATATATATATATATATATATATATATATATATATATATATATATATATATATATATATATATATATATATATATTTCACACAGGCATCCGAAGTCACAATATACATAGATAAACATATATGATATAATTACAAAAATAATTACCAAACCATCAGTTATCAAAAATTACAATATTTGAATTGCTTGAAGAAAGAGCATTTGAATCTGTTTTTCCTAAAACGGGGTAAAAAATACCATTGACCAGGCGCAACAGTTCTAAAGCACGAGAAGACGCCTCTAATCATTCATAACATTATTTGCCTTATTTAACACTCTCTCTTCATAAATACTTTCTGTGCTTGGTTATGCAGTTCCTAAAAATTTACTTGCCATTGTTCCACTTTTCTTACCGATTTCTTCTGTAACTCAGTAGCATTTCGATATCAACAAATAATTCAGAATATCATAACTTTCGATTTCAATGAAATTCATTATCTGTTGTGGCTTTATACTTACGGTATATGATCGGTCCACATATCCCATTTAAGTTTATTGTCAAGAACACCAAGATATGAAAAATGTGACATAGTAGTGGCTGCCTATTAATTGAAACATCATTTATACTCTAATAAAATCAATAGACATGTCCTTTTTTGTTTCCTTTGTTTCTAGGATGTTGATGTACAGAGATAGTCAGTGTTTGAAATATTGCTAAATTTAAATACAACCAAACATATGTCACTCCTTACCATCTATTGCAAAATAAATAAAAAAAAATTAAACAAAATTCAAACCTACAGCATGTTGAATGAAATCAAGTAAAAGTTTATTAATGGTCCACACACTCCTAAACTGAAGGTTTCTTACTTGCTCTTGCTGCACTCCTGACAACGGAAATGGCTTTTCACATAATAAACCATTAAGTTTATCACATAGAAAATCTCATAAGCTCACTAAAAGAGCCCCCCCTGCGGTAGTGCAGACTTTCCACCGTCAGTGATGAGTGCCTAAATGTATACCACAACATCAATGATAATACCATTAATATATTGCTTTTCAAATAAGTTGCTTTGCTTTATATACAATAATAAAAAGGGTAACACCAAATATGTTATATTAAAAGTTACAAAATACCATTAAATAAAACATAAAAAATAGTGAGTCTTTAAAGCAACTTAAAAAAGACAGGCTCTGTCACTTAAATAGTTGGGACATAGTAGTCAATCATTTCAATGCTATGTCACACTGATGCTCCATTGACATGAACTACCAATGCTATGACACATTGATACTCCATACGCAAGCTCCCAGTATTGTGACATAAAACATTGATACTCCATACGCAAGCTCCCAGTTTTGTGACATGAAACATCGATACTCCATATGCAAGCTCCCAGTTTTGTGGCATAAAACATCGATACTCCATACGCAAGCTCCCAGTTTTGTGGCATAAAACATCGATACTCCATACGCAAGCTCCCAGTTTTGTGACATGAAACATCGGTACTCCATACGCAAGCTCCCAGTTTTGTGGCATAAAACATCGATACTCCATACGCAAGCCCCCAGTTTTGTGGCATAAAACATCGATACTCCATACGCAAGCTCCTAGTATTTCTATAGGCTCAAAACTGTAGACACAAATTTCTCTTGATTGAAGTTATTCGGTTGTGCACAAAGTATTTCACTGCTTTCCAGTCTCTTTCATTATCATTTAAAATCTGGTTTTCATTTAAGAATCTTTCACAATCCACTTTTCCAGGGACTTTCATTTCCTTTAGGAAATTCTTGAAATAGTGTTCAATGGTTTTAATCTCCTTCTCTGACCAGGTCTTTCTGGATTTACCTGTTAAAATAAATGAAGAAATTAAGTGAATAAAATGAATTGAATTAAAGAATAAACAAAATTTCAATAATGTAGATTTTACAAAGCTGAAGAGCACAGTCAATTCTTAAAATACATGTCAATATGTTTCATGTAGATACAATTATTTATGGTAAGTGGAATAACACACCCTGTTTATTTAATGGCAGTGGTGATATACTAAAGTGTGGAACTGCCTCTCTTGAGGCTGCAGTCTTTTTTGAGGTGGCAGCCCTTTTTTCAGAATGATCATTCTCTGGCATCCTTTTTTTAGATGTTTCATCCTCTGTATCTGAGTTGCTGGAGTCCCCTTAAACTGTAACAAAATGATCATTCAATTTTTTTTAACTAAAAGTAGATTTTCACAAAGCGCAGACACTTTTAATTGTTTTAAAAATACATATACACATAAGTAGTTTACTTACAGTTGATGTTTGGTGTTATGTCCTCCAGAGATTTTCCTTTAAATTTGCCTATTCCACTTTGCAGGGCAAAAAGAATTCTGCTCACTTTTGCCACTTGCAAGGTTTCTTCAGGCAGTCTGTAAAACTCCCTATGGACTTCAATGTTGTGACCCATGAAAGTTGCTAGTTGGTCTAGTTCATGTGTCTGTAGGTTAAGTAGCTGAGAAACTGTGGCTACATGTTTTCTCAACTTTGTAAATGTAATGTTTTCTGGATGTTTAGCCCCACAGCTTTCTGCAAATCGCTTTAAGCAGTCACACCCACGGATGCTCTCCCGTGATCCATAAAAAGGACGAGCAAATATGTAGGGATTGCTAGGGGAAATCCCAGAATCTTCTCTAGTTTTAATCAGAAGTTCCACAGATTCTGTGACATTTGTTGGAAATAGTACTGGTACTTTGTGGCCTCGTTTCCCCGTACCTCTACTCTGGTGAGATTCTTACATAGTTTCTTCTCAAAAGGTGACAGGCTCTCCATAATTTCATCCTGAATCATGTGTTTATTTCTCTGCAGGTATGTTTCAACTTCCATCCTAGAAACCTCACCTTCTCTGCGCCGATTGAATAATATTAGCTGTGCTAGTCACCTGAGAGAGATCCCTCCATGACCTTTGTGATGTGTTGTCAATGTGTGCTTTTTTGTTGACCTCCTCAAGGCACTTTAGATGATCCTGGAGCTTCTTTATGTCTTCTGCTAAAGGCAGCATTTGTGGACTGTTCCACTTTTTCTGGTATAAGGTTTTCAGTGCATTGGATGAAACATGAATTGTCCATTCCAGTTCAATTAATTTACTGAATTGCTCTGCTCTTCCCTTCAAGGCATCATCCTCTTGACGTAAAGCCTCTCCTTGCAAAATATATGACACTTTCACAAGGGAATGGCGCAGTTTTAGTGCTGTTGAAGGAACTGAGAATCGGTTTGTTGAGTTATCAAATCCAGTCATCTTTTTTACTCCCACAAGTACTGTGTTGAACTTTCCTGAGTTGATCAAGTCATTCAAAGTAACAATGTCTTTGTCAATAGTTCTTGCCACTAGAAGAAGTCTGGCAAGTTCTCTCATCTTATTTCTAATGTCTGCCCGGTGCCGTGAAACTTCTCCGTTTTTGAGGAACATTCTTTCACCCAGTGACAGAATCAACGGTTCAGGTTTTACCACTTGAGTAACAGTGTCATATGTCATGTCTCCAATAATTTGTTTAAGTGCACTGGAAACTTCAGAGTCCATGGGCAACAACAGAGAACGACTTGCCTGAACTTTTCGTTTCACTGGCATATTCTCTTTCTCTTGTAATTTGCAACGTTTGTGATGTCTCCAGAGATCTGTTTTAACATACATAGCAAAGCAAAACTTGCAAGGAAGATAGTCCATTGCTGTTGCCTCACAAGTTGCTTGTCTTTTTGGTATGATCTCTCCTTTCCCAGAGGATAGGACTGAACTGTTATGGTGGTAGTTTCCCATGTTCCTTACTTTGGATAATAAAAGAGTACGCATGGTTGAGCCTTGGATGTGTGCCAGTGCCTTTGCAACTTCAACTTTTTTAGAATGTTTCTGCTGTAGATGTCTTGCAATTTTTAGATAAGGCTTCTCACAGTAAAGACAGTAATTCTTCTTGTCATAGATTCGTTGATGTACACTGTTTGAGGACATTTTCACTTTGATATTATGTTGTTGAGAGCTACAGCCATTGGCACTTTCATCTATTTCCATCCAAGTCTTCTTAAGTGGTTTTCCTCGGATACCTTCTGCTACTTGTCCTTCAGCTTTTTTAATTTCTTCTTCTTCTTCTTCTTCTGATGACATTTCCAGGGAAAGGGAAGCCTGTTGTTCAGTGTTGTTCTGAAATACAGAAACACACAACTGAAATGTATTTGCAAATAATAACAATGTTATTAATTAAACTTTCCCCCGTATATTAGTAGTCTATGCATTATTCATCACCCGGTCATGTAATAAAACCCCTAATTACCATTTCAGACTCATATAATTCCTCCTCAGTGTGAGAAGATGAATCCATCACGTCACTGCAAACACTTTCTGGCTTATCACTGTCAGTACTCTCTAGGATGTCCATCTCATCTGATGTTTGGGGACAGCAATCAGCTGTATGGGTTCTGTCCTGTAAAACAATAACAGTGTACAATGTAACAAATTTCTGATTTAAGGTCTGTTTTTTCTATCTAGAGCCTGCTGTTTATCTCATAACACTGAGTTTTAGAATCATTGTAGTCTTTTTAGTCTTCAACTGTTTTTACTTCAAGTACTTACTTCATTTTCATTCACATTGCTGTTGTTGTTTGTGGTTCCAGTGTAACCAGACTGGTGTATGAAACCTGTAAATACACCACAATTGTTATGTATATCCAATCATTTAAGGATGTTTTTTTTTTTACTACATTCTTGTAAAATTTACAATGTTTTATTAATGAGGTGAAGAGAACAGTGTAAGTCTTGGAACATACATGTGAAAGACTGAAGGCATTCCTCAATGGTGGGACGTTCTTCAAACGATTTAGACAGCATTCTGCTAATAATATATTTTTGTCTTGTCCATCTTTCTTCACATTGAAGAGTGAAGTTACCCATTTTGACATTTTGAGATAGCCCAAATGGATCCTTTGAGTAGGGTGTAGTTGTCTGATAGGGGTGTTGCCCATCCGTCAGGATGTAATGCACCAAGCACCCTGCGACCTACAAAATAAAAGATTATTTCAAAAATTATTTCAGTAATGGTCACAACTAAACTGCACAGAATGAATAAAGATGATTGAAATAATGAGCAAATGCTGCTGTGCTCATTAGCTGAAAGCTGCTCTGAATATTACCATTCAGGACAATTGAACATAGAACAAGTGTATGCATTTTTGGCAGAACTGATGTCCATATATTTTCTTTTAATAAATCATAGTGGTCACACTAAAATAGTATTATAACTGCATACATGTAAACTTTTAAACTTTTCTACAGTTTTCTAAAATCCTTGAAAAGTTGTTTGCTCAAAAAATAAATACTTTTATTTAGAAAAACATAAATTAATTACTGAAAAACAATATGGCTTTAGAGAAAAAAAGATCAACAGCTTTGGCATTAATTGAACTCATAGGAAAAAAATACATCTGCAACTGAGAATAAGCAATACACAGTGGGGGTATTCATCGACTTAAGTAAAGCATTTGATACCATAAATCGCAGTTTTCTTTTGTCAAAATCATTCAACTGTGGCATTAGGGGTCTGGCTCATCAATGGCTCAAAAGTTATCTCAATAATCAACAGCAGTTTGTTCAAAGTAATGGTAAAACATCTGAGTTAAAAGACATAATATGTGGAGTTCCACAAGGGTCCGTTTTGGGTCCATTACTTTTTATTTTGTTCATTAATGACCTCTGTGAAGTGTCTAAGATATTAAAGTTTTTGATGTTTGCTGATGATACTAACATTTTTTACTCTGGACATAATCTGGACATAGAAATTACTGAAAATATAAGTTCAGAAATGGTAAAAGTTACGAATTGGTTTGACAAAAACAAATTATGTTTAAATTGGGAGAAAACCAAATACCATGATTTTTGGTAATCGCAAAAAGAAGAAAAATGTAAAAATAGAAATGGGCTATATGCACGCTTAAGTTCCGCATTTGACGCAAGGCTGCTCTTCAGTTTCCGGTTGAGGGAGATTTAAAGCGTAGGAAAACGAGGAAAACAGGATTATGGCAGAGACTTCAAAGTTTACTGTCCTCCCGTCTTTGAAACGAAACTTTAATACGTTTAGATGTAATTTTATATATAATTATGTTTATTTAATATAATAAACAAAGAAGCATAAACAAAATGAGGGGTGGCTGTTTTGTCTGTTTTTGTGACTGATGTTTCTTTAGTATAGCCATAGAGTATTAAAGCCAAGATAAATTTTCGGTATAGCATTGGACTCTACGATCGGCGAAAGTAATCCAGCATCCTTTGACCTTCACCGGAAATACCGCCGTGCATAGAGCCCATTGAAGGAACTGATATTGAAAGAGTTAATGCAATAAAATGTGTTGGTGTTATTTTGGATGATAAATTGAATTGTAAAGATCACATAGTTTATATTAAGAGTAAGTGTGTAAACGCATTGGGGTCTTGTACAAAGTTAAAGATCTTTTAGACTACTCTTCAGTGCATATGCTGTACAATTCCCTAATACTTCCATATTTTGGATCTTCCACAGAGGTCTGGGGTAATACTAGTAACACAAAACCTCTGTTTTTGTTACAGAAAAAAACATTAAGGATTATCAACAAGACAGGCTACAGAGAACACACCAATAGTTTATTTGTAAGTTCTAGACTGCTAAAATTCAAAGGTTTGGTTGATTTGAAGATTTTGATTTTTAGGTGGAGAGCAAAGCAGAGAGTTCTGCCTAGGGTGTTACAAAATTTATTCACTCTCGTATCAGAGGAAGATGGCCAAAGGCGGCAATATTATTTTAAAACGTTTTTTGCATGTATTACAAAAACAGAAGAATTTGTATAAGAAAAAAATACAGGAATGTTACAAAGAAAATAATGTTAATGGTGATAATTAAGTGTAAAGATAGGTATTACTGAAAATATTTGGTGATTGGGGTTGATCCACTCATAAAGCAGCTTTTTTTCTGTTGTTTTTTTTTTATGTGCACAAATAGCAAAAGATATTACAAGATTATTTCTTCTTCCTGTTCCTTTTTTTTTTCGTTCATGGAAATAAAACAAAAATGTTGTAAAACGGCATGTACGAATAAATAAGTAAATAATTAAATTGGTGTACTTATGCACTATGACATTTTGTAGTAAAAATAGTGTGAATTCTTATGTAAATACCCAAGATTATATTTTTTCCTTCATATTATACTATATTATTCATAATGTTTATACCTGCTTTATGTTAATTTACAGTGACAGCTGCATGTCCATATAAGCAGTGTTGGGTAGTATCTGATTACATGTTATCTGGATTACATATTTGGTTCTCCCTACTACTAATAATTTATCT
Source organism: Gila orcuttii (assembly GCA_026230005.1). NCBI lineage: Eukaryota > Metazoa > Chordata > Actinopteri > Cypriniformes > Leuciscidae > Gila > Gila orcuttii. Next base: position 52,471,825 of record JAPDVR010000002.1, read on the forward strand.
TTTTTACTTTACTTTCTAAAAAGCTTATATATGTTCAGAAGCTCTTCAGTTTCGTGGAACTGCACAACTGACTATCACTGAAAACTAATACAGCAATTGATCACTAGATTTACAGAAATTGTTTCATTTCACAGTGTTTTCTCAACATTGCAACATTGCATATAGAATCATCTCCTGATGAACATATTAATTATTTGAATCGCCACTCATTTAACCTCATATTACAGTCTTTTGAAAAGCTTTTGTCTTTCAAACTAAATAAAATAAATGTTTTAATTTTTATGAATTAATCATTTTAAAGAGTTTCATTAAACTCACAAACCCCTGTAGTTCCATCACAAACCCCAGTCTGAGAAGCCCTGACCTAATGCAATAGTTAATACACTTCACATTGTTGATAACAATTTTTTCATGTACATATTTTCTTTCTCATTGTATTATATCAATATGGTACAAGATTATCCTATTGAAATCAATGTGGTAAATTTGTTAGGTAATCAAAAGTAATCAAAACATAGTCCAATTACATTACCTAAAATGATTTAGATTTCAGGATTGTAAATTATTTGTAAATAATTTAGTGAATTAAGTTGTAAATTATTGTAATAAAATTAATAAAATTGTAAATTATTTAGATTATATCACTGACTGTAATTTGTGTCATGTAATTTGGAATCAGTAACTGAGTAGGCCTACAATATCTACCCAGCACTGTAAATAAGGAATTTCATGGAACATCATAATTGCATTTATTTTAGTAAGTTTTGGACTTTCTACATGAGGTCAGAATTAATCTTTTAACGAATGCAAAAAACAATACATGAGAGTGTTTAGTGCACTATACCAGTGGTTTTCAAACTTTTGAAATGGCCCTTTTTGGGGGTTTCCTTTCTGTCAACTTGTTTGTGGAGCATATTTGTGCAGGTTTTTTTTTTAACACTTTATTGTGATGAATCCCAAAAGCCATTATGCTGACTATATGTAACTTTGCAACTACATGCAATTAATTAAAGAACACTTCAATGTGCCTGCATCCTCCCACAAATTAACAGGTTTTAACAAGATATTTTCTACCCTTACCTGGATATCGGATTCTTTCTTGTATTTGTATTGCATGCCTCCAACATCTTCAAAACTTGACCAAGAAAAAGATCCAGCCATTTGAGAGAGCAGTGTGGTCTGTGCCAGATCCAGTTTTCTGCTTGCTCCAAAGTCTGCGATGTACAGTTGTTGTTGATATCTGTAGAAAAGTAAAAATGGCCATAAAAACTTTAACAATTAAAATGACATCCACATTATCATATCCTCATTTATTTTAACTGGAAATTTCTGCTGATATTACAGGATAATTATGGTTAATCCACAGACTGCTCTTACCAAACAAAATATTTTCAGGCTTCAGGTCTCTGTGCAAAATTCCATATGAATGCAGTTCCTGAAGTCCTTGCAGTAACTCCTGGCAGATCTCTAGTCTTCGATTCTCTATCAGGCTTTTTCATTGCAGGTCCCCACTTGGTCAAAAATTAAAAAAATTCACCAGAGCGTTTTTTACTTGATTTTAACATGTTTTAAGGCATGACCAACAGGGGACTTGAAAAATGTCCCCACTTGGCTCGGCGGTCCCCTGTTGGTGAGTGTGTAACGACACCAAGGTCCCCACTTAGATAGGTAGACAAGTACACAAACACACACACACACACACACACACACACACACACACACACACACACACACACACACACACACACACACACACACACACACACACACACTCTCACTCTCTCACTCTCTCTCTCTCTCTCTCTCTCTCTCTCAAGCACCTGTGACCCTCCCGCTGTTTTTTGAGTACACGAGTGCATGAACTTCATCTCCAGACTCTAGATCCGCTCTGAAAGTCACTTCGTGAGCATTTAGGTTAACCACTTCATTTGAGAAAAACTATCATCATGTCATAAACACACAGAAACTCAAAGGTCTTCATGGCAACCCGTCAAAAGAAAAGAGAAGTTCTGTTTAACTTGACAGAAATATATTACTGTTGTACAATAGAATTTAGATACATCTCAATGTAATAATAATACTAACACTAATACAAATAAATTATGATCAAAACTTTATTTTTTAAGGAATAATCATAAATTTTCTTCCATGTTTTAATTTTATCTGTAAAGCTCATTGTGCAGCATGTTTTTTGACAAAAAAGTTAGTTTAATTTTATATGATTGAAAGAAATTAAATTAAGGTTTTATATCTTCATTTGATTACCAGAAAAAAAAAAACACCGAATTTGTGTGAATTTAAAAAAAATTATATTGAATAAGTTTACTAATTGTTTATAATAAAAGTTTCATGATTTAAATTAATTAGACATGATTTTTGATTACTAAAAATTTTACACCACGTATCCGTAACATGCCCGCTCAGCAACACTGGTTTCGGGGGATCACAGTATTGCCAATGTTGTTTTCAATAAAAAAAAATTTGCACAAAGCAAGCAATCCACTTTTTTCATGTTGATAAGAGCATTAAAATGAGAAAAAATAATGAACAAAAAGAAATCAAGAGACATTTAGAATAGATAAAAATGTGCGATTAATCGCGAGTTAACTATGACATTAATGCGATTAATCGCGATTAAATATTTTATTCGTTTGACAGCACTAATTATTATATGTAAAACAGGTGTGAATATTATTATTATAGTATGAAGAGAGCTGCCTGGAAGTCTCCATCACGAATACCCTACATTTTTCTGAATTAAAAACGGAATAAAGCTTCTTTTAATGCGGATAAATAATAATGAATGAGGGGATAATAGAGGGCTCATTATACAGCCCATGATGAAATGGGTGAATGAAGCAATACTGTTGACGACCACAGGGTGGCAACACGCACAACTCTGCAGTTAATCACATGTTCACTGGAGCTTTGAAGTTGCCCGTGGATGTCATGTACCAACATTGTGATGGGTGCACACAAAGCCATAAAAGTGCAGACCCCGACACACGTAAGCCACGACGAGAGAACCGAGGAAAGTTGTCCGGGGCGCACAACTTATCCATACCCCACGAAGAGATGAGATCCCACCGGAGAGACGAGCGCCGCCTGAACTGCACGGTTTATTATGTTGATTGAGAAAAGTTTCATGAAGATATACAATGTTTATAAATGGGAGTTCTCTGAACAGCTCACTGGACCCTAGCGAGCAAGCACTTCACCGGCCACCCTGGGTCACTACTACTCTCGGGTGTTTCCTCATATTCACTATAGTGGTGGATATTTTAGGAAACCTGCTGGTGATTTTCTCCGTCTACAGAAACAAGAAACTAAGGAACGCAGGTGAGTTGCTCGCGCGAGCCAGCATACATTCACGTTTGACACGCTTTTCACATTTATGTCACATGAACTGCTTAAAGGTGTTGTTTCGAAGCGTGGAGATAGAAGAGGATACACTGACAGGCAGGATTCAGAAAGATGAGCGCGCCCTCATCTCTCATATGCGCGCACGTTTCTTTCCATCAAATCAACTCGCCGGTTTTATTCCGATATGTAGCCTACATTTCGTGTTTGACCTTAACGCTCGCTGATATACTAAAGATTTTGCTTCAAAAACAACTACATTGTACTTCAAACTACAAATGTGTGCGTGTTTTACGCACGGCAAACGTAGGAATTTTCGCTGTGATAAATAAAAAAACTGTTGCTGGTCAGTGAAAGGTTGCAGGTTTGAACCCCACAGAAGGCGATCCGAGGGCCATCATCATTCTCGCTTCATTAAGTGTATACTTGCCTACATAATCGCTACATTTAGATTTTACTTTTTATTTTGTTTTTGATGACCCTTTTAATGTAAGTAGTAACTGTAAGTTGCTACTACTGTTCAGAACCAATTTCCATTATAATGGACATTAGAATAACTGTTACAAATATTTAAGTTTTTTTTTTTCCAGGTCTGAACGGGTTAAATGAATTATTTTAGGGACTCCATATGTGTACCTGTCAGCAGTTGTGCTTCGGGTCTTCCCTCTCTTTTGCTGTTTTATCTTTTGTGATTGTCTGGCTGGCACGTAGCCTATCCGAGTGTTAAACGCTGAACTGAACCTAGAGAGGCTTTCTGGCTCTATTAGGGAAAATTAACTAGTTCGTTGGATTTGATTGACATGCTGAGCCGCCAGAGCCGGATATATGGCAGTTTATTTTGGCATTCATCTAACCACATGAAGTGCCATGGGATTGTATTTCTTGGCATGTCAATCATAGTGGGAAAATAACACACGTACAGGAAATCTGTCCAAAATCGTAATATCAGCAGATAAGTGCTGGGAAACGTGACTCATAGACTCGTTATAATAACATCGGACTCAATTTAATTAAGCTTTGACCCACATTGTGGAAATTGAATTTTTTCTTCCCTAAGGCGCTCATTAAATGTGTGTTAGGAGCACGGATATTTGTGACGTTAGAGAAGTATATGGAAAGAGCTCGACGGATATCCGCGCTCACAAGTAGCCTATGTTGTGCTCGCGTGCCGGTGGAGGCTGTTTCAGTGTCGAGTTCACGCGCTCCACACTGTCAGTTCCCGTGCGCCTTTGCGCTGACTGACGCTATCACAGAGATTGCACTGCAGCATGTCTGTACTTCGCCAGCGGAACATGTGATTCATGCTTTCATTAATTTGATAACAATTATAATCCCCTATTTCATTTCTAATCCACAATAATCAAATATAGTCTACACGTGCTTACGCAATAGGCCTATAGTCCATAATGTGTTGCCAAGTCATTGTAAAAGCCACATCAAATACTACATCCAAAGATGTATGTTACTAATATCCACTAGCCTCATTATTTAACTGGCTTAGCCTGTATAGCATAAGATTTAGTATAAGTAGATTATAAGAGATCAATAAATCAATTGCAGACTGATTTGATATAATTTCTTGGTATTTAAAACCAACATATAAGCCTATTCGATTTTTCTTTCTTACAGGGAAGAAAGAGTGTTATTGGCTGCTATTGTTGGAAATGATTAGAAGCCCCTGAGACAGAGTGGAAGACCATAAAGTTGTCAGAGTAAGAGCAGAGAAAAGAGTGTTAGAGAGATTACAGCCTTTCATAAGGGAAAGATAAGAACAGTTTAGTGGAATCATGATACGATTAACGAAACCTGTTGCATGGATGCTGTAAAATGTCTGTAATCCAAATTCATAAATTTTTTATCAACAATTAATACTGCTAATTAATAAAAAAAATAATTAAAATGTAAGTGCTTTATAAAATATTAATCATTACACGCAGTGTAAATGTACCTTACATGCCTACTCTGACTTTTCAATTTGCAATTAAATAAATTGACAGTAATTGTTGTTTCCATGTTTTATGGGGACTGTGCATAAGGATTTTTTTATACTGTACAAATTGTATTTTCTATCCTCTAACCCTAACCCTAACCTTAACCTACCCATCACAGAAAACTTTCAGCATTTTCAAAAAACATCACTTAGTATGATATATAAGCTGTTTTCCTCATGGGGCCAAACAAATGTCCCCATAACGGGGTTTACCAGCACCACACACACAGGCATTAACATGTAAAGCTTACTGTAGATGTACTGTAGGTGCAAATCTTAAGCTTATGAGTACTTGTCTTGAACACTTAGTATCCTTGAAAAATAATGTAATTTGTCAAATAAAGCTTATGTCAGTTTTTATGCCTTTTAAAAGGATGCTTTTTTTTTTTTGCTGATTAATCACACAGCACATTTAAAAATGGCTCTTCCCTCACCTGTTTTCAGTAAGTGAGGACTGGCTCACTTAAAGGTGCTACTTTTATGATGGAGTCACACCTGGATTTTGTCCAGCAGCCTGGAGGCAAACCTAGCAGAGCAGGATAAAACATGGACAACACTTTCCTGTGGACCGCCCCTGGCCACTCTGCACCTGCTGTGCTCGCTTCACATCTGAAGAAATGCACAGAAAACACACACACACACAAGACGAACAATTACCATAAAGCCCCTGTTTGAAATTCAGAATGATCGAAGCAGCCACCACAACTGCTGGACATATGGCTGTCCTCTAGTGCCAGATGAACGAGTGACGGTGTGTGATGGGGGAGGAGTGCTGTGCCGCTGCGATTGCAGTGCTCACCCATAATCTGGGATGTCTCTCTCTCAAATCATTGTACGTGTAGTGGGCAATCGGAGCCTTGTTTTTAGGTCAGAGTAGGATGTGTGTGGTGTGTGTAGTCACGGAGAGCTCTTACTGTATGCAAACCACAGGCTTTAGCACACAGCTCAGCTTTACACTAGAGTGGTTTTTGTAGTATTTGCACAATTGGTGCTGCTATTCACAAGCACACTTTTACTTCGGTTGGGTGAAGAGAGTGTGTGCAGTGAAGACATACTTCTAGTTGTACTAGTTGGATGGGGATGATTTTGAAACTTTTTTTTTTTACAACAGTTTCAGTGTTCTTAATCCAATGAAAGCAGAGAAATTATATACTTTTTGTTGGTCATTTGTCATATACTACATATGCGGCATGGGATTTGGGGTCAGTAATATTATTTGTTTACACTTTATTTTAAGGTGTCATTGTTACAGTGTAATTAAATATTTAAGTACAGTGTAATATTAATTTACTACATGTACTTACTATAGGGTTAGGGTAGGATTAGGATTTGGTTGAGGGTTAATTGAATGTAATTAGGAATAATTTACTGTTATTACTATGGTAATTACATGTAACATATGTAACAAGGACACTGTAAAATAAAGTGTTACCGATTTTTTTTTATGTTTTTGAAAGAAGCCTCATGCTCACCAAGACTGTTACTTCTACTCGATCAATTCCTTATTGAATAAAAGTTTTATTTCATTAAAAAAAAATTCACCTTCGGAAATCACCTAATGGACCCCCCCCCCCCCACACACACACACACTTTATGAGGAAGTCAAGTCACCTTCATTTATATAGCGCTTTTAAAAATACAGACCTATTTTGCTTTTAATGTTTAAAAGCAGCTTTACAGTGATAATAGGAAATTAACGTAACAGAGATTGTTTTGGCTTTACAGCAGCTCTAGAATGAAGTTATTGTCTAGCTAACTTAGTTTTGATTGATTCACTTCCGTCGCAATGATCATTAGTTATTAACTTAGGGGCCACTAACACAACACCATTCTAACAGAAAACCATTAATGCAATCCGGCCACTCATTTGCACAAAACAGTGGCTGGTGGCTCGAGAACGCAAACAATGAAATAGCTTCCAAGGTACAAGCCATGAAAAATTTATAATACAGATTTTTTTTATCACTTCCGCATAGCAACGTGAACCGGAATTATCCCAACAACGTTTTATCTGTACAGAGGTAAAGGGAAGGGAAGGAGTTATGTGTTGTTATGTGTATGCTAGGTCAAAGAGATGTGTTTTAGATTTGAACTGACAGAGTGTTGTCTGCTTCCCGGACAATGTTAGGAAGACTGTTCCAAAGTTTTGGTGCTAAATAGGAAAAGGATCTACCGCCAGCAGTCCATTTTGATATTCTAGATATTATCAACTGGCAGGAATTTTGAGATTGCAATAGATGTGAAGGACTATAATGCGTTAAGAGCTCGCTCAGGTACTAGGGAGCTAAACCATTTAGTGCTTTGTAAGTAATCAGCAATATTTTAAAATGTATTCAATGTTTAATAGGGAGCCAATGCAGTGTTGACAGAACCGGGTTAATATAGTCATACTTCCTGTTTCTAGTAAGAACTCTAGCCTAGCTGCTGCGTTTTGGACCAGCTGTAGTTTGTTTATTAAGCGTGATGCGCTTGAACTAACTGTTCCACATTTTGTCAATGAGAGCATATGGCATAATTTAGATATATTTTTAAGATGGAAAAGTGTGGTTTTACAGATACTAGACACGTGACTTTCAAATGAAAGATTGGTATCAAAGAGCACACCCAGGTTCCTAACTGGCGACGAAGACTTGACAGAGCAACCATCAAGTGTTAGACAGTATTCTAGGTTAGTATGTGAGGAAGTTTTTTGTCCAATAATTAGAATCTCTGTTTTTTCAGAATTAAGTAGTAGGAAATTACTAGTCATCCAGAGTTTTATATCAGCTATGCATTCCGTTAATTTTGTGAATTGGTAGGTTTTGTCAGGGCGTGAAGAAATATAGAGCTGAGTATCATCAGCATAAGAGTAAAAACTAATGCCATGCTTCCTAATGATATCTCCTAAGGGTAGCATGTACAGAGTGAACAGCAACGGTCCTAGTACTAAGCCTTGTGGTATGTCATACTGAACTTTTGATCGATAAGACATCTCTTCATTTACTGCTACAAACTGATAATGGTCAGATAAGTATGATTTAAACCATGCTAATGCAATTCCACTAATGCCAACATAATTTTCAAGTCTAAAAGAATGTTGTGGTCAATGGTATCAAATGCAGCAATAAGATCAAGTAACACTAATAGAGAGAGACAACCACGATCGCATGATAAGAGCAAATCATTTGTGACTCTAATGAGAGCTGTCTCAGTGCTATGGTATGGTCTAAATCCTGACTGAAAATCCTCGCAGATACCATTTCTTTTTAAAAAGGAACATAGTTTTTGCGGATACTGCTTTTTTTAGTATCTTTGACAGAAAAGGTAGATTTGAGACCGGCCTGTAATTGACTAATTCTGTAGGATCAAGTTGCGTTTTTTTAACAAGCGATTTAATCATAGCCAGCTTAAAAGTTTTTGGTATGTATCCTAATGACAAAGATGAATTAATGATATTACAAAGAGGATCTATGACCTCTGGAAGCATCTCTTTCAATAGCTTAGTCGGTATAGGGTCTAACATACATGTTGTCGATTTAGATTTAACGAGTTTAGAAAATTCTTCCTCTCCTATAGAAATTAATGAATAAAATGTAGACGGTTGCATAGTTAACATTTTCTCCCTGATGTAATAAATCTTGTAAGTAAAGTTCATAAAGCCATTACTGCTGTGCTGCTTGGAAACGTCTGGGGTTGAAGCTTTATTTTTCGTTAATTTAGCCACTGTTTCAAATAAATACCTAGGGTTTTGTTTATTTTCTTCTAATAGGGTTGAAAAATAAGCAGATCTTGCAGCTTTTAAGGCCTACGCAATCATGGTCTCTTTCCTGAGTGTGCTCGTTGTACCTCGGCGTTGGACTATTTTCTTTAAACTTCTTTAAGTGCAAAGGAGCAATTGTGTCTAAAGTGCTGGAAAAGAGAGCGTCAAAAGTTTCTGTCTCAGTAACGAGTTCTTCTAAGCTATCTGGGATGCTGAAGAGATTAAACTGATCAGGAATACTATTAATAAAGCGATCTTTAGTGGCATAAGTGATAGGTCTAACATATTTGTAACATGGAGTCGACTTTGCAGCCTTGGCTAAATGAAGTATACACTAGAGTAGATAATGATCTGAGATGTCATTGCTCTGCTGTAGCATTTCAACGGCATCAACATTGATTACATGCGATAATATTAGATCTAGAGTATGATTACGACAATGAGCAGGTCCTGACACGTGTTGACTAACTCCAATAGAGTTCAGAATGTCTTTAAATGCCAGTCCCAATGCATCTTTTTCGTTATCTACATGTATATTAAGATCACCAACAATTAGGACTTTATCTGCAGCCAGTACTAACTGATAGAAAATCAGCAGTCTGTATGGTACCCTGGTGGCCTGTATACAGTAGCCAGCACAAATCTCAAACGTGATTTATCATTTACACTAGACAGTGTTACATTAAGCACCAACACTTCAAAAGAATTATATATACTTATCAGTAATTCTGAAGATATTACTATAAATTACAGCAATACCTCCCCCTTTGCCTTTCAGATGAGGCTCATGTTTATAACCGTAATCTTGCAGGGTGGACTCATTTAAAATAATGTAATCGTCTGGTTTAAGCCAGGTTTCTGTCAAACACAGCACATCTAGGTTATATTCTGTAATCATATCATTAACATTAAGTGCTTTTGAAGTAAGGGATCGAATATTCAGCTACCCAAGCTTTACCATTTGTTCAGCCGTATTATATCTGCTTTTTATTTGTTGAACATCAATTAAATTTTTACCCTTAAATGGGTTTGGGAGTTTTTTGTATGTCCTAATTCGGGGAACAAACACATTCTCTATATGATTATATCTAGGTGAAAGAGTCTCTATGGGATGGGATTTATCTGACCTCAGTGACGTGAGACAGCTATCAGACTGTCGGTTTAGCCAGTCTGTCTACTTCCTGACCTGAGCCCCAGATTGTCATGCTTGAGCTCTAAGACTATGTGCCATATTACTAGAGAGAAGAGCAGCACCATCCCAGGAGGGATGAATACCATCTCTTTTCAACAGGTCAGGTCTGCCCCAAAAACATTTCCAATTGTCTATGAATTCTATATTATTTTTTTGAGTACTTGAGAATAGAAATTACATTTAAGACGTTTCAATTATCAGCTCATAACCAGTATGGAATATATTGTGCTTCTCTAATATATATATATATATATATATATATATATATATATATATATATATTGTGACGGAGCGGCTCCGTCACTGAGTGCGGGACACACACACACACACTCATACACATATACTCATTCCCCAGTCCCTTATAGTCTTAATTAAGCCGGTCATAAACTTCGGGATTATGCACTTTTCTCCTACTGTTAAGTAGCGCGATCAAGGGTGCACACTTGATAGTTCTACTCTTCTTTAAACATACATTTAAACGAGCATTATAAACACTTACTGTGTGTCGAGATGCGTCGCGGGTTTGCTCTGTTTCCCATCCAGTTTGGCAGACCCGAAGCGTAACATTTCCGGTTTTTAAATAGCGTGATTCTCGCGCGCTTTCATGGTCACGTGAACTGCATAATTACGGGTTTTGGGTTGTAGTAATAATTTGTGATGCAAGTAACTGTGTATGAGGAAGGAAAATGTTTGTGAAGATGGATACAATCATTGTGGAAAATGTTGAAGTATATTAGATATAAGTCCTTTGTGGGAGTTAGTATAATGTGTTGATTGTATTATGTAAATGATGGTTGAGCCTAGTGGGAGGGGCTAATGGCTTTAAAAGTCGCAGCTTTGGGTCTGTGAGGGCAGTCTTGGTCTGGTTACAGAGAAGGTAACTAGTGGCTGGTATTGTTGTGTGGAAAGAAAAAGATAGTTATGGAGGATATTTTGTTTGTTTTGTGTATAACTTTATTATAGTAAGTTTTTTTTTTCTCAAATAGTTATTTTTATTTTTATTTTTTTTCTCTTCACCATTTGTACTTTGGAGGCCGGTATAATAAAATACCTCACTATTCTTCGACTACGCCTGTGTTTTTCCTTATTGTGAGGAGGTTGGAAAAGGACCCCGCGACATATGGTGTCAGAAGTCGGATGGCTAGTCGGAAAAAGGTATCTCGCCCTCTAAGACAGCGCACAGGGCTGCGTTCCCAGCGGCGGGGACAGCAGGAGGAGATGGCAACTAGAAATGCAGACCCGGCTTGGGAGACAGTACGGTCATTGTCGTCATCATCAGAGGAAGGTGGGGACGAGGGCAGTTCCTGGGCCGCTTCAGCAGCACGCACCATCCCTAGAACAACAAGTGGACCAGGCGATGGGTTACTTACAATGATGAGAGACTTCTTGACAGCCCAGCAAAGCAGAGAGGAGGGGCTGTTGGCAGAGCTTCAAGGATTGAGGGCCTCTCTTCCAGTGTCTCACCAAGTTTCTCAACCTCCTTCCACCCAGCCAAGTCGAACTGCTGCCCAAACACTTCCTGCTATCAATCGGCCAGTAGCTGCAGCAACTCCAAGTACATTGACAGCAAGCAGTCCTAGACTAGAACTTCCCACACCCGCACGCCGGCGGGTGCAACTTGATACATCTTTGGAGGCAGCCCCTCTCCAATTCAATGACTCAAGCAGCAGAGATGACCAGCCAAGGTCAGAATGGAGACATTATAGTGAGCCAAAAATTCCGCCATATCAGATGGGTGAGGACATTGAAAATTATTTGTTACGTTTTGAACGCATTGCCAAAACGTGGAAATGGCCAGAGAGTGAGTGGGCATGCAGACTTGTTCCCCTGCTGTCTGGAAAGGCATTGGAGGCCTACACTGCAATGGATGAGGAGCGAGCCCACTGCTATACAGACCTGAAGGCGGCGCTGCTGACCAAGTTCGACATCTCCCCAGAGACGTACCGGCAACAGTTCCGATCAACGATGATACCATCTGGAGAGAACCCCACCGAGACCTACCACCGCCTTAAGAGCCTCTACCGGCGCTGGATTCGGCCAGAGCAGCACACCAAGGAGGAGATTGGGGAGGCTATCATCTTGGAGCAGTTACTTCGGGTACTTCCTGTCGAGGTGAGGACATGGGTGAAGGAGCATGAGCCAGTGGAGGGCCTTACAGCGGCCAGGCTGGCCTTACAGTATCTCAATGCCAGGAGAGGAGGACCAGCTACTCGCTCCACCGGTGCAGCACATCGACCAGCATTCCAGCCACCCCAACCTAGGTCTGTAAAGAGAGAAGATAGCCAGGAGTTTCCGGGTAATTCCAGCACTGCATCAAATCAACGAACATCCGGTAAGGAACTTGTTTGTTTTTATTGCCAGCAGTCAGGCCATAAAGCTTCTGTGTGTCCCATACGCAAAGCTAAGGTCACCGGCGCTTGCTATGCACCCCGGCCTGAAAGAGGGCCTGTCGGGGATAAGGAAGCGAGAGTTCAGCGCTATAAAACTGTGACTATCAATGGACAGCAGGTAACTGCACTGTTGGACACTGGGAGTTTTATGTCTCTGGTTAAGTATAGTTTGGTACCAGTAGGCAGTGTGGACTACAGTAGACAAACAGACATTTTGTGTGTTCATGGGGATAAGCACCCTTATCCCAAAGTGGATTTAACTGTTACCATTGATGAACAGCATTACCTGTTGACGGTTGGGGTGGTTGAACACTTGCCTGTAGATGCCATTCTGGGTTGGGATTTACCGGTACTTATGGACTTATTACAGGAAACTGAATTGCCAGGGGAAATTGACTTTGGGGAGGAAGGGGAGGTTGAGGTGAATGTGTCTTGCCCTGTGATTACTCGAGCCCTGGCGAAAACTGGTGTCCAACCACTTCCAGACTTGGATAGTAGTCTGTGTGAGGGTGGCACCAAAGGGGCAAGAAAATCCCGCCGACAACGTCGCTTTGAGAAGCAGTTAAGGTCACCAGAACATGGGAAAATGGGTTTGCTGTCGGATAAAATGTGGGAAGTGCCTGAAAATGTTTCTGAACTACAGAGGGAAGATGAATCTTTAAAGCTGTTATTTGCTAAGGTAGTAGAAGGTACAAATGGGAATTGTGTGGGAAATGAGAAGTTCATTGTTGATAACGATGTTTTGTATGCAGTTGATGATGACCATAGACGTCTAGTAGTACCTGCTAGCTGTAGATCTCTGGTCCTGCACTTAGCACACACACTTCCATGGGCCGGGCATCTTGGCCGCCATAAAACCTATCTTCGCATTAGTAAGCGTTTTTATTGGCCCTCTATGTACACAGATACCGAGAAATATTGCACCACATGCCCCACATGTCAGAAAACCAGTATTCCCCGTAAGTCGGACAGAGCCTTCCTGCAACCACTTCCGGTTATTGCCACTCCATTCCGCAGAATTGCCATGGACATTGTGGGTCCTTTGGTGAAAAGCAGCGGGGGTCATCAATATATTTTGGTTGTGTGTGACTATGCTACCCGTTTCCCTGAGGCGTTTCCCCTGCGCACCATTACTGCTCCCACTGTTCTGCGTGTTTTGGTACAACTGTTTTCTAGGATGGGGATACCGGATGAGATTCTGACGGACCAGGGAACTAATTTCACCTCCAAGTTGATGCAACTTTTCCAGAAACAACTGGGCATCTCTGCAATCAAAGCTACACCATACCATCCACAGACAGACGGTCTGGTTGAACGGTTCAACCAGACACTGAAGAAGATGCTGCAGAAGTTTGTGGATGATACTGGCAAGGATTGGGACCGGTGGTTGCCATTTCTGCTCTTTGCCTACCGTGAGGTTCCCCAGGCGTCTACGGGGTTCTCCCCATTTGAGCTGCTGTATGGCTGGGATGTGCAGGGGCCATTGGATCTGCTCCGCAAGGGCTGGGAGGCCCCATCCACCACTTCAAGTGACAGAGGGGTGGTGCAGTTTGTGTTAGAGATGAGGGATCGGCTGGCAAGATATCAGGGGGAGGCAGAGGTCAACCTACGGGCGGCCCAAAAAAGCCAGAAGATCTGGTATGACCAGCAGGCACGGCAACGTGAGTTTCAGCCTGGCCAAAAAGTCCTGTTGCTTCTTCCTTCCTCCACCAGCAAACTCCTGGCAAAATGGCAAGGGCCATACATCATCCTCCGCAAGATGGGTCCGGTCACTTATGAGGTCCATCACCCCGATAAGAAGAAACCCAAACAGAACTATCATGTAAACTTACTGAAAGAGTGGAAGGAGTGTCCAATCCCAGCTCCAGAGAAATCTCTGATGGTGAGGAAGGTGGACATGGAAGTGGAAGAGGAGGTTGGACTGGAATCTGTCATTGCAACTGCTCTTCCCCATCTCGCTCATCTGGCATCAGAGCAAGCCGCACAGCTCCTTCATATCTTCCAGAAGACTCCGTCCCTCTTTGCAGCCAGTCCTGGGAGAACCACCCTCGTTGAGCATATTGTTCGTCTAAAGGATGGACGACCCATCCGCCAACGTCCCTATCGTGTACCACAACATCTAGTGGGAAAACTGCAGCAGGAGGTAGAAGAGATGTTGAAGCTTGGAGTGATCGAGCCTTCTAGCTCAGAGTGGTGCAGCCCAGTGGTCATCGTCTATAAGAAGGATGGCTCTCTCCGCATCTGCATTGATTTCAGGAAACTCAATGCCATCTCCGAGTTTGACGCCTATCCAATGCCAAGAATCGATGACTTATTGGAGAAAATTGGAGCTGCCAAATACATTACCACCTTGGATCTGTGTAAGGGTTACTGGCAGGTGCCATTGGAGGAGTCGTGCCGGCCATATACCGCGTTCCAAACACCGGCGGGACTTTTTCACTTCACTGTGATGCCATTTGGACTGCACGGAGCACCAGCCACCTTCCAGAGGTTGATGGACAGGGTCCTTCAGGGTTGTGACTACTGTAGCGCAGCTTACCTCGATGATGTGGTGATCTTTAGCAACACATGGGAGGAGCATATCCAACATCTGTCACTGGTACTGGAAAGGATCAAGAAGGCGGGGTTGACGCTCAACCCTTCCAAATGTGAGTGGGCACGACAGGAGACACGGTACCTAGGTTACCAACTAGGGCGAGGAGAAGTGCGTCCGCAGGTGGATAAGGTGGAAGCTATCCAGAATTGTCCTCGACCCCGCACTAAGAAGGAAGTCCGGTCCTTCCTGGGTTTGGCCGGCTGGTATAGGCGATTTGTGCCCCAGTTTGCAACTATTGCTGTACCCCTCACGGCCCTTACCAGGAAGGACCAGAGGAACCCAGTAACCTGGACAGATGATTGTGAAACCGCCTTCAGCACATTGAAAACCTGTCTGTGCTCCTGCCCTGTCCTCAAGAGTCCAGATTTCAAGAAAAGATTTCTGGTACAAGTGGATGCATCTGCAGTCGGCCTTGGAGCAGTATTGGCCCAAGGGGACCCTGGTAATGAACATCCCATTCTGTACCTAAGCCGGAAACTGCAACCACGTGAGACTCGGTATTCTACGGTGGAAAAAGAGGGCTTGGCCATTAAGTGGGCACTGGAGAGCCTACGGTACTACTTGCTAGGACGGGAGTTTGATCTGGAAACTGACCACCGAGCTCTCACTTGGATTAACTCAATGAAGGACCACAATAGCCGCCTTACTCGATGGTATCTTTCACTCCAGCCATTCAGGTTTACCATCCGATACCGATCAGGTCAGGCAAATGTGGTAGCAGATTACCTTTCCCGGTTGCCGCACATCGCCAACCTCCCGGAGGAGGGGAATGATGTGACGGAGCGGCTCCGTCACTGAGTGCGGGACACACACACACACACTCATACACATATACTCATTCCCCAGTCCCTTATAGTCTTAATTAAGCCGGTCATAAACTTCGGGATTATGCACTTTTCTCCTACTGTTAAGTAGCGCGATCAAGGGTGCACACTTGATAGTTCTACTCTTCTTTAAACATACATTTAAACGAGCATTATAAACACTTACTGTGTGTCGAGATGCGTCGCGGGTTTGCTCTGTTTCCCATCCAGTTTGGCAGACCCGAAGCGTAACATTTCCGGTTTTTAAATAGCGTGATTCTCGCGCGCTTTCATGGTCACGTGAACTGCATAATTACGGGTTTTGGGTTGTAGTAATAATTTGTGATGCAAGTAACTGTGTATGAGGAAGGAAAATGTTTGTGAAGATGGATACAATCATTGTGGAAAATGTTGAAGTATATTAGATATAAGTCCTTTGTGGGAGTTAGTATAATGTGTTGATTGTATTATGTAAATGATGGTTGAGCCTAGTGGGAGGGGCTAATGGCTTTAAAAGTCGCAGCTTTGGGTCTGTGAGGGCAGTCTTGGTCTGGTTACAGAGAAGGTAACTAGTGGCTGGTATTGTTGTGTGGAAAGAAAAAGATAGTTATGGAGGATATTTTGTTTGTTTTGTGTATAACTTTATTATAGTAAGTTTTTTTTTTCTCAAATAGTTATTTTTTTTTTTTTTTTTTTTCTCTTCACCATTTGTACTTTGGAGGCCGGCATAATAAAATACCTCACTATTCTTCGACTACGCCTGTGTTTTTCCTTATTGTGAGGAGGTTGGAAAAGGACCCCGCGACATATATATATATATATATATATATATATATATATATATATATATATATATATATATATATATATATATATATATATATATATATATATACTTCTCTAATATTATTATTATTTTTTTATTTTTTTGTAGATAGGGTAAATGCACTAGCAACCGTAAGCTTCATTTCTGCTTGATGTGTTGGCAGTGTTTTCCCTCTGGTGTTCTCACCAATAAGCCTGATATAATTTGTTTGTCACAAATTATTCTCTGTTTGTATTGGCTGACTCCTGTTTTCCCTTCCGTTTTATGCTCTTTGCTATTTTGTGGCTTGGGTTTATGCACACACAACATTGATTCATTCACTTCACTGTCGCTGTTTATTTTGCTGTGGTTGTTTATTATTTTATCATTTTGATGTGCGGGTGGGGAGTGATGAGACCTTTACTGTACTGTAAGTGAATTGTGGGAAGAGTTTGCCGTCTATAATAAGTGTAGCCAAGGAATTAATGCAGATGATCCCAATGATATCCTTTCTGAAGACTTTCTAAGGAAGTCTAAAAGGAATTCATTCATAGATGTAGTGTTTATAGTTCTCAGTTGATTGAAATGGATTTACAATGGTAGGTCACAACTGGTCGTGTGCTACTGAGTTTGAGGGAAATAATCAAAGACCCCAACAGAAGCCTACTTCCGATTCATTGCGACTTTTAACTCTGTCCTGTGGAGAAATGTGTGGGACTGACTTCAAAAAGACAACCTGGGGGATTTGAGATTTGAAATAGGTTTTTACACTCTACATGGAAAGAAGTACGCTATGTATTCTTGCTTGTTTACTATACGTGTTTGTACTGGTCCTCAGAAGTTTTTGGACCACACTTAATGAGGAAGGAAATGTTTTGCTTTGAAACACTGTAAAAAAGTGTTCAGTTGACTTAACTTAAAAAAAGTGAGGAAACCCATTGCCTTAATTATTAAGTAAATAAACTTCATCCGTAATAAAAAAAAAGTTATGTGGAATTGACAAGTTCACATAACTTTATACATATATTCATTTTCTGTTTTATATATATATATATATATATATATATATATATATATATATATATATATATATATAAAACAGAAAATGAATATATGTATAAAGTTATATGGTTATATACACTCACCTAAAGGATTATTAGGAACACCATACTAATACTGTGTTTGACCCCCTTTCGCCTTCAGAACTGCCTTAATTCTACGTGGCATTGATTCAACAAGGTGCTGAAAGCATTCTTTAGAAATGTTGGCCCATATTGATAGGATAGCATCTTGCAGTTTATGGAGATTTGTGGGATGCACATCCAGGGCACGAAGCTCCTGTTCCACCACATCCCAAAGATGCTCTATTGGGTTGAGATCTGGTGACTGTGGGGGGGCATTTTAGTACAGTGAACTCATTGTCATGTTCAAGAAACCAATTTGAAATGATTCGAGCTTTGTGACATGGTGCATTATCCTGCTGGAAGTAGCCATCAGAGGATGGGTACATGGTGGCCATAAAGGGTTGGACATGGTCAGAAAAAATGCTCAGGTAGGCCGTGGCATTTAAACGATGCCCAATTGGCACTAAGGGGCCTAAAGTGTGCCAAGAAAACATCCCCCACACCATTACACCATCACCACCAGCCTGCACAGTGGTAACAAGGCATGATGGATCCATGTTCTCATTCTGTTTACGCCAAATTCTGACTCTACCATCTGAATGTCTCAACAGAAATTGAGACTCATCAGACCAGGCAACATTTTTCCAGTCTTCAACTATCCAATTTTGGTGAGCTCTTGGAAATTGTAGCCTCTTTTTCCTATTTGTAGTGGAGATGAGTGGTACCCGGTGGGGTCTTCTGCTGTTGTAGCCCATCCGCCTCAAGGTTGTGCGTGTTGTGGCTTCACAAATGCTTTGCTGCATACCTCGGTTGTAACGAGTGGTTATTTCAGTCAAAGTTGCTCTTCTATCAGCTTGAATCAGTCGGCCCATTCTCCTCTGACCTCTAGCATCAACAAGGCGTTTTCGCCCACAGGACTGCCGCATACTGGATGTTTTTCCCTTTTCACACCATTGTTTGTAAACCCTAGAAATGGTTGTGCGTGAAAATCCCAGTAACTGAGCAGATTGTGAAATACTCAGACCGGCCCGTCTGGCACCAACAACCATGCCACGCTCAAAATTGCTTAAATCACCTTTCTTTCCCATTCTGACATTCAGTTTGGAGTTCAGGAGATTGTCTTGACCAGGACCACACCCCTAAATGCATTGAAGCAACTGCCATGTGATTGGTTGATTAGATAATTGCATTAATGAGAAATTGAACAGGTGTTCCTAATAATCCTGTAGGTGAGTGTGTATATATATATATATATATATATATATATATATAGTGAGCTGAATTGTCTAAACCTTAGTATTTTCAAACTATTTTTTAGGACCACTGTATCAATCTGTTAGTTGTTATTAAAATCCACATTCAATAACATGGATTCTAGGAATAAGAGCTAATGTGTATCCATTAGGCAGTAAAGCTGAACAAGGCAACTGTCCCATCTTGACTCGTTAAGCTTTTAGAGGCGTATAATGTGTTTCAAGGGAGAGTTAAAGTAAGAGTTCACTCTACTGCAAGAAACATCCTCTCAGTTTGTGTCCCCATGAGACCCCTCTGCACATTTAGGTAAAACTTTTTTGTTCTTTCCTCATGTGTGCCCTACTTACCATATTCGAACCTTAAAGGTACAATATGTAAGAATTTTGTATCAAAATATCCAAAAAACACTCGCACAGTGTTATATATTTCTTTCAATTGTGTGCTTACATTATTCTTAATGTTTCCAAGAATTTGTAAATTCAGAGAAATTCACAATTTTATATAGTGCACGTCCCTTGTAACTTGTTGCCTGTCAATGACGTAATGTCCGAGTTATCCCTGGTTTCCGCTTGTACTGCCATAGTAACTATGGTTACGTTTCATTCAAACATTATGGACAGAGGCAAGCAGACTTTGGGACAAAAGGAGAAATAGTGAAACAGCGCTGCGTTATTCGTCAAATAAACTGACCCATATGAGTAGTAATTCAGAACTTGCATGTAGTTGGTTCTAATTAAATGTCCTCATTCCTTTATATCCGCGGGACTCGCGTGTGGTGCTGATATCGGTCTCTCATTAGCAATCGTGACCTGCTTCATACCATAGTCATGTTAAAAAACATGAATGTATTCACTCATTCAAAAACATTTTTAGATCCATCGGCATGACTACAAGTTCCATGATTCCGCTTATCACTGCATCATAAACCTATGCCTTTGTTATTGTAAGAGGTTAGCGACCCCTAGCAGCGAAAAAAAAGTACATATTGTAGCTTTAAGTGTTTAAGAGAAAACTCAAGTCATCTCAGTTCAGCTGAATTTTTTATCCACTTCTAGAAAAGATGGATGGAGTGGACAGACTGATTGTTCTTTGTGAAAAATTTCTTGCTTTCCTAGATAGATCTTACGCATTTAATCTTACAAAATATCAAGTTAACAATATTAAGTTTTACTTTTATAGTGGTGTGGAAAAAATGCAGATCTTGTTTTATTACTTGTAATATCGTTGTCTTTTACATGCGGTTATCCTTAGCATGCACACATTTACTAATTAGCAGCATGAGGAACATAATAGAGGGAATCATAATCACATCCATGAGCTGAAATGCCATCATATCACTGCTGATTTGTCTGTTTTTTGTAACATGTTTGCATTTTTTTACAGGCTCTTTTCCAGCTTGAAAAGGGTTACATGGGGTATTCAATCTGTCACTGTCCTCTGTCTTTCTGTTCTGACCATTGTTAGCGATAACAGGCTGAGAGGCTGGTAAATTCCAGGAAGTTGGTGATGTGTGTTTCAGTTCTGTCATGTCCTGCTGTGCCCGAGTGTTAGTGTTTGTAAACACGGCTGCATCTGTAACCCCCTGTAGAGCTCAGGTGCTCTCTCGCACACATAGATAAGTACACACACAAACACACAATACCTGGAGCAGCGCTTCCAATAAAGATCACAAGTTTTTCACTCAGGGACTGAATCCCAAACCATGTGTAGGAGAACATTTGTTTCAAAAGTCATGTTACATTTATTATGTTACTCCCAAATATGTAATTATTTATGTTACATTGTTGCTTTTTATGGAAAGTAGTTAATTAATTTTGCATTACTTTTCTCACCGGCAGCTGATTTGTGATATCTTTCCTGAACAGTAGATTCAGATTAAACAGTATACAGATTGCTTTTTGACACAATAATAATAATTAATAATTCGTTACATTTATAAAGAGCTTTTCTATTATAACTAAGTAGTCATTAGACATTATAGAAAATATTATTATCAATAAAACACAATATGCATTATAAAAAGTTCACTAATAATAAATATTGTTACTGATATTATTTATATTTATCCAAGTTGTTTTATTCATAATATTTATTAAGTTATTTTATTATCTAAACGGTCAAATTTGTTCATATTTGTTTTGGTCTGTCTAATTCTTAAGCTACACACTTCTCACTTCTAAATTGCTGTTATTCAAAAAGATGATTAACCAAACAAAACTTGATCTGCGCTATTCTTTATAAATGCTCAAGTACTGCAATTTATCGATAGACCCAATATTAAGGAATTAATTTGGAATATGTGAATATACTTTATATTATATATATGCAGATATTATGTATCTGTACTGGACAACTCTTTGTTTCCTTAACATAGTACGTCTGCAATGGCTATGCTCTTTTATACATCCCACATTGCCACATAGTCTACAGCTTTGTTGATATATAATGGGAACAATCCAGTTGTTGTGTTTTGCTGGCTTGTAGAGCGTAGGCTTAGTTTGAGTTTAAAGTCCGCATGAAACGGAAGTTGTGATGGTCTTTGCTTCCCCGTTGTGATGAATGTCAAGGAAAACAGCTTCTCGAATAAGAAAAAAATTTAGGGTGGGACTTGATTTCGCAGTTCGTTTTGTTCCGCGTCATGTTTAGGGGTGTGACAATATAATGTCGATGTCCCTACAATAACAGACCGGCGTGCATCTAATAAATGATTCATTCAAGGACGTTGTGCAAGTTTACTGCAACAATAGAGGCGCGAACTTCACATACTTTTGAAAATCCAGCGTTTAGTTGATCCCGGTAAGCACTCATTGTCACAGTTGTAAACACAACGGCTTTCTTCTTCCACAAGGGTTTTTGGCGTCACGGCATTTGTTTCCAGGCAGACCGATAAAGAACGCGACACGCACGTCTCCTTGACATCCTGTAGAATTCAACCAATCAGATCGCGACTTCGAAACTCCTGAAGAGTTTACAGAAAAGTGTGCCATATGCATCAGATGTTCAGTCTGCGTGACGTCTGAGGCTGAGACTAGATTGTTGTTTGCTATTACTGCGATGTTTGTCCCACCCTTACGCCAGTAAATATGTCATTAGAGAAAATATGTTGCAGGAGGGAGAAGTTATTTTGTGCACGGATAAATCATTTATAATAAATACTGCAATATGCTATTAAAAAATAAGAATAAAATTTTTATTCAATATGTCAGTATATAAATAAAAATAAGAGTTTTAAAAAAGTAATTTAGGTGTTATGGTATAAAGTCAACATGTAGCCTAATTCATAACTACGAATCATTGCTGCTGAAAACCGATAAAAAATCTCAAATTTCTATTTCACAAAAGATGTTTTCTGTTATCCAGGCACCCCATATTTCATGGCCAAATGTATTACCACTTTCAAGGATTAAACGAGCAAGTCAACTTGTAAAAGTTAATTAATGAACTCTAGAGTCAGGTTCTCTGACCCATAGAGTTTTTTTAACGGTCTGCTCCACATCGGTAAGATCAGTGTGATAATTTCTCCTGTTATGTTATTAATGCTGTTTATGAGCAATTAGCAGCTTGCTGCGATTTGAGCTTTCTGCTTGCTGTGATTAAGCGGAAACTTCCTTACCGCTACTACATATAAAATGGATGAATGAAGTGTGTGTCTCTGGTGTGGCATGAGTGGAGCTAACAGAGCAGTACGTGTGAATTTGTGAGCATGGCAAGCGTGTGTGTTTGTGCTAATGGATAGGTGGCAGTGTGTTGAGAATTGTGTGTATGCACATGTGTATACATGTGTGTATAGAGCAGAAGTAGTGTAGTGTGATTACTAGGAGTTAAGTGTGTGTGCATGTGTTGCTGCTAGAGGTTAGAGTCAGTGACCCGAAAAGCGGTCAACATGAAAGGCACTGAAATCACTCATGCCTGCTGTGGGCATCGCAAAACATGTTCTTTAAAAGGCACAACACACGGAACGCATAACCCGATGTGTTTGTGCGGAGATGCTTCTCGGATGCACAATTGTTTACTTGTCCTCAGGACCCCTCTTTCAGTCTTTTGGGTTGCATTCCCCCACCTCTTCCATCTGTTTCTGTCTGCCTCTTTCTCTGTTTTACCTCTTTGTGACCCCCTTCTCCCTCACATTCGTTCTTTTGCACAGACATATTTTGGTTGGGGTGTACTCATTCTTTGTGACATATTTGTCTGTGTGCATCACTCTCAGTTTGTGGCCCCCTGCTGCTGGAGGAAGTTAATGTGTACACACACACACACACACACACACACACACACACACACACACACACACACACACACACACACACACACACACACACACACACACACACACACACACACACACACACACACACACACACACACACACACACACACACACACACACACTTGTACCTGTAGAGGAGCTCTGCTAATAGTGTTTTTCATCAAGGCTTATTTTGCATGATTCAACAGTACATGTTGTTCTGAATAAAAATGTAATGAATTTAATTTTCTGCCTTTTATTTATTTTACTGCTATCTTATCAGAAGAACGAAAAATCTTAAAGGCACAGGTCACCTAAAATGAAAATAGTCATCATTTATTCAACCTTATGCAGTTCTATGCCCTTATAACTTTCTTTTTTTTCTGCAGATAATTGAATGAATATCCGATTGTGGGAAATCAATACAATGGTAGTATATCATGACTAATTTTACAACTCATGATGAAACAAAGTGACCGATCTTTTCTTCTGTATGGTGATGTAGATCGGAGTGAAATGTATTATTGAAAAAAGAAATGTAGGACATGGATTTGATTCTATCCATCAGTTGATTGGATGGAGGCAGATGTGAAAGAAAGGGGCAGGGTTTAAGCAGATTAATGATTGGAGAAGTCAGGCAAACATCACCAGAGAGAAGTCTGTAGTTTCTCTGAAAGGTAAAAAAAAGAAAAGAAATGTACAGCATGGATGAGTCGTTTACAATAAGATCATTAACATGCTTCTAGAAAATAGTGTGAATTGTTTATTTCATGTTGACTTTAAAAAAGCATCTGATATTTAATGAATTTTGAAACAAAATTGTGGCAGCTACTACCATTGCTCTCCTTTGTGCTTTCCAGTGATTTACACTCCGGTGCTTTACACTTTTTTAATTTTTGAACACCAATAACAAACACAAAATATACATCTACAATGGTGTTGATAAATACAGATAAACAAGTATTAACCATTGCACGTATCAGTTAAATAAATAAATATTTATAAAGAAAATGACATATATTTGGTGCTGGATTTAGTGATAACAATTGTACTTTTAAGCCATGACTTATTCACGATAGAGCACTAGCCTCGAGTACCTTATTGTTTTTATTAAACGGTTACCACACAATACAAATATTAAAGCCAAAAAATATGTATCAATACAACTTTAATGAAGTAAAATCACTAAAAGCCTTCCTTATAAATAGTCCCTGACCGTGAACAGCAACAGAAGTTACATTATTACCGTCATTAGATGGCGGCAAAGACTGTCTTCATGAGTAAATCAGTCTGTAGAGAAGACTTTTATATTGAATGGACTGAAACTTGTTGTGAACCCGGAGAAGCAAGACACAAATATGTCAGGGCATAGGAAAGCCCCATATCTGTTAAAAGGACAAGATATGTAGCACACATTCAAACAGATTTTTTATTATGAATATAGGACTGACCTAAAGGAAAATGCATTTATCTACTGTAAATGCAGGTTCACTCACAGTCTCGATCACTCACTGTAATCTGAATGAACTGAACTGAATGAGTCTACAATAAACAAAATAAATGAGAACAAACATATGTTTACTTTGCTAAGAGTGGTTGCTAGGGGTGTAGTGATACATAGAACCATTGGGAGAAGCGGTCGTTTTATCGTAAATAAAACACAACTATTGACCAATCAGAATCAAGGACTGGAACTAAGTTTTATAAAATTGCTTATAAGTATATATTCAGCAAAACCAATCACTTGGAACACTTGGAAAATAATCAGCATGCTACATTTACTTTTTTCAGAAACTTTTGGGTGCTTTGTTATGCATTAAATTGAGTCACGATGCGCTGCTATTGAATTGTATTTGTATTTAGTTAGCATTAGCATCACTGTTATTACAATGGTGTTAAGGTACGGTCTTTCCCCATGTAGTTTTCGCACCGATTTCAAGTTGGTCATGTAAATTTATCTGTGTTGAAGGCTGCTTGGTTTGAAAGTGAAAGCTGTGCTTCATACTTTGCTGCACTATTGCCAACTTTTTTGCCTGCACAATTTGATTACTTAGAAAAAGTGATTACTGCACTTTCATTTATTGAAATCACATGGAGAACATGGAGAGATAAATTGTTAAACTTTTTTAATTAACAACAAACTATAAAATGCACCTTTAACATGTAAATCTACCAATTATAGCAGGGGTTCTCAACTCGAGATCGAGATCCACTTTTCTCCAGAGTTTCGCTCTAAACACAACCTGAACAAGCTAATAAAGTTCTTCAGGATTACTAGAAAGTTAAAGGCAGGTGAGTTTGATCAGGGTTGAAGCTAAACTCTGGAGGAAAGTAGATCTCGAGCACCAGATTTGAGAATCCCCGAATTATAGTTTTGTATTTTAAATGCTATTTAAGGATATTTTTTTCTGAATAATTTTTTCCAGACTGTCAAAATGTATTGATGCCAGTCTTTCTACAGAATTCGCAGTACCTACTACCATCTCAATACTCTACCTGACGGAACGGTCTCATGCGTATTTGTTCACTTGATCTGTGAAGAGCCCTCACACCTCATCTAATTTGACTGCGTGTGAATGTTAGATAAACGTCATGGTCAAAAGCCCATTTCAGTGAAGCATTAATGTACATAGTTGTTTATTCCTATATACAGTCAAGTCAAGTCAAGTCAAATATATTTATATAGCGCTTTTCACAATACAGATTGTATCAAAGCTGCTTCACAGTATCAATCAAAACAACTTAATGTTTGTTTATTACTGGAAAAAAAAGACATCCAAGTTTGGTAGAGCTGATCAATGGTATGATTGGTTAATTAATTTGAATATCCCCAACTGAGCAAGCCTAAGGCAACAGTGGCAAGGAACCGAAAAACTCCATCCAGTGACCTAATGGTGTCCTAACACCCCATCAGATGACCCAATGGAGAAAAAAAACCTTGGGAGAACCCAGGCTCAGTCGGGGGCCAGTTCTCCTCTGGCGTTTATGAACTAGAGGCCGAATTTACAGTAACTGTAAGATAAAAAATTTATATGAATGCCTGGCTAAATAGATGCGTCTTCAGTCTAGTTTTAAACTGGGAGAGCGAGTCTGAGCAACGAACAATATCAGGAAGGCTATTCCAGAGCTTCGGAGCTAAATGTGAAAATGCTCTGCCTCCTTTGGTGGATCTGGATATCCTAGGAATATATATATATATATATATATACAGCATATTGGATAAGTGCTTCCGAACAAATTAAACACCCCCATGTCTGCACGTGCAAATCTCTTTGGCTCCCTTATCCATCCCACCCACTCTGCGAACAGACTGTGCTGAGGAAACGATCCTTGCTCCTTATCCCTTTATCCAATCATTTATCCATCTCTTCCTGTCTCAGGACCTTGCACGCATCGCACATGCTGTACAGCACCAATGTTCATGAGCAGGATTGACTGCTGACGCTGTACTGAGAGTGAGAGAGAATGAAAGGAAGAGAAAGGGATGATAAATAAAGATTCAAAGAACTAAAGGACAATAGCTCTATTTTCCCATAATTTCCCAAGTTTATTTTTCCCATAAAAGTCTCATTTTGAAATCAAGTGCTCTTGTTATTTTGTTTCTCTGTCATTTTGGAAGAGGTTGTGAATATGGAAAAGAGAAGGAGTGAGAGTGAAAGAGGAAGCTTATTTTTCACAGGCTGTATAATGAGAGTGGCCCAAAATGAAAGTCAGAAATAGGTCATATATTCCTGTAGCTGATGCATTACCTGTGAATCTGCATTAGACTGTGGATGATGTTATTCTCAGCATAGTTCTTCTCTTTCTCTTCTTCCTCCCCTTTCCTCCACTTGTAGCTATAATAGAGACGCATGACCATGAGATACTATGTTTTTTTAATGGCTTCTGTCATTGGTCAGAGACACATTACCGGAGCCATTTACAAAGACGGCCCAATAACATAATAACATAATTAATATAATATAATATAATAAATATAATTAACATAGGAACATAATTACTGTTCTCTCATCACCGACCTGTCTTCTGATTAGGGATGCTCCGATTGATCGGCCAGAGATTGGTATTGGCCAACAATCGGTAGTCACTAAATTTGGCCGATCTCATGAACCGATTCCAATTTAATTAAACATTAGTAAAGCATTGTAAATTGCACATCTTGATCTTGAGAAAATCCTTATAGAGTGATATGACATGCTGCTTGGCTAAAGCTATAGAACATCCGGGATCTGATCAAATCGTGATCTTGACGCAGTGCTTTCCAACGTCATTTGAAAGTGAGTTTGAAACTAGATCTCAGGTATGGTGGGTATAGGGTAGAGATGGGCGCTTTCGAAACATTGCTTTGAAAGCTTTGAAACCTTTACAAATCTTTTGTTTCTAATCAGTTTTTCAGAGCGTGTATCAAACTGCAAAAGTCACTGATTTCAGTAAACGAGGCTTCGTTACGTCATAACTGTTTTGACATTTCAATAGTTCACTGTTGGGGGGAGATCTCTGTGAACCCATGACTCATGCAAATTCGATAAATTTGATGATGTTGATGACATTTGTATAATTAAAAGGAACAATAGTCATTAATAGTCTCTTTTTTGCCTGTTTAGCTGAGCCATCCATAGAACAAACAAAACAAGCCCTGAAAATTGATAAAAGAACACATTATAAAGGAACTTAATATTTAATGGTATTAAATGATTAGTTAATTGCATTTGATAGATTATACTTTCAATGAAACATTTGCATTTGGTTTGTAAAAGCTGTAATTATGCATGTTTGACCTGAGTTTTTGTTGCACCCTGTTTTGGCCAGTGTTTTTAACACTTCAAAACAGTGAATCATTTTGCGAAGCAATTGGTTCAATTCATTCAAAGATTTGAAAACTTAGTTTCTCCCATCATAAGGGTAAGGACGATATGTAGAGATCAACCAAACACTGTTTTACGACTGGAGCGCGCTTTGATTGGTTTGATCGCTCAGATTGACAGGTCTTGATTTACCATTCACCATAGAAAATGAGCGCACAGCTGGAAGTGCTGGAAGATCATCACTCATCAACCAGGACCTTATTACTTGTTACTTATTCTATGTAATTATACATATTTTTAGGCTTTGTGGCGTTTCACATGTAAGTAGCTCTGTTCAGTAAAACACTCAGATCACTTGTTTGGAGAGCTTTGACAGTTGCAGTTGACATGATTGTGAACAAGCCCAAACTTTATTTTATGACCTGTCATATATACTTTCTAATAGTCATCATGTCAAGCACCAATAATAACGAAATAAATCATTAAATTGCATAATTTGTCTGGGGTTTTCTTAGCAGTGTTGTAATATAAGAACCTCTAAACATGATAAATCTACACAGTTTGAAAGGTTTTCTATCAAATGAGACCATGTAGCCTTCTTGATGAAACCTTGTTTTTTGTTGTTGTTGTTTTTTTAAGTTATAAGCCATTACTTTAAAGTATGCCACTTAGACGTGAAATCATTAAAACTGCCTTCAGGGTATAAGGAGTTAAGAGTGACAGTTAACGGAGCTTGCATATGACTTAAATAATGCTTGAATGATTCCATTTAATTCAAACACATTATTTGTCCCCAAGGGGAAATTTATGAGTTCACGTAGAGTAACATAAAACAATATACAGTAGAAGCATCATACATTAAATAAAAAAAAAACATAATGTGCACAATGTACATATTACATATAATCTGCTGCAAGCAAATACCTAAAAGAACAGTCCAAACCATGGCGTAAAAACAATCACCATGTTTAATCATTATCGGTATCATCCGTTCATGATTATAAGAAATCGGTCGTATCGGGCTGCAAAAATCCTGATTGGAGCCTACTTCTGATATCACCCATTTCCCTTCATGTTCAATGTAAGATTCAGAATTGCTCAATACTGATATATTTTTGTTCAAGCCTGAAACAGAATTTTCTTTTCACATGTTTCTTGCATTAATCTAACAGAATGTATTGAGGTGTATGCTTAAAACAAGAACAAAACTATTTCATTTTAAGGTATATTATCCGAAAATTATTATTATTTCGCTAATACAAGCTTATTATCTAAGGCCCAGTTCTTTTCTCAATTTGAAGGTGTTGCATTTGACAGAACCATTATTCTAAATTGTTTTTAATCTCTTTTCCAACACACAAAAAAATGCATAATTGCACGTGTCTGTGTATTCATTTGTGTGTGTGTGTGTGTGTGTGTGTGTGTGTGTGTGTGTGTGTGTGTGTGTGTGTGTGTGTGTGTGTGTGTGTCAGTGTTCGTCCATCTAGGTGCGTGCAAGAGGGATAAGGAGACACCAGGGAAATAAATGTTTGAGAGAGAGTGTGACGTACTTAGAGCCTTGTGCTATAAGCCTTGTAATGTTCTTTGGGGGCAAAGCTGCAGGAATAGATGGGCTCTAGTATAATACAGCAAATCACTGGCAGGCTTCCATTACCATCTTCCATTTCCATTACCATCGAAAAAATGTTTATCTGTATCTGTCTCTCTGTCTTTTTTATCATTCTGTCACTGCCTGTCTCTCTGTCGTTCCTTTTTTATCATTCTGTCTCGTTCTTTTTTATCATTCTGTCACTGTCATTTTGTTTTATCATTCTGTCTGTCATTCTTTTTTTATCATACTGTCACTATGTCTGTTTATTATTCTGTCTGTCTGTCTGGACAGATAGACCTGCATCTGTCTGCCTGTCCGTCTATGTGTCTGTCTATGTGTAGATAGACAGATGGACTCATGGGTATCTTTCTGTCTGTCTATCAGTTTATCTGTCTGTCTGTATGTCTATTTATATATCTTTCTATCACAGTTTTAAGTCCTTTTAAAGTCACACTAATCCATCTGTTCCAATTCAGTAATTTTAGCATTACTGACATAAACACTTCACACCTTGATCACATACTCACTGTTCAATAGGATGAGTCACATTGATGTTTTACTTAATCATATTCACGGTTTGATTTAAAATAACAGGAGATAAGGTGAAGTGTGCTGGTGTGCAGGAGTCACAAGTGTTTAAAGAAGTAACTGCTTTCTTTCATCTCTATCTGAGTAAAGCATATGAATAACTGTGACTCAGGGTGTCCGGGTGACACATTGAATCACCTGCATGATGTATTAGACTTTTCTAGATGCATTTCACCCAAATATGCTGTATATTTATGGTGTGAGTTTTGCTCATCATTGTCAGATGTGTATTGATAAACTTAGCAAACACACACACACACACACACACACACACACACACACACACACACACACACACACACACACACACACACACACACACACGCAGAGTAAAATATATAAATATATTCAGTCTAGGGTTTGCCAGTGAGGATCCATATGGGTAAACATGCCGTTATAATGCATGGGAACATCACATATTATTTTAAAATCAGCTCTAACATGGTATAGATTGACACCTTCCTCAGAGAATAATAAGTCTCAGAGTCAGCAGTTCTGTACTTGTTCCATTTTGTGTGAAATAACTTGCATTGCATTCAAGGTACACATGCTGTCAGTTCTTGCTTTCCCTGGAAATTGAGGACATGACCTTGAACCCATGGCATTGTTAGCGCCATGCTCTACTGATTTAGCTACAGGAAGGCCAATTAAATGTAGACAACAAATGACAAATTTGTACACCTAATGAATAATTAGCTGTATTCAAAGATGCATTCATGTCAGAATGATGGTATTTACAAGTTAAATGCACATCAGTATCATCACAAAGTCCTAATTATACACTAAAAGCTTCTTGTCTTTGTCGGGAAGTGGAAATGAGAAAGAAATATGCCCCCTCCCAGCCCATGTGTCCATTTCATCAAAACCAAAATTACACATCAATTTACAATCAAAGTTCTCAGCAAGACAGGAATGCAGCAAATGTTGCATACAAAACAGCTGGTTTTTAATGTATACATAGTATACACCATTTTACGTACAGTATACTACGGTGGCAGAGAGAGCTCAACGCACTGCAACTGAAGAAAACACATGCAAATAGAAAAACATCCGCAAATTTAGAAAACATCTTCATCATTTTCACAACACACGTGTGCTCCAAATACTCACAACCAAATAAAGAACCGCGCTGCAAACGTTCACAACACAACCAAATACAGAAACGTGCTGCAAATAGCACAGACCACAACGGAAATGTTTCCAGGGAACCCCAATAAGTGACGAACCCGGCTGGGACGTGCTTATTGCGCGTGAGCATCCCTATGCCCTACTCCCTTTGAAGGGCAGAGCCCTTGAAGTGGTGACTTTGGAGTAAGCAGGGCACTTTTGTGCCATAGCCGTTTGGAACACACTTGGTGAAGGGAGCAACGAAAGGTAATTTCCTCATTATTTTCACCTAGGATGTTCCCATAACAACTTGGCACGGTGTCCTTCAGCTGAATAACCATTCTTACAACAAAAAGGTCTTATTATTGCTGTTATCATAACTGTTGCAAATAAATATACATTTCATACAATAAAGTTTTTAAAATATGCATTATATATCTGTGTGAGTGTCTCAACTTTAAAACTTGCATTCTCATTGTTGGACCCTGCATTACCTAACATTTCTTATGAAACTTATTTAAACATAACATGACAAAATTTGTACAATGTAACTGATGTATAGATTAATATCTTACCCTCTTTTTTATTATTTTTGTTTTTCAGCTCATTGTTAACTCTTTTCTCATTTGTATTCTGATGGCATTGAACATATTGTTAATACATTTTTTATATTGTATACAAAGTTATATGTCATAAACATGTCATCTCTTGTACACAAATAAAAAATAAATAAAAAGTAGACTGAGCTATAAGCGTATGTGTCCCAGCCGGGTTCGTCACTTATTGGGGTCCCCTGGAAACATTTCCATGTTTTCAGCATGTTTTTGTATTTGGTTGTGTTGTGAACGTTTGCAGCACGTTTCTTTATTTGGTTGTGTTGTGAGTATTTGGAGCGCACTTGTGATGTAAAACTGATGAATATGTTTTCTTAATTTGCTGGTGTTTTTTCTATTTGCATGTGTTTTCTTCAGTTGCAGTGCGTTGAGCTCTCTCGGCCACCGTAGTATACAGCCTTTTGATACCCCTAAAATCCAGTGTACACATCCGCATCTAAGACAAAATTCTGCAAAACAACTTCTAATCCAAACGCAATGTTTGTAAAAACAGCTACTTTAACATTAAGGCTATAGCTACCCCTTCAGCACTGTCTCTGTGCTGTAGCTCCCAGCTACATGAGCCAGCTGATCCACGCTTTGTCTTATGTTTGTTTCTTCTGTTTTCTCCATCTTGTTTTTTCCCCCATACTCTATTGGACACATTAATTTAATCCACATATCTGCCTATCATGAGAAATCCCATCTGCAGGAGCACTGAATCATTAAAATTATTTTGCCCTGGGAATAAGATTTGTACAGTGGCTGAATGGTTTCTGCCCTCCTGTAATGACTCCAGAAAGTTACTATAATTTTTCCAGCCGACTAAGGGTTCAGTCTCAATGTTCAATGCATCTTTCTGTGTGGGGAATAGAGTGGCTATCTGGTCATTTCTCTTCCTGGAAGATGATGAGGTGTTTTTCATTCCTCCCAAATAAACCTATAGCAGTAATATATTATATTATGCAGGACTTTTTGATAAAGTATACACCATACTGCTGATACTACTGACAAAAATAATGATTTTTAAGAGGCTGATTGCAGATTCTTAGCAGCTGCTGTGCTGACTGGAAATTTTGTTAAGAAACATCATATACGTGGTTTGTTATAAAGTGCTTCCTATATGGGGTGCACTTGAAAAGCTAGCAGGCAGAAATAGGATTAATCCAATCTTTGTCAAGAATCTGCGTGGCCCAGTAATTGCAAATTGAAGCTCAAGCCTTGCTAATTGGTTTTAAGAAGACGGTGAATAAAAGAGGAAAAGCAAGAAATCATCCTCCTTTCTCTGCATATATTGATAAGCCATATAACACATGATGAACACCTGGATTCATGTGTCTGTGTATCACTAGTTAATCTTATTTTAGAGAAGCAAAGATGTACCTGTAGCTTTAGTGGGATACAAGGTTTAGCTAGTTAAGATGCTGGTAGATGCTGTCTGGTAGATGATGTAAGACACTCTTGACTAAAAAGCATCTTTCTACATTAATGAGCAATCTTCAAAAATCTGTGTTGTCTGACTAAATGCATTTTTTCAAGCAACATATATTTTTCCAAGCAGTATATATTGCCAAGATTTCATTATAGTATAGAAGTCAGATGTTTTTATAAAATAAAACTCTTCCCGTCTACTTCTTTTGGCTCAGGAAAGTAGCTGTTGAATGGTTTGGATGGTGTCATCAGTCATTTAGTGTTGTTATAACGTACTGTAATTTTTCCTCAACTTCAGAGTAATTGAGAGCATTTATGATATTTGGTGATTGAGTCAAAAACATTTCCAAAACTGAGTGCCTGTGAGGAAAAGTGGCAGTTTTAAAATCATGGATGTCTGGGTCCTGTGCCATCTGAGCAAATGCCATTGAGACGAAAGGGAATAACCTGGTGCGAGGTTTCTTTTCAGTTTTTAATACCCCCATTTTTCAGTAACAGCCACTTTGAAAAGCTTGCATTACATTGTGAAAGTCTCACGAAATAATATGTGCCGAATAAGTTCAGAATGACTTATTGCATTTTTGCAGCTCACTTCCAGTAGATAGTCTTTTTGGAACGGGGAGGAAGTTTTACAATGCCAAGCTCTTTTATCTCAAAACATTAAGGAACATTACATTGTACATGAATCATGATATGATCCTATTAGGAAGAGTGCAGGATTTATACTTTTCTGTTAAATCTGATTTTGGGAAATAAATTAAATAGCAGGTGTAAAGTTTATGTGAGATAATTTAGAAAATGTTCTTTAGCACAATTGTCTTTCACCTATAATCAGGAAATAAAGGTTTTACATCCGTATTCTTAGAGCAATAATAAATAAATGAATAAAGAAATACAACTTTAAATTGCATCTTTATATTTTGCAATTGCAACTGTTTCTTATAACTGCAAATATATACCTCACAGTGTGACTGTCACGTTTTAGTGTGTTTAGTTCTGTTTTGTGATCTTGGTTTCCCCTGTCTTTGTGATTTTGGTTCAGTCCTGTTAGTTTTCCCGCTCTGTCTAATTAGTAATTCCCTTCACCTGTGTTCTGTTAATCTTCCCATTAGGCCCTGTTCATTTAAGCCCTGTGTTTTCCCTCAGTGTTTGTTGATCGTCTATGTATGGTTGTGTGATCTGAGTTCCTGGAGTTTTCATTTGTTTCTGTTTAGTTTGTTATTAAAGCAACTATACTGCAGTGCCCGTGTCCTCGTCTTCAGCATCCTGCACAACCCTGACAGTGACATTATTTCTTATTTTAAACTTCTATACGAGAGAGACATTGGATTGTTTTGAAAGTTATTTCCTAAAACATGGTTAAACAATTAAACACTGAAAAACCTCAAACTAATATCTTGGCAGTAGAGCACATATAATTTTATAGCATTTTTGCTATTACTAATCTGCATTGAAATGGTATGTTTAGCAGCCAGAATTTAAAAATTTTCAGGGGGAGAAACCCCCTGACCAATCCTAACATGATCCATATCACCCGTCAGAAAACAATTGCAATGTCTCAGATTGTGCCCCCCCAGAATTTTGGCTTG